>OZ020192.1:43490677-43966466 GCA_963971165.1 Philopedon plagiatum | reverse complement strand
ATAAAAAGAAATATACAGCATTTCGAAATACCTGGGAAGTGGACGACCTTGATGAAAAGTCGCGTCTGAGGAACGGACGACCCTGGGGAATAGACGCGTCTGGGGAACAAACGATCTTGGAGAAAAGTACGCGCGAGGGGAGCGTCTGGAGAGCGGACACCCTTAAGGAAAATACGCATCAAGGGAGCGGACGACCATGAAGAGAATTACGCGTCTGGGAACCGGAGGACCAAATGTAAACAAAATTAACGGCGGGGCAGAGGGAATGAATAGGCGCGGGGTTTGGAATTTCTCCAAAAATGTTAACTAATTTTGTGGGTTACTGAGAGCAGAAAATCTAATTTTGTTGAAACTTATTTTTAAAAAATTAACTGCGGGGGGGGGGGGGGGTAAAAAGGAGCAACTGGAAAATTATCTAAAAATGTTAATGTTGTTTTCGGGGTTATTGGGGTCAAAATATTTAATTTTGTCTAACATTTAAAAAAACTAACGGGGGGGATAAAAACGAGCGAATGGCAATTTCCCCAAAAATGTTAACTAATATGTCAATCGAGGTCAGAAAATCTAATTTTGTCTAACGAATGTTAAGAAAATGAACGGCACGGAGCGGAATATTTCATAAGTTTTAACGACGACTTATTAACAATGACAGGAAAAAAACCTGTCAAAACATACCTGATCAACTAGAAGATCCTAATTTAAACCAGTACTAAATCTTAAACCTTCTTAATGTATCTGAGCGTTAATGTTTAAACACGTGTTTTCAGTTTTTAATAAATCAACCCCTAAGGGGATATTACAATGGGGATTTAAAGTTTGTAATGGAGTAAAATTGTTATACCGTGGAAGAAGTTGGGGGCGAAAGCTAGTTATTAAATAAAACAGCGATGCGTGCATAGCTTATTTTAATAGGTATACTGCAGTTGCTGCAATACAAAATGACCGTTAAAGTGTCAAGAATCAATGGTGTTGTAAGTTAGGAATAATGAAATTTTATTTTCTATTAGATACAACAGCCGCGTAAAATTTTCTTTTCTTGTTGGAGCTTTAAAAGTTTTAGTACTTTTAATTTTAAGGCTTTTTTATTACAAAAAAAACTATAACATTTTATATTTGTTTTTAACATAAATATTATAAACGTCTCAACTTTCTTTCCCTCATAAATAAGTAATACTCCTTTAAGAAACCAAAATAGTGGCATCCCTGGTAAAATAAAATGGACCTATTAAAGGAGAAAAGAAAAATAGTGAGGAAAAGCTTAGAAAAAATTTTTGAAAATATTAACAATTTAAGAGATCAACCAGAAGTACAAGAAGATGAGATTTTAATTCTGGATAATGATTTTTCTGGTTGGTTTGAGAGAATAATGGATCTGGATAGAAATATAGAAGAAATATATAACGAAAATCAAGAAAATAGCGAAGACTATAGAAAAGATATCGAAGAAAGCTTGAATTTTGAATCAGAGTTAAGAAAAAATAGGACAAAACTAGACATTTTGTTGAAAAAAGTGACACGACCAGTAAAATGTGATAATGGCAGTAATGTCACGAAAAGTCAAAACAATGTCAACTTGCCGAAACTAGAAATTAAGAAATTTGACGGCAATTTAAAAAACTGGATAGCATTCTGGGGTCAGTTTAAGAAGATTCATGAAGACAAGAAGTTATGCAGTGAAGACAAGTTCCAGTATTTGGTTCAATCAATGGAAGCAGGAACTGCAGTAAGAAGAATGATTGAATCGTTTCCTCCCACAGAAAATAACTACTCAAAAGCTATTGAACAACTGAAATCACGGTTTGCAAGAGAAGAACTCCTTATCGAGGTTTATATAAGAGAACTGTTAAATTTAGTTTTAAGCAAGGAGTCCAAAGGTATGTATCTCTCTATTTTATATGATAGCTTAGAAACACAGATAAGGGCGTTAGAATCTTTGGGAGTTACAAGTGAAAAATATGCAGCAATGATATTTCCTTTGGTAGAATCAGCATTGCCTTTAGAGTTACTTAAATTATGGGAGCGCAAGAGAAGTTCTTTGAATATTCAAGTTAAGGCTACATTTAACTACTTAAATTATTTGTTAGATTTTCTCAAAACCGAGGTGGAATCGGAGCAAAGAATAATTTTAGCGCAGACGTTAGGAGCAAGCAGAACCAGCACATCAGAGCAAGAGTCTAAAAACCAGGTATTGGATACTGACACACCAGAATATAGAGCTGCGGCATTATACACTAGCACGAAGCAAGGGGAATGCGGTAAGAAACCCATTTTTTGTATTTTTTGCGATAAACAATTACATGCAAGCCAAGATTGCCTTAAAGGACAAAATCTTAATTTAGATCAAAAAAAGGCATTAATTGCAAAAAGGAAAGGTTGTTTTGCGTGCCTCAGACGCTTTCATTCAGTTCGAAATTGTAAATGTATCGTTAAATGCTTGCTCTGTTTTAAAAAACATTTTACAATCATGTGTCCAAATTTAAGCGAAAAAGCTAATAAACTGCAAGAGACTCGATTAGAAGAAAAAGTAAACAATACTTGCAATGTTACAACCAACGAAACGTTGCTTAAAACAATTTATTTAAAAGTTTCAAATGATCAAAATAGCAAGGTTGTTCGAGCCCTATTAGACGATGGCTCTCAAAGATCATATATCAATTATGATTGTGCACAAGATTTAAAATTGCAAAAATCGAGTGACGAAATAATCATTCAAGGTCTTTTTGGGGGAATTCAAAGCGAGCCTAAAGTTTGCGCGATTTATAATGTAAAGATTTGCGACACTGATGATAAATTTAATTGTAATGTGTCACTTTTGGAGCAACAGACTATATGTAGCCGTATTCCTAAACTAAATAATTTAAAAGTCTTAAAATACTTAAAAGATAGGAATATTTTAATTAATGACGCCGAAAAAAGAAGTTACGATAAAATTGATGTTTTAATCGGCGCTGATGTCATAGGACAACTTTTAGCTGGCAAAATTGAAAAAATTGATGAAAATCTTTTTGCCATCGAAACTAAATTAGGTTGGACTATTATGGGAAAGACTGTAAATAAAAATGCTAATAATTATTTCTTGTCAACTTCAATATTTTTTATTGATTGTTCTATTGCGCAACTATGGGAACTTGACGCTTTGGGAATTAGAGAGTCGCACGTGACTAAAACAAAAGAAATAAATGAGGTAGAAACGTGGGACAAATTTAAGCAAAACACAGTAAAAAAAATAGTGAAAATAGATACGAAGTGAAGTTGCCATGGATAGAAGGAAGTCCTACATGTTGGAAAATCAAGAAAAAGCTACAGTTAAAGTTTCCAATAAAGTTTCAGTGGAAAATTATATCGAACTAGAAAAGGCAACAGTTGAAGACTCGACGCGAAGATCAAGATACGGACGTTTGTTGAGAAAACCACATCGATATTGAATTCCGGTTCGCGTTGGGAGGATGTTAGAACTGTATTTTGACCTGTTATGTTCTGGTATTATTGTTATTATTGAGAGTTAGTTGTCAAATAAATATTATAAACGTCTCAACTTTCTTTCCCTCATAAATAAGTAATACTCCTTTAAGAATCCAAAAATAAATATAACAAGTAATCGATTTGGAATATAGTTTGTACTAGCCCATTTTAAAGGTATAATATCAAGAAATAAATCGCACTTTCTTATGGCAACTACCACTTCACTATAAATGGAGGTTATTAATTTTAATTTGACATTTCTACACATCCTACATTTATCTTTGCACGGAATATTTTTGCATTTTTAAGAATCATTTCTAATTTTAGTAATTTCAACTTTTTACTTCTCTCGCTAGAAAAAAAATCACTTCCCGAAATTTTTTCAGATCTTTACGTGTTTTGGGGTCCCTATATCAGATGGTCTCCCATTTCCGTCGGTTTGTCTGTCCGTCTGTCTGTCGGACAGTCTGTTGGAGCGAACGCTTAAAACTGCTTGACCAAAAAGAAAAGGAAAAATTTTGCATATGGACTACTTTTCACCCTTTCTTGGAACAGGTTGTATTTCCGGTGAAATATATACAGAGCACCTTCAAAATTAGTTTCTATTTTTTGTTGCTCAAACTCGAAAACGATTTATGTTACAGAAACTGTATTTTGTACATATGAGCTGATGCTTTACCGCAGATATAAATGGCAAAACTCTTTGAAGCTTAAGTTTACCAAAATGATTAAGTTTTATAGACGTTTTAGATACGTTTCCTGTGTAACATTTCACCTATTTCAATTGATGAGGTTTTTCGAAAAAATAAAAACTTAAAAAGTTATTTAACAAAACCACATTTTGGAATATTATTTGTTAAATAAAAAAACTAGCTCGCCAGTTACTGTGGTCGACATTTTACATTATCTTTTTAGTGTATTAAAAAGGTTTATTTCGGTTAGTAAATTTAACTGTACTTAACTATTATTTAAATCGCTCTTTTCTTTATAACTTGGCGAGAGAAATTAAAAATAAACTAACAGTATAAAATTTGGTTGTCTTATCTTAAACTTGCCAATTTAAACCCGTAATTATATAAACCTGAGCACTGAGCAATGAGCAAGTCCTCAATTGCCAAATTATACCTGTCTTATGAATAGTGAATCCAGCCAAAAAGCATTAAGAAGAAACTTGCTGGTGTCTGTCGACATTAAATATATCTGTTTTAGTTTTATTATGTGGATAATTTTTGTTGGACGCCCTGTCATATTTTGAGCTTATCTTGTGACTTAACCCAAATAAAATAACCGAAAGTTATAATAAAAATAGGTTTTTATTATAATTCGCAAATCTTATTTCCAGGTTTCAGCAAAACAACTCAAAATAAACCTAAATCATGGAATGAGGTAAGGAGAATCCATGGCTAAAAACTCGTTTTTATAGCGATCTCATATGTCAAGAACGCGGAGAACTCTTGGTAAAAAAAGCGCAATTCTGTGATAGCAATGTGTACATGTCAGTAAATTAAAATAAAAATTGTCAGCCTTGATCTGCCACCTTATATTATCACTTTTACCAAAAGGAGCGCAAATGTCTGACACCGATACTGTTATGAATAATTAAAATTTGTCGACGGCTAAGCATTCCTAATTTCACATAAAAATAAATTAAAAATAATATTATATTATATAAGCATGGAAAATACTTACAATATTGTTATTCATATTACTATTACATTGTTATCAATCTTTTTATTCTTCAATAAATTTTACAAATTAAGAAATAAGCAGTAAAAATGTTTATAATATTAAAAATATTAATTTTAACTTATATTTTCAACTTGCATTTTAGGTTAAAAAAATAAATTATAATTTAAAAAACTAAGAAACCCGCTTTTATGAGTAGCGCACTAAAAAGTTCAAAATAATTATTTTCCTTTTATAGTTACCTAACAGTAAACCGGGGTGTGTAGTGAGTAGTGTGGAACTTAACTGTACAGTAAAAATAAAACTTTTTTGTTTTGATGTGTAATAGTGAAATTTGTTTTCCTTTTTGATTGCCTAAACTATCAGTAAAAAACTTTTACGGCTATTCATTTGTTTTCCGGTGCCGCACGGGCGTCAAAGTTTTAGAATCTAAATAAAAAGGAACTATAAGAAAAAACGCAGCTCTTAACTCAAATTTGCTTATATTAAGCAAATTCTACCCAGAAGTCACCACGATGAGGTGGCTACGTATCGACTTCCACCCTACCTCCCACCCTTTGTTATATTAGATATTTAGTCTGCTGCCTTATAGTGTTCAACTTTGGCATAACACTGCGAGACTTCAACTATCCCAAGATAAAACCATCTCTAGCTTTAAATCCAAACACGACTGACGCGGCTTTCATGACAATCTTGACGCACCTTTCCACATCTTGAGTATGACACGGAAAGCGTAGAAAATCGGGTGTTTCTCCGGTTTGCACCATTTTTTTCACTTCTTCGTCAGATAAGTCTGACAAGATAGGAGGTTCCGTCAATTTACAATCATTCCAATTTATTAGATCTATATACTCAGGAGCTTCAAAGTTAAGGGGAGGAACTTCAAAACACCTAGCACGTTTGTTACGCTTGGATCTAGCCGCAGTTATCCTCGTAAGCCCAAGTTCTCTAATATGTCGCAGGGAAAGAGTTATCACTGCTGAAAGTATATTTTCATGACTGCCAAAAAAGCATTCCTTAGAATGACTGGATCGATAATGTCTTTGTACTGTTTTTTAAGGTATCTGGAACATTTAATCATTTCCCACAAATGAATATATTCATCCTTGCAAGAAGGTTTTACTTTGATTTTGAAGCACATATGACTATAAACTTTAATAATAAATTCGGCAAGAACCTCTAAATTTTGAGGAGTTTCACAGGATATATGTAAACGCAAAATTCTGTTAGCTGTTGTTAACCAACGAGAGTGAGCAATTTTTCCTGGATTCCTTTTTGCTAAATCTTGAGAAAATATGCCGCTTGACACCGTTTGACAAATTTCGAACAAGCACTTCTGGTCTGTCTCAAATCATTAAAATTAACTTGTGGGAGCTGTGATTCAATTCTTTCATAATGTATAATTTCCATTATACTGCTCTGTTTGATACTCCTGATCTTTGAACTGCCAAGGCAAGTGCATGTAGATTAAATTTGTTAGCTCGTTTCTTTATAGTTCCACTGTCAAATTCAGGTTCGATAGAATTACTGATTGCATCGATTTCTTCCAGGCTGTCATCATCAGATGGCGAATCATTCGTCAAAATGTCCCTTTTTTTAAATGCCCTTTTCTTCACTTGATCCCTCTTTTTCTCTTCTTTCGGCGCTACGCATAATTTTCTTTATAGTATTTATATCTATTGATCCTATTGCCATCATCCTTGTATCCCTTTGGTCTTTGAGAAAGTTTCGTTCTTGTTCTGGCACACGAAAAGCCTTGATGCATTTACACAAAGAAAAGTTTTTGCACTTACTGGAGCTTACATTAAAAAATTTCTTTGCCGATTGCCTAAAATTGTCCAATTTTATGTTGTGTATTTTTGAATGTGGGATTATTCTTTCTACTCAATACTTTTTTTAAATTTCTACATCAGTTATGATAGTCTCTAATCATTTTCACGATTCGTGTATCGGAAACCGTTGGAATTGAAGCTCTGAGCCATATATTTTTAGCGGCATAAGCAACAACCTGAGATATTTTAGAAACAATAGGTTCCCGATTCCAGTTGTAATATTTTAAGTTGAACTGCACCCATAAATAATGTTTCATAATATCTTCACGATAGTGTAAAGTTAATTGTTTTGGTTCACTAAAAACACGACACTTTAACAAATTTCTAGTTTTAGATACATTAGCAGACATTGCCACATTTGTCATTTGACTGTTTATTGAAAATAATCGAAAAAACTGATAAACACACAAATAACACTTAACACGGACTACTAACCACAACCAACCTGTTATGACTCGTACTCCAGTAAAACAGACCCAATTCCAACGCCCGCTACGCCGACTAAGGTCAACGATCGCCACTGTGAAGTGGAGTCATCTTTTGCATAGAGTCAAAAGTAAACTACTTCTCTATTACAGGACTCTAACACTTCTTTATTTTATGTTTTGCATAATATAAACCTATTGATATGCTTAAAATAGCTTTAATGCAATTTTTTTTTCGTTTTTTAGAAAATCAGAGGCTTTGCGGCACCGGTAAATATCATTTGAAATTTAAAAGCTAAATATTTTCGTTATATGGAGTTAAAGAGGAAAAGGATTTTCACTATTACCAAATAAAATTTAAAACTTCGTTTTTAAGTTCCACACTAGTAGTGAGCACTTCGTGAGAAAAGTAAAACAACTTACTCAATGCGCCTTCCTTTACTCCGTACACATGTATATCCCTGTTTTCTGTTAACTTGTAGAGATATAAAACATTTGGTCTTAAAATAGGTAATTAAATTTTAAAGCGTGGGGCGTACTGACATATATAGCGGTAGCTAGACATAAAAGCGTGTTTTTTAGTTTCTAAACTATATTTTTAAGTTTTTAGTGCGCTACTAATAAAAACGTCTTTTTAGTTTTTTAAACAATAATTTATTTTTAACTTTTTAGTGCGCTACTCATAAAAACGTGTTTTTAGTTTTTTAAACTATAATTTATTTTTAACTTTTTAGTGCGCTACTCATAAAAGCGTGTTTTTTTTAGTTTTTTAGAGAATTAGGTTTGGAACATACACGAGGTCTCAAAAATAAAATTAATTTTTTTTATTACCGATTTTACAAAAAGGTCTGGTTATGGTTATTCAAAAACTTGATGAAGGACAATACAGGGTGGCTCATAAACCTGAAAGTCCCAATTTTTATTTAAATTTTTAGCCACCCTCTATGCCCTATAAAAAATATTTAAACCATGCTCTTTTTTCACAATGTAGAATTTTTTATGAATATATACTTTTTTGTAACGGCGATTTTTAAAAAAATAATTTTACTTTTGGGACCTCCTGTATGTTCCAAAAATAACGTGTATGTACACTTGCATTGGCAGTTTACCTTTAAATAACGATTTTGTCTTTTTAGCTTCACGTGGATTAGTACTTTTTTATTTTTGAGCCACCCTGTATAGATCAAATTTTTCAATAGCAATGCTATTTTCTCGCGATGCAGAACTTTTTCGTAAAATCAATAATACATTTTTTGCATTTCGAAGACATGCTGTATATTATTTTAATGAAAAAAACATATTATTAAATTGTAGATTTGCAGTGGCAGTGTACCCTTGAATAAAGGTTTTGTCTTTTTAGCTTCACGTGGATTCTGACTTTTTCATTTTTGAGTCACCCTGTACGTACTGGATCAAATTTTCGAATGGCAATGCTATTTTTTCACGATGCAGAACTTTTTATAAAAATACACTGTTTTCGTAAAATCAATAACAAAAATTTTTCCATTTCCAAGACATGCTGTATATTTTCTTTAATGAAAAAAAACTATTATTGAATTGTACATTTGCAGTGGCAGTTTACATTTAAATAACGATTTTGTCTTCTTAGCTTCACGCGGATTAGGACTTTTTTTATTTTTGGTCCACCCAGCATGTACAAGATCAAATTTTTGAATAGCAATTCTACTTTTTCACGATGCATAACTTTTTACAAACAGACACTTTTTTCGTAAAATCAATAATAAAAATTTTTCCATTTCGAATTTAATGAAGAAAACATATTATTGAATTGTACATTTGCAGTGGCAGTTTACCTTTAAATAACGATTTTGTCTTCTTAGCTTCACATGGATTAGGACTTTTTGATTTTTGTAACGGCGATTTTAAAAAAATAATTTTACTTTTGGGACCCACTGTATGTTCCAAACATAACATAAAAAATAACTTGTATGTACATTTGCAGTGGCAGTTTACCTTTAAATAACGATTTTGTCTTCTTAGCTTCACGTGGATTAGGACTTTTTGATTTTTGAGCCACCCTGTATGTACAAGATCAAATTTTTGAATAGCAGTGCTATTTTCTCACGATGCAGAACTTTGTATAAACAGGCACTTTTTTCGTAAAATCAATAAAAATTTTTCCATTTCGAAGACATGCTGTATATTTTTTTTATGAAAAACAAACATATTATTGAATTGTACATTTTAAATAACGATTTTGTCTTTTAGCTTTACGTGGATTATGACTATTTCATTTTTAAGCCACCCTGTATGTACTAGATCACATTTTTGAATGGCAATGCTATTTTCTCACGATGCAGAACTTTTTATAAACATACACTTTTTTCGTAAAATCAATAATATTTTTTTTCCATTTCGAAGACATGCTATATATTTTTTTAATGAAAAAACATATTATTGAATTGTACATTTGCAGTGGCAGTGTACCTTTAAATGACGATTTTGTCTTTTTAGCTTCACGTGGATTATGACTTTTTAATTTTTGAGCCACCCTGTACGTACTAGATCAAATTTTTGAATGGCAGTGCTATTTTTTTACGATGCAGAACTTTCTATAAAGAGACACTTTTTGTCGTAAAATCAATAGTACAAATTTTTTCATTTCAAAGACATGCTGTATATTTTTTTTTATGAAAAATACACGTTATATACGACAATTAGAAGTGGGTGAAAAGTGAGTTGTAAGGTTCCATTACAATGTTACAAGTCAAGCTAATAAAAGCGTGTTAATAAAAGATCGATGGTTTTGTAGACTCATAGCACCTTGGTTATCTCGTCCTGCTCTTGGCGTAAAGATTTACATGGCATCATCATATTATGAGGAAACAATTATACCTTTAAGTTATAAACAGCCCAGTTCTTCTACTAATAAACAGTTGTAGCTAAGTGTCGTACTTTTCTTTTGAGGTATTTTGCGCCTGGGCGCTGAAGCTTGAATTATAATTCAAACGGCACTGTAATCTATAAGCATGTATAAAACTATAGTCCCTCAAGCCGTTTCTGGTGACAGATTAGTCATACATATCATTAGTTCAAAAGCGCTGTGTAATCTTTCCCACCTGTCGGACTTTTCAAAATTCTGGCAACACGGCAGTAGTAAAAATGATAGAGAAGTGTCCAAATATTATACAGCTCGGAAACAAAATGCGTCGACAAATGTTCAAAATTATACGCCGGACGCAAATTTGATTATAATATGAAAGGAGTTGAAAATGCTGCATAATAACAGAAAAGGTATATTTTTGTTTTAAGAGATATTTAAAAGATAAATTAGGAGCAATACAAAAAAAGGAAAAAAATCGATATACACTTGAAGTACAAAGCCTAAAGCCTCTATTTCTAGGGGACGCAAAAATGATGGATTGTGAAAGGACGCAGAAATGATGTAAGATGTAAATATATATACAGTGTGGTCGTTTAAGTGTGCAACATATGGGAAAGTTTTTTATTACCGATTTCTCAGAAAATTTTATTCTTGATAAAAGTTGGTGCACGTTCGATAATCATATTGGGTGTACTTGGAATGGTTGCAAGTCAAACGGTGTACAGGGTAGGGCAAAAAATATAAAATTTCTACAAGAATAAAGTACCCCTATTTCAGAGAATTCAGCAAAATGTTATTAAGAAAAGGTGTTTAGAATTAAAAGTTATGCATAGGTTTGAAAACATGACCTCATAAAATAAAAAACAAAATTTTTTTGAAAATATTAATTATTTCCTAAAAAAATTTTTTTATTATTATCACCCTAAAAACCTTCATAAATTAAACAAAATCAAATCAAGTTCACACATCTTTGTTCAAATTCAAGCATATTTGTAAAATTAACTTAGCTTTTTAATTTATTAAGGAATCACAAACTTCATGTTTGTTGCAAGGACATTAAACACAACTTTAAAATACCGTAAAAATTATTTTTAACAAGATAAAACATTAGTAATGATAATTTTCAAATTAAAAAACTCTCATTTAAATTACAAAATATTTATTTTAAATGTTTATTAGAAAATTGTACAAAATAATCGACAAACATGAAATCCTACTAAAATAATCGCAGATACCTATGGAAAGAAAACAAATAAGGGTTAAAAGTAAACATTATGACAGTTTGGTGGCATTATTCATTCTTAAATAATTATTGTTATTAGCTGATCTCAAATGCCTCCTCCAGTAAAGTTAACGTTAGCCGAAAAGGCAGAATTAGTGCTAATATGTGGAGAACACTATAAAACAGTGCGTGAAGCAGGAGATATATTCAATGAACGACATCCAGATAAACAAGTCCACTATTCAACCATAAGCAGAATTTTAAATAATTTTAAACAGACAGGGTCTTTAGAGTATAAATATAAAAATGAACGTACCAAAACTGTATGTACTGAAGAAAATCAATTACAAGTACTTCAAGCAGTTGTTGAAAACCCTAGAAGATCCACCCAAGAAGTGCATGCTTATACGGGTATAAAAAAAACCTCTATTAAGGAGATTCTTAAAAAACAAAAATATCACGCCTATAAGCCAATGTTTATTTGCACGTTTCAAAGACAAGACTATGACTTGCGGTATGATTTCTGCATGTGGATTCAAGGAGAAATAGAAGATCAACGTGATTTCCATAGACACATGCTTTTTGGGGATGAATCCACGTTCACTACAAATGGCGTTGTTTCTTCCCAAAATTGTAGGTGGTGGTCGGACGAAAATCCAAATTTTGTCATTGACAACAAAAACCAGTATTACCAAAAAACAAACGTTTGGTGCGGTATTATTAACGACAAATTAATAGGGCCGTTCTTTTTTCGCCAATACCTATTTACATTTTTTGGAAAACGAACTAACAGATTTTTTGGATAATATGAGTATACAAGAACGACGTAAATTATGGTTTGTACATGATGGTTGTCCGGCTCATTCTGCTAGAATTGTTTCTGAATGGTTAAATGGAGAATTTGGTGATAAATGGTTAGGACGAAATACCGATCCACGGTGGCCTCCTCGTTCGCCAGATCTCACCCCACTAGATTTTTTTTTATGGGGATATTTAAAGCAAAAAGTTTACAAGGATCGACCCTTTAATAATGTTGGAGAGCTTGAAATTTCGATACGATTTCATTGCAGAAATATTCCAGCAAGTGTATTGCGATCCACGCTTAGTGAATTTTATGATCGGACAATTAAATGCATTGAACATGAAGGTGGACATACGGAGTCGCGTCGATAATTTTTTTAAACATACCTAATATAATTTTTTTCTGCATTTCAAATATTGTCTGTTTAATTTTTTTTAAATTTGTTTATTGTTAAGTTATAATAAAAAGAAGCCGATAAAAATTGACAAAACCGTTGGCACCATACTCAAATACGTTTAGGCACATTGTATTTCTTGACTTTGCACTAAACGCAGACATAATGCATGCATGGTTTTGTTAATAATGCTCCACAACGCCATTATGTTAGAATGATTTCATGTTTGTAGATTATTTTGTACAATTTTCTAATAAACATTTAAAATAAATATTTTGTAATTTAAATGAGGGTTTTTTAATTTAAAAATTATCATTACTAATGTTTTATCTTGTTAAAAGTAATTTTTACGGTATTTTAAAGTTGTGTTTAATGTCCTTGCAACAAACATGATGTTTGTGATTCCTTAATAAATTAAAAAGCTAAGTTAATTTTACAAATTTGCTTGAATTTGAACAAAGATGTGTGAAATTAATTGATTTTGTTTAATTTATGAAGGTTTTTAGGGTGATAATAAAAAAAAATTTTTTTTTTAGGAAATAATTAATATTTTCAAAAAAATTTTGTTTTTTATTTTATGAGGTCACGTTTTCAAACCTATGCATAACTGTTAATTCTAAACACATTTTCTTAATAACATTTTGCTGAATTCTCTGAAATAGGGGTACTTTATTCTTGTAGAAATTTTATATTTTTTGCCCTACCCTGTACACCGTTTGACTTGCAACCATTCCAAGTACACCCAATATAATTATCGAACATGCACCAACTTTTATCAAAAATAAAATTTTCTGAGAAATCGGTAATAAAAAACTTTCCCATATGTTGCACACTTAAACGACCACACTGTATATATATATATATATATATATATATATATATATATATATATATATATATATATACATATATATATATATATATATATATATATATATATATATATATATATATATATATATAGATTGATATAGATAAGCACCGAACCACAAGAATACTAAACCATTGTTTAGTATTCTTGTGACCAAACTATGAAGTGAATCAATTTTAACTTACTGCTCTACATCAATAATATTGCCGATAGTTATTTTAACAAACAAGAATTGCATTCAAATTCTTGGTTTTGTTTTTCTAAATTATTTTAATAAATACCACTCGATAACACTGTTCTGCACGAAAATCCTCTCCGCCAAACAAATACGTTATTTCGAGAAGCCCTACCTATTTAACTCTTACACCGACCTTTAAATTGTCGTATCACGTAACAGAGTCCAGAGAGTGAAAACAACATGCTTTAAGCAGGTGTAAGAATGTACCTGTGTGAGTTACATTCTGTATAAATGCTTATGACAGCACTTTTCGCCACTCCTTTTATATGATAAGGAATGTTATAAATAGGACTAGAATGCTTTGTCTCGTTACTTCTGTCGTGACTAGCTAAGCTGTTCATTTCTTTCCTTCAAAATAAATTCGTTATACTAGAGGGTTTCAAGTGTTTTTTCTAGAAATAAAATTATTTTTAAAAACGCCGTCCCCTCGGCCCGACGTATAACTGGCGCAGTCGTGGTACGATTTCTGAGACGTTACAAGGGCATATTGCAACGGTTTCTTTCAAGATTTCACTCAGACAAAAATCTACAAAAAACCGGACAAGTGTTGGACCAGAAGCAAATAGTACCGATCTAAGGTAGCAACTGGACAACCAGCAACGGGACAAAGGAAGAAATTTCAGCAACAGCTTCACTTCAGGAGTCAATCCGGCTACAGACGGACAAACATCGCCGCCCCTGTAGACAACTGGAGAGGACAAAAATCGCCGAACCAGCTTAGATTAAGACAACTGGAGAGGACAAAAATTGCCGAACCAGCCTAGGATTAAGAAGAAAGAAGCAAGAAAAAATAAAACGAATGAAGACATCAATTTTCATTGTTTTATTGTAAGTGAACTTTTCAATTTCCATTTTATTTTTTGTACAGGCAATTAAAAAAAAAGATTACATTACTTTATTTATCTAATCAGAACAAAACAATTGCCTTTACAAAAAGCACTTTTATTTTTTTTAGATTAAGAATATTTCATTTTATTTTTAGTGTTATTGTGTGTTTTATCGTACGTATTTTATTTTAATCCAGAGTAATTTCAAAAGTACATAAATCTCTATTTAAATCTTCAAAGTTGATTCTTTAGACGACTTAATAAATTCTTTAAATTCGATTAATATAACTGGCAACATGCCAGAAACTACTAATTATCATCTTTTGAAATACCAATCCGATAATATTCCTCATTTCGATGGAAATCCTAAATTACTAAATAGATTCATAAATGCTGTCGAAAATCTTTTAAAAGCTTTCCAAGATCGCACTAATATAAACGCAACTATAAATATTTGCTTATTCGATACTATTTTAAGTAAGTTAAACGGAAGAGCTGCAGAATTGATAGCTTCTCGATCTGAACTAAATTCTTGGCTATTAATAAAAGATGTGTTGATACACAGTTTTGCAGATCAAAGATCAATTGATTGCCTTATTCAAGATTTACTGAGCCTAAAACCTTTCAAAAATGAAAATCCATTACTTTTTGGAATGAGAGTACAAGATTCTCGAAGTCTGTTATTTTCTAAATTAAACTCTGGGCCTGATGATGCCGGTACAAAACTAATCAAAATACAACATTACGATCAATTTGCATTAAAAACATATTTAAATGGTTTACCGTATAATTTGCAACTTCTCATAAGACTTAAAAACCCAGATTCTTTAGAAAAAGCTATGGCACTAGTACGAGAAGAAGAAAATTTTATCTACTTTAAAAATACTCAAAACCCAAATATAAATAAACCTTTATTTTTAAATAAAAACCAAAACCCTAATACTTCACAGTTTAGACCAACTTTTACACCACCTCAGAACTATAGTCAGTATAGACCGAATTACAATCCATTTCCAAACCATATACCGCAAAATAACTTTCAAAAACCATTTTTGAATTTTCCCCAAAAAATAACCCCCCTAATTTCCAAAGACCTAATAATTACTTTTCTCAACAAAGACCTAATTTTAATCAACAAGCCTTTCAAACACCTGCATTTAATAATCAAATGAGACCACAATTTTCTAATCAACGGTTTGGACAAACGTCCCAAAGAACTAACTTAAATAGGAAAATAGAGCCTATGGACACCAGTTCAGGAAATACTATTTTGAATAATTCATTACAAAATAAAAGAATTACTACACAAAAATTATATAACCAGGAAGTTATACAAAGACCAGAACAAACCCTACATGAAAGTAATTTTCCTCTACGCCCCACGTTGGGCGCCATTTGTAACTTATGGAAAAAGGTCCGGGTTCTTTATTATGAGGAAATGAATGAATTATTAGTCGAGAGGCTTAGCCTCTTTAAAATATTAAATGAGTTGCTCCAAACCCGTGGACCCTAAGATAACAGAGCTGAGTTGCTCAATCTCTAGATTATCTAGTCTCTGCCTTATGGGCTACGTCGGCTAGCTCTGCCGCGGAGATTGGGGGGGTAACCAGAACGGTAACAACAGCGCCACCTGCTTTAATGCCCTAGGTAAAGCAGAGACTGTAGTTAAAAAGAAAACAGGAAAGCTAGACTAAAAATTGAAACAACATTTACCCTCTTAAAACTGTTAATTTAATAGAAATTAAGCCAGCATATGCCTACAATTTACAACCCTGAGGGGGTACCGAACAGAGCGTCTAGAACACGGTTATGGAACGTAGTTCTGCTCCAGAGAAAGTGCCTACTCCCCTGACTGTGGCAGCTTTCTGTGCTTTTAAAAGAACGTTTAGTTAGGTTAGATTTGCATAACGTGATGATTAATAATTTAAGTTTTGAAGCTAAATAAATGATTAAATTAAGTTGCCAAAATCAGTAGGGAATGGCAAAACGCTACATTTATCTAATATTGTGGCGACTGTACAGGTAAGGGAGCAAACAGGCCTCTTTGCTAGCGATTTAAACTAATAAATCTACATGATATCAACTACCAATTAGAGTGAACTGCACAGCATATCAACATTAACAATATCAGAATATTTACAAGAGACTAGGTACTAATTATACACTTGAGGCTCAGGCTACAATGTGAAGTTTAGTGAGTGCGTAAGTGAAGGCCTAGGGCCTTAAATTATTATACGCGATTGTCACTGATAAAACAGCACAGACATGTCAAACCTGAACTTAGTAGTGGTGTGGTGTCTCAAGTACCGTGAGACGAGTCGAACCCTGTATCCTAGCACTCGTAGGGTGTAGGAGCAGCGGTCCTCCTCTACAACGGCGCGGCGTCAGAAGCTCCATATGGATGACGGAAAGGAGAAGTCACTGACGAAAGAACAAGAAACGAAGTACCATCAGGTGAAAAGGGAATGAAGAAAGAAAAGAGACGTAGAACAGAAGAAAAGTAAACAAAAAGAGGCCTGCAACAAAAGCAAGCGTTAGGGTATGACGTTCAAATACAAAATAAGGTAGGCAAATTTTAAGATATTATAAACCAAATCTAAGTAACAGTGCAGTAGTCACATAAAACAACAGGTATTCGAAAGGAAACTCACCTGAGATCGTGTTTGGCCTCTTTGATCGTACAAGAAAACCTGAACTTTGGGGTTTTGCCCACAAAACTGAAAAAAACTCAATCAACTGATTGTTTTGGCGTAACAAGACATATTACCACCAAAAATTATAGTTTGGGCCCCAAAATTCAAAATATAGCAGCTAAACTGCTGTTAGCTAGCCCGAATGCAACTCTGCAAAGGCATCTGCTAAAAAAAATGACCAAATCCGACGTCAGAAAACGGCCGTTCCTTTCTGAATGTCAAAGACCTAGGGAATTTTATTTTATTAAATGTGACATCTGACAATTGTTTATTTTATAAACAAAAACAAACAATTTTTAATTAATGGTTTTTAAGGTACAACACTGTAATACAAAACGACTTTAAATAGTTATATCGGCCCATAACATTTAATCCTATGGTATATCTTAATATCTATAACAAATTTTTCCTAAATTTTCATTTTTAGGTCTCGATAAATCAAGCAACAACAAAACTAAGCAAGACCTAGCAAGATTTTCAAAAGATTAAGACTATGAGAACTGAGAATTAGCTAATCTAAGGAGATGGAGTCAGATACCAGGAATAACGGTGACTATTGACTAACTAGCTTACGTCTCACTTGAAGAATTATCAGGTAGGTTTTAACTTTGCAACAATAAAGCAGAAAATTTATCAGTTTTAAACTCTCAACCAAACAACTAAACTAAACTTATTTACTATTTTTAGGGTGACCTCAGGAAACATTTTGGAAGACTTGACGATAAGGAAAACTAGAATAATCTATAATTTAGTATTTACATTATACTTACAAGAACTAAAATAAACGAAATCATAAGATAAGAGAATATGCTTTATTTCCATTGCCATAACGACAAACTGGTAAGTTTTAAACCATTATTTACAATATTTTTTTGGGAAGCAAATTAGAACTGTAACACATCCCCTCTTCCTCAAAAAAAAAGTTTTTTTCCATTAAACCAAAAAAAGACTTGTACTTATAAATTAGGAACTCACAAAAAAAAAGAAGGTAAGGAAATGATTGTAATTGATTAAAATGTACACGGGGGGTTAGATGGAATCATCGGGAGGGTGAGCCTTTAAATCCTTGGCATGCCATGCGCCAATATTACGCCCCGAAGGTTCTGAAAGTTCATAGGACCATGGAGATAGAATTCTGGAAATTATGAAAGGTCCAGTAAATTTAGGGGCAAGCTTCGCCGCGAAGTTTCGAGTAGCGTCAGATATTACATAATTCTTCTTCCAAACCTTTTGACCCTGAAGGAAACGTTCAGGCCTACGACGAAGGTCATAGGTCTTCTTAGTTTTCTCGTACGCCTGCGTTAACCGTTTTTGAACGTCTAAGAATACCCGCTTAAGTGTATGCGCACGAGTAGCAGCGTCGAACGGCTGGTCAGTAGTCGGTCTGTCATCCACGGGTCGCTCCGTGACTGTGATTTCTCGACCAAACATAATGAAATTTGGTGTTAAGCCGGTTGTCTCGTGAACAGCCGAACGCATCGCCAAAGCAACTTTCGCAAGATAACAGTCCCACTTTTTGTGGTCGGAAGATACATACGAAGAAAGAGTCGTTTTTAATACTCGGTGTACTCTCTCCACCGGATTAGCTTGAGGATGATAATTTGCTGTATGTCTTAATTCAATGGCATACCTGTCCATTAATTCGCGAAAGATTTTGCTGCGAAATTGAACACCGTTGTCCGCAATAAGTTTATTCGGCCGCCCGAAGACAAGAATGACGCGATCTTCCATCCAACGAACTACACTCTGAGCGGTAGCCTGTCTAAGGGGGAAAAACAAGGTGAACTTACTAAAAAGATCATGTACCGATAAGACATAACAATGACCCTTTGATGACCGCGGTAGCGGACCAACCAAATCCACACTAATAACCTGCCAAGGGCGAGAGATAGTAGGCTGTTGACTTAGCATTAGACCCATCGGCGCCTTCTGCTCCGGTTTATTCTGGAGGCAAACCTCACACCTTTTAATATATTTGCGAACCTCTGCCCGCATTTTCGGCCAATAATAGTTTTGAGCAATACGCGAAAAGGTCTTAAATATGCCTAGATGGCCACAAGTGGGTGGGTCGTGATTAGCCCTTATAATTTCAACACGCTTCTCGCGTGGTACAACCACCAACCATTCCGATTGTGGATTAGCTAAGGCGGGGTAAGAGTGTTTAGCACGCTTAAACAATCCTCCTCCATCAAGCCACCACATCGAATACTTAGACGGATATTTCTCTACTTTGAGACACATCTCGCGGTGCCAACGATCGGTAGTTTGGTCATTAACGGCATCAATGATGGGCAAGGCCCTAGATAGTGCATCAGGCACCACATTATCTTTACCCTTCCTATGTTCGATGCCAAAATCATATTGATGTAGCCTGACAGCCCAACGAGCGATCCGACCAACAGGATCCTTTATTGAATTCAACCATTTTAAGCTATAGTGATCTGTTATAACCGTGAAATGGGAACCCTCTATATACGGCCGCAACTTTTCAATCGCAAACAGTACAGCAAGGCATTCCTTTTCGGTGACACTATACTTCCTCTCTGCTTTTGTGAGGGACCGACTCAGATAGCGAACCACTCGTTCTTCTCCATCTTGTCTCTGCAAAAGCACTGCTCCCAAGCCATAATAAGAAGCATCACACTGAACTAAGAAGGGAATATCAAAATTTGGACATGACAACACAGGGGCTTTAACAAGATGTTCCTTAATTTGGTTGAACGCACTCTCGCACTGATCATCCCACAGAAATTTGACATTATTCCTTGTGAGAGCGGTTAGCGGAGCAATAATAGTAGAGAAATTTGGCACAAATCGTCGATACCATGACGCAACACCAACTATACGTCTGATTTCAGTTACATTTTTGGGCGTAGGGATTTGTAAAATCGCCTCTACCTTATCAGGGTCCACCAAAAGACCAGACGCATTAACTACATAACCCAAGTATCTGAGTTCAGGTTTACAGAACTGACACTTCTCCTCATTAAGAGTCAACCCAGCGCGCTTAACGCGCCCAATAACCTCACGAAGAACCGTGATGTGCTGGTCAAACGTAGGTGTACAGACAATAACGTCATCGAGATACACAAAGACATAGGCTTCGAGATCCACTCCTATCACTCTGTCAATGAGTCTCTGCCATACCGCAGGGGCGTTAGTAAGGCCAAACGGCATTCTAGTAAATTGGTACAGACCACGACCTGGCACTGTGAAAGCAGTAAGCGGCCTAGATTCCTTGGCAATTGGAATTTGCCAATATGCTGATTTTATATCAAGGGTGGTGAGATATTTGGCATCACGTAATTTGTCGAGCGTAGCGCTTACGTACGGTATGGGATACGCATCGGGAACGGTAACTTTGTTCAATGCACGGTAGTCGGCACAAAATATCCAACCACCTGACTTCTTCACCAAAACAATCGGCGAAGACCAAGGGGAATTGGAAGGTTCAACAATCCTATCAGAGAGCATCTGCTCTAGCTCGGTATGCACTTGCTTTTGCAATGCAGGCGATAGCGGGTAATAACGCTGCTTAATAGGCGCAGATGTGGTTTGAATAACAAGTTCCACCATATTAGTGCAACCCAGATTGTTATTCATAGTCGCGAATGTCTCAGCAACCAAACGATCCAGAACAGCACGTTGTTCCAGGGAGAGAGAATCAATGGACTGGATAGCAGCAAGGCTAGCTGACGTGGAAGATCCATCAGTCGTAAATGCCCACTTTCCGGCATATAAATCAGGCATAAGTCCCATTCGAGACCAAAAATCGACACCAAGAATAAGAGTATGATGAAGGTCAGGAACCACTAAGACATCCAACAGTACTACTCGATCGCGTAATTGGTTCGGCAGAGAGACCGTCCCAATACTTTTGCAAGTACTACCATTCGCAACTGTACACTCAGTCTTGGTTGAAACATTAAGGTGACAAAGACCCTTAAGTATTTCCCAACCAGAATATCCTATAATCGTCCTAGAAGATCCACTATCTAACAGTCCAAGAATAGATTTACCATATATCGTAACGTCAAGGTAGGGTCGTTCATCATTCTTAGCATAAGCGAGAATAAAATCCAAAATAATATTATTTTTGGCCAGGACCTTAGATTCTGGCAGGAAAGGCGGTTGGCCTATTGCCCTCCTGCAGTGTCGTTTTTTGTACACTGAGGACAAGACTATATATAGACAAAATCTAACAAACATCTATAGCAAAATCGACGTTTGGGCTGTGTACACTGCCGAAAACAATGTCCAGTTCTCCTGCAGTTCCAGCAAAGAGTCGGTTGAGAAGGCGTGACCAATGCGTCAACATTCGGTGAATCGGACTGCGTCTCATGGTCAAAATCATCAATCGCTGATAATGAATTAGATGGGGCTTTCCTATAACCAAATCATCAATCGCTGATAATGAATTAGATGGGGCTTTCCTATAACCAAGTTCTGGTTCTAGCAAATGCCGATGATTGGTAGGAGGTGGCTGAAATCATTGGATTCGCGTCTCAGTTTCCTCAATAGCTCTACTGAGGCGTATTAAATCTGGCATCGATCTGACTTCACACGTGGCGAGGCCACTTTGAATGTAAGGTAAGAGATTGCGTCTTACAATTTGAATTTTGGTCTGGTCCGAGGGAGGATCAGAAAGTTTGCGGAACAAATTCTCCATGGCAACCACAAAGGTCAATACTCGTTCTTGAGCACCTTGGGTTCTCCTACGGATTTCGTCCCAAAGAGAATAATTGTAGTCGTATGGCTGGAAAGCTTCTCGTAGTTACATGACCAAGTCATCCCAACTACTAAAAGAGCAAGTTCTGTACCACAGAAGTGCATCGTCCGTAAAAATCTCCGGAGCAGACCGTACGAGCTGTTCCTTGGAGACTCCTCGTGACAAGCGGACTTCTTCAACACGCTCTACAAAATCGTTAACGCTAGTTCACCCGTTATATTTAACGTTCCAGTGACTCGCATCGAAAAATCGGTTTGATTCTGAATAAGAATTTCCGCGCAATGGGGAAAATTGAAAATTGTCAAGCATATTTGCCAAGTTGACATAGGGATTAGAATATGACAAATGTTCGTCGTTCCTAACCGAATCCACATTCGGAATACGGGAGAAATTGTCTTCGTCTGAAAATCTGACGTGTGAGTTACGTCTCGTGGGAGACGACGCACGAACGGCTCGAGGTAAAGCGTATTCCGGAAGTGACCTATTAACGTTACCCGTTTGAAAACTATCCGTATTAGTTTTACTATAGTTTTGCGGTAGCGATTCCGAAAAATAATTTCGACGATCCATATCCACGCGTGGAAAGTTGCGCGAAGCTAAAGTATTTTGTATGCCTCTTCCTAAATAATTTGATTCCGAACGCATAGGTTCATCATTCGGAACGGAACTATACTCATGTTGTACGCGGTGGGACAGCAATGGAACGGCATGAGCCGGTAAAGAAAAATCTCTAGCGGTCTCTACTGGGAATTGTTCCGAAGGACGAATGTTATTCGACCGACCGGTAACGGTTGGGACATCCGAAGTTTCTGAGTGTCCGAGCAACATAAGTGGGGGAGCACTAATGATTCTTCGATCATTATGCGGTGGGTTATGAATACCCGTGTCAGTATTTATTGATTGTTCGTTGGTAGATGTTGGGGGATTAAGTCGAATGTTCGAAAGAATGTTCACGCGCGACGAGATCGTGGTAGGAGGAGCATCGTCGTCAATACGCACTAGGTCGTATGAAACAGAAGGTACATTCTGATTAAACGGTGGAGCTATTTCTGTCTGAACAGCAGATGTGTTTTGAGGTATCTCTCGATCCATCAACGAAACTTGTTCGACACGATTGGAGGACATCGACGGGCCGCCACGAGCTTCCGAGCGCAATAATTCCGAGACCGGTAAGTTAGCATACGTCGAATTTAGATCGGTAATATACCGTGAACAAAGAACGGTTAGATCTTTCAGAACATCAGTATCTATTCTGTCCTAACAATGTATACGACTCAGCCTAAGCTGTATTTGTTGAAGACGTGAGTGAATTCGATCATACTCATTTTCACGATTCGCGTGGTTAAATGCCAAAATGTCACCGCCGAGCTGAAAGAGTTTAGCTCTACATGTGCATAACTCTGTTACCACGTCAAGGTTTGTAGAAGTTGGTGCCATCACCAATCCTTCACGTTCCATACGGAAAGCATCCCGAACTGCGACACGCTTTTCAGTAACCGTACGCGGAATTGGCAGACCACGGATTTTCAGTTCATAGTCAAGGTCATCACCTGCTAACCGATTGATTTCCATTTTTAGTGAGTTTTATTATTAGATATAATATATGCAACAAAAAAAATACAGAGACGTATTAGCTTTAACACTGCCTGCAGCAATCGTTAAACCTAACCACTTTTCCCTATGTGATGACAGGAAACAAAAAATATAAATATACACTATATATACGGTAATGTATCCGTATGTGAAGACAGGAAAAAAAATAAAAATATTCACTGAATATATACCGTAATGTATGCTTAATCTATACCCAAAGATCAAAAAAAAATATCACTTTAGTAGTTAAGATCTAGGTATGTCACCAAGTGACATACAACCCCGACCCCTACTAAAAAAAAAAAACAAAAAAAAAAAGGTTATCGAAGGATAACGTAGGATATCGTAGGATAACAACCCACACAAGGCCAAAAAACTTTTTTTTGAGGAAGAGGGGATGTGTTACAGTTCTAATTTGCTTCCCAAAAAAATATTGTAAATAATGGTTTAAAACTTACCAGTTTGTCGTTATGGCAATGGAAATAAAGCATATTCTCTTATCTTATGATTTCGTTTATTTTAGTTCTTGTAGGTATAATGTAAATACTAAATTATAGATTATTCTAGTTTTCCTTATCGTCAAGTCTTCTAAAATGTTTCCTGAGGCCACCCTAAAAATAGTAAATAAGTTTAGTTTAGTTGTTTGGTTGAGAGTTTAAAACTGATAAATTTTCTGCTTTATTGTTGCAAATTCAAAACCTACCTGATAATTCTTCAAGTGAGACGTAAGCTAGTCAGTCAATAGACACCGTTATTCCTGGTATCTGACTCCACCTCCTTAGATTAGCTAATTCTCAGTTCTCATAGTCTTAATCTTTTGAAAATCTTGCTAGGTCTTGCTTAGTTTTGTTGTTGCTTGATTTATCGAGACCTAAAAAATTTTTTATAGATATTAAGATATACCATAGGATTAAATGTTATGGGCCGATATAACTATTTAAAGTCGTTTTGTATTACAGTGTAGTACCGTAAAATGGGGTGAATATGGTCAATTTTCAACTTTAAACCTCGATAACTTTGAAACCGTTGTCCGGAAAAATTTGGACATAGGTTACTATTATGAGTCCCTACTTGTACAATAGAACTGCCATATAAGTTTTAAGAAATTCAGTAGGAGTCAGAATATATATATTTTTTTATGCCCTGACCCTATTCACCCCAAAGTCGGGGTCAATAGGGTCACCCATTAAAAATTAATCTAAAATACGATTAAGCTGCTACTGGGTTCAAAAGGGTCAGCTAAACTGTTTTAAAAAGATAATTTTTGGCTTTTTTTGCAAAAATAGGTAACAAAAGTTATATATTAACCTTTACATAAAATATTTCGTCCAGATTCACTAAGAAAGTTTAAGATTTAGTACTGGTTTAAATTAAGATCTCATAGTTGATCAGTTATGTTTTGACAGGTTTTTGTCCTTGTCATTAAAAACTAATGAATTATTGTGATATTTCAGCGATTTACTTGGTTTCCAAATGATTTTCATCTTGGAACGAGTTGCTGTAATGAATTTAGTTCTATTATTGTTGAAAGTACGAACTAAAGTTGTCCTTTTCCTGATAAATTTGCGAAAAAGCTCAGAACTAAGTTCATAGAATAAAACTTAGTTGTCTTATTCTTACACTTGTCAGTTTAAAACTTTTGATTGTCAAAGTAGACCGGACTAGCATTGGAGAATCTGGCTGTTTGTGTTTATCTTGTCTGCTAAAAAAGCCAAAAATATTATTGTAAAAAAATAGGTTCAATAGGTGAATAAAGTACAAATTGGTTTCTAAACGTACTTATATTACGAATCAAGTGTGTTACAATACAGTAATGGTCAATAAACTATATCAAATTTTTGCCCGAAAAAAAAAATTCGGCTTAACACAAACACCAGTTAACATAATAAGACACTAAGTATATAACTTTGTTGCTGGGACACTTACCTTTAAGTTACACAAACACAAAAATCTTTGTCCATTAATTTTAACAAAAAGACGGGACACGTTTACGGGATAACTTTTTTGCCACTAAATATTACGAATATTATCGTGGCTAACACGCCGCTACAGGTTGTTTAACAGCACACATAAATATCACGTCCGGTGTTGACAAGTAAGTGTCAACATGTAAAAGCCATGTTCGAAAATCTGGATTTAGGTAACGAACACACTTTCGACCCTATTCACCCTCATGACCCTATTCACCCCATTTTACGGTACCTTAAAAACCATTAATTAAAAATTGTTTGTTTTTGTTTATAAAATAAACAATTGTCAGATGTCACATTTAATAAAATAAAATTCCCTAGGTCTTTGACATTCAGAAAAGAACGGCCGTTTTCTGACGTCGGATTTGGTCATTTTTTTTTGGCAGATGCCTTTGCAGAGTAGCATTTGGGCTAGCTAACAGCAGTTTAGCTGCTATATTCTGAATTTTGGGGCCCAAACTATAATTTTTGGTGGTAATATGTCTTGTTACGCCAAAACAATCAGTTGATTGAGTTTTTTTTTCAGTTTTGTGGGCAAAACTCCAAAGTTAAGGTTTTCTTGTACGATCAAAGAGGCCAAACACGATCTCAGGTGAGTTTCCTTTCAAATACGTATTTGAACGTCATACCCTAACGCTTGCTTTTATTGCAGGCCTCTTTTTGTTTACTTTTCTTCTGTGCTACGTCTCTTTTCTTTCTTCATTCTCTTTTCACCTGATGGTACTTCGTTTCCTGTTCTTTCGTCAGTGACTTCTCCTTTCCGTCATTCTTATGGAGCTTCTGACGCCGTTGTAGAGGAGGACCTCTGCTCCTACACCCTACGAGTGCTAGGATACGATACAGGGTTCGACTCGCCTCACTGCCTAAGTACTTGAGACACCACACCACTACTAAGTTCAGGTTTGACAAGTCTGTGCTGTTTTATCAGTGACAATCGCGTATAATAATTTAAGGCCCTAGGCCTTCACTTACGCACTCACTAAACTTCACATTGTAGCCTGAGCCTCAAGTGTATAATTAGTACCTAGTCTCTTGTAAATATTCTGATATTGTTAATGTTGATATGCTGTGCAGTTCACTCTAATTGGTAGTTGATATCATGTAGATTTATTAGTTTAAATCGCTAGCAAAGAGGCCTGTTTGCTCCCTTACCTGTACATTCGCCACAATATTGGATAAATGTAGCGTTTTGCAATTCCCTACTGATTTTGGCACCTTAATTTAATCATTTATGTAGCTTCAAAACTTAAATTATTAATCATCACGTTATGCAAATCTAACCTAACTAAACGTTCTTTTAAAAGCACAGAAAGCTGCCACAGTCAGGGGAGTAGGCACTTTCTCTGGAGCAGAACTACGTTCCATAACCGTGTTCTAGACGCTCTGTTCGGTACCCCCTCAGGGTTGTAAATTGTATATAGGCATATGCTGGGTTAATTTCTATTAAATTAACAGTTTTAAGAGGGTAAATGTTGTTTCAATTTTTAGTCTAGCTTTCCTGTTTTCTTTTTAACTACAGTCTCTGCTTTACCTAGGGCATTAAAGCAGGTGGCGCTGTTGTTACCGTTCTGGTTACCCCCCCCCCCCCCCCCCAATCTCCGCGGCAGAGCTAGCCGACGTAGCCCATAAGGCAGAGACTAGATAATCTAGAGATTGAGCAACTCAGCTCTGTTATCTTAGGGTCCACGGGTTTGTAGCAACTCATTTAATATTTTAAAGAGGCTAAGCCTCTCGACTAATAATTCATTCATTTCCTCATAATAAAGAACCCGGACCTTTTAGTTACAACCGGATTTATATAATGAATACCCTATTGAATCTTATGAAATAGAAACATACCCTGACGAATCTTATGACTTTGACTTACCACTGAGTTATTCTGCCAACTCATTAGATTTTCCTCAATACCAAAATAATGAGCAAGAAAACGAAAATTTTACTCTGATGAGCCAGAAAACGGACAAGACATAATTTTCCTTAACAACCACAACATACAATTACCATTTATATTTATACCCGAACTTAATGCTAAATTTTTATTAGATACAGGAAGTACAAGAAGTTTTATAAATCCACAAATTGCTTATGAAAATTTCCCAGATTTAATAAAAGAACAAAATTTTCAAGTGCAAACGGCACATGCTACATCATTTCATAATGAAGTCGCTATTTTACCAATTTTCCCTACTTTTAATACCCCCGGTATACATAAATTTTACCTTTTTTATTTTTCTAATAAGTTTGACGGACTGATAGGACTAGATCTTATTCAACAGTTAAATGCCAATTTAGATTTTCATAATTTTATATTAAAATTGCCAAATGCAAAAATTCCAATTAATTATGGAAACGAGATACAACAAGATAATAACTTAACTTATATTCTTGAACCAAGAACTATTCAAAAAATACAAATACCTGTGAACATGCCACATGGATACGGTATCCTCCCTTATCAAAATATTGACGATATTGAAATACCGGAATGCTTAATAAAAATCGAAAATAATTTAGCGTTTACCACAGCTTTAAATCCAAACGAAGAGCCTGTTAAAATTATATATTTAGAAAATCTTGACGTAGAACCTGTAGTTTTAAATGAAATGAATTTTATTGACTACCCTATATGTGACCAAAAACCAGAAGAAAAATATTGATAATAAGCTTAAAGCTAATTTAAAAAATATAAGACTTGATCACTGTAATTACGAAGAAAAAGAACAAATTCGAAAACTATGCTTTGAATTCCGAGATATTTTTTACTGCGAAGAAATACCCTTAAGTTTTACTAATGCTATTAAACATGAAATAAAACTAACTGATGAAACGCCAATTTATACAAAAACGTATAGATACCCTGAAATATATCACGAGGAAGTAAAAAGTCAAATTTCAAAATTATTAGCTCAAAATATTATAAGAGACTCTAATTCGCCTTGGTCAGCCCCAATATGGATCGTTCCAAAAAAATTAGACCAATCGGGTAAACAAAAATGGAGAATGTGCATCGATTTTAGAAATCTAAACAAAGTAACTATCAATGATAAATTTCCCCTTCCTAATATAACCGAAATTTTGGACAAGTTAGGTAAAGCGCAATATTTTACAACACTGGATCTCGCAAACGGATTTTATCAGATACAAATGAACGGAAATGATATTCCAAAAACTGCTTTTAGCACAGATACAGGACATTACGAATATTTACGTATGCCCTTTGGTTTAAAAAATGCTCCTTCAACTTTCCAACGAGTTATGAATAATATATTACGCGGATTACAAAACGAAATTTGCCTTGTTTATTTAGATGACGTAATAATATTTAGTACAAGCCTCCAAGAACACATTTTAAAATTAAGAAAAGTTTTTACAAGATTACGTGAGTCTAAATTTAAAATACAATTAGACAAATCTGAATTTCAATATTTAGGACACGTTGTTAGCAACGAAGGTGTAAAACCTAACCCTGATAAGATAAATGCAATAAAGAATTTTCCAATTCCTAAAACCACGAAAGAAATTAAATCATTTCTCGGTTTAATAGGTCATTACAGACGCTTTATTAAAAATTTTGCTAAGATAACTAAGCCTATGACGCGTTGTTTGAAAAAAAAAATATGAAAATTGAACACACACTAGAATTTGTGACTGCATTTAAACATTGCAAAGAACTTTTAATTAATGCACCAATTTTACAGTATCCTGATTTTTCAAAACCATTTTTATTAACTAATGATGCAAGTAATTTTTCTTTAGGCGCAATTTTATCACAAGGTACTATTCCCAATGACAGACCAATAGCATAGGCATCACGCACTTTAAATGAATCCGAAATCAAATATTCAACTATAGAAAAAGAATTGCTAGCCATTGTTTGGGCATGCAAATACTTTCGCCCCTATTTATTTGGACGTAAATTATATATATATATATATATATATATATATATATATATATATATATATATATATATATATATATATATATATATATATATATATATATATACAGGGTGGTCTGTAATGAATGCGCCAAAGAGCAATCCTAGACTAATCTCGTGAAAATAATGATATTGAGCCAAATATGCCTTAATAAAATGTCGCGCATTAATGAGATACAGGGTGTTAAAGTTCAATTCTCGGAATTGTTATTTCTTTATAGCTCAAGTCGTTTTTGAGATATCGACATGAAAACTGGGAATCGGGGGTTTTCAGGGATGGGGAATACGATGGTATTCCATTTATTGACATAATATGTAGAGGGCGCTATTTACACCTTATACACTCACTATTTCATGCCATAAGTTTCTTATTAGTACCGTTCTTTTATTTTGTATTGAAAATTTTGAAAGAGTGACGTTTTCTAAGAAAAAAAGGTATACTACATTTATTTCGATTAAATAAGCCGTTTTCGAAATATTTGCATTTATTCGTTCTATTGCATAGTCAAAAAATATTAAACATTAAAACTGATATAACAGACTTGACTAACGAATAATGAATTGATCATGAACAAATAACAAAAAATCACTTCAACAAATGCGAAAAATGTCAACCATTCACTTCTATGCATATTCTTAATCCCTTCACCAAATAGCGTCGTAGTTGGAATAAAGTTCCTTGCTTATTCCTGATAACATTGGTGGAACCATGAATTTTTTGCAAAAGTTGCTCACGGGTATGGATTTCTTCTGTGTACACTAAGGATTTGATAAAACCCCAAAGGGAGAAATCCAAAGGATTAAGATCCGGGCTACGCGGCGGCCATGGAATTTCACTGCACGACCAAACCATCTATGAGGCAGCCAGCCATTCATCTAAATAGTTGCGAACTGCAACTGGATAATGTGGTGGAGCACCATCGTGCATAAACCACATGATTTGTCGTAAATTTAAGGGTATATCATCGAGTAGATCCCGCAAAACATTTTGAAGAAACTGCAAGTACTGGTTACCATTAACCAGTTGCAGTTCGCAACTATCTAGATGAATGGCTGCCTCGTAGATGGTTTGGTCATGGCAGTGAAATTCCATGGCCGCCGCGTAGCCCGGATCTTAATCCTTTGGATTTCTCCCTTTGGGGTTTTATCAAATCCTTAGTGTACACAGAAGAAATCCGTACCCGTGAGCAACTTTTGCAAAAAATTCATGGTTCCACCAATGTTATCACGAATAACCAAGGAACTTTATTCCAACTACGACGCTATTTGGTGAAGGGATTAAGAATATGCATGGAAATGAATGGTGGACATTTTTCGCATTTGTTGAAGTGATTTTTTGATATTTGTTCATGATCAATTCATTATTCGTTAGTCAAGTCTGTTACCTCAGTTTTAATGTTTAATATTTTTTGACTATGCAATAGAACGAATAAATGCAAATATTTCGAAAACGGCTTATTTAATCGAAATAAATGAAGTATACCTTTTTTTCTGAAAAAACGTCACTCTTTCAAAATTTTCAATAAAAAATAAAAGAACGGTACTAATAAGAAAGTTATGCCATGAAATAATGAGTGTATAAGGTGTAAATAGCGCCCTCTACGTATTATGTCAATAAATGGAATACCATCGTATTCCCCATCCCTGAAAACCCCCGATTCCCAGTTTTCATGTCGATATCTCAAAAACGACTTGAGCTATAAAGAAATAACAATTCTGAGAACTGAACTTTAACACCCTGTATCTCATTAATGAGCTACATTTTATTAAGGCATATTTGGCTCAATATCATTATTTTCACGAGATTAATCTAGGATTGCTTTTTGGCGCATTCATTACAGACCACCCTGTATATATATATATATATATATATATATATATATATATATATATATATATATATATATATATATATATATATATATATATATATATATATATATATATATATATATATATATATATATATATATATATATATATATATATACTGATCATAGACCCCTTGTATGGCTTTTTAATTTAAAAGAACCAAATTCTAAGTTAATTAGATGGAGATTACGTTTCAAAGAATTTGATTATTAAATTATTTATAAAAGAGGATCTTTAAATACAAACGCCGACGCACTATCGCGTATTCAATTAAATGTTTATGAAAACGAATCTGCAATTAATAATCCTGGTGATTCAAATCAAAATATCGCAGAATTTTTAAAAGAGCTTGAAGAAAATTCTGTTCAAGACAACAATGAACAACCAAGTTGCTCTAATCAGCAAAGTAGCAAAAAGATAAATATTTTATCTGACATTCAAGTCATGCGACCCCGGATTCCTGATTCAACTATTCATAGTAATCAAGCTGACGCAGATCCGACTAATTTAAATATTTTAGACGAGATAATTAATAACAAAGCTTTACAGTATTTAATTAAAAAATCTCCTTATCCGGAAATAAAAATAAATACTGAAAATTTTGAGAAATTTAAAATAAATCATGTCGAATTACCTGAAAATCCAAATGTAATAAAATCATTTATTAAAGACTATATGAATCCCGAAAAAATTTGCTATGTTTACTTTTATAATAAAGAACTGATCCCTATTTTTACTGACACATATTTAAAAAATTTTCAAAATTTAAAAATTATACGCTGTACAAAACTAGTTAATAATATTTCTGAAAAAGAAGAAAAAATTATGCTGATGACTCATCAACACCATGGAAAAACTAACCATAGAGGTATACTAGAAACTTATAATCGATTAAAAGAGTTATACTACTGGCCTAAAATGAAAACCGATATAAATCAATTTATGAATGATTGTAATATATGTCAAACTTTAAAATATAGTAGACATAAATCATACATTCCTTTAATAAAAACTGACACACCTTCTAGACCTTTTCAAATGCTACACATAGATACTTTTATTTTTGAAAGTCAAAATTTTTTAACAATTTTTGATAAATTTTCAAAATTTGGACAAGCATACCCCTATGACAAAAACGCCAAATCTGTATGCGATAAATTAGTTAACTTTTTTTCGTTCTACGGATGCCCCGAATCTATTACAAATAGTCAAATACCAGTAACAATGCCAAAAAAGGGAGAACAAAAAAAAATCTTCAGAAAACGATTATTTTGCTGAAAATGATAATTATTTACCTTTGAAATATCCTGAAATAAGCCAAAAAACAAAAGAAAAAATTATGAAATTTCTACCCAAGATCGAAAAGAAGCAGGACCTTCAGAAATATACTATTGTGGAGAATGTGATAATAAAATAAAATCAAATCAAGCTGCAATAGAGTCAAAGAAAATAATAGCTACGCACTAGAAGTCTCATGCAAGACTATTCGGTAGACCGCGAGAGGCGCTGCCGCTGGCCAAATATGCAGACCGGCAGATTTACAGCAAAATTTGATTTTGGCGCTCGAACGCTCGACGATTTAAAGGACAGCGTTGTCGGATTCTTGAATTTTACGTTCGTATAAGAAATACAACAGGTTCTATTATACATAGCGCGTTAATAAACTACGCTAATATAAAAGGGGTAGATATATCTGTTGATTTGTTAGGTTTAGGTAACTAAAAATTAATGGTCTAATTTATTCCACGAAAATGATGACAATTTCATTTAGTTGTGTTTTTACAGGGTGTTTTTACTTTCTCCTTTTTAAGTGTAGCCGAAATTAATAATAAAATCTAAACAATTTTTTTTATTATGAATAGAGAAAAGAAAATTTAAATTACAAATATATTACATAGTATGTTTATTTATATTCTATTGGTAAATATAAAATTTTACATACATTTTTTTACGGTATACCAGAATAATATAATCTAAGTACCTAATATTGCTTGTTTTATAAAACCACGCTGTTAGGTATACATTGAGCTATTTCTATTATTGTCTGCCCAATATATCTGCAACCGGCAAAAGAATTTCAAGCATGCAAGGGAAGGCTTAAACAACGTTGCCCATTTGTTTGCAGACCAATGTTGAAAAACTTTTTCATTTTCCGTTAAGATTTAAACGTTTCTTACCACATCTGGTTTACAAACAACAAACATTGGTAACGTTTTTAAGCCTTTCATTGCATTCTTTAAATTCTTTTTCCGGTTGCAGATATCTTGTGCAGAATATATAAGCTTTTTAATAAAAAATTGTAATTCCTAAACACATTTAAGATTTTAGAAAAGGGATCGATACGCTATTGTTTATACAACTTTTAGAACATTACAGGGAACCTTAAGAATGCAACATTTTTTGAAACTAAATTTTGATTTTTATTACTAACGATCTTTAACTCTTATGTCAGTAAAATTAATGAACTGGTTTTAGTGGATACATCGTTTCTAAAATTAAACTTGAAATTGATATTATACAAGTCTCCATACTTTTTTGTATGTAATAATTTTGGAAATATAAGGGGGACAAGATTCTCAAAAAATTATTTTCAGTTTTTATCCTGTTTGTTTATTACACTAATTGAATTTTTCAATTATAATAACGGCTGACACGACTAACATCGACTGACAACTTAATTTAAATAATTTAATTTTACGGGCTTATAGTAAATAGTACACACATTAAATTTTGGAGTTCATCAGTTTTCGAGATATGCTGAAGACAGATTGACACAAATGCTGAGATTTTTTTTCGTTTTGACGAACACCGAAAATATAAAATGTAAATGGTAGCAGTGGCGCAGCCATGGGGGGGGGGGTTGGCATTACCCCCCCCCCCCCCCAGGCCTAAAGATTATACAATACCCATCTAAATCTAAAGAAAATAAAGCAATATTTGTCAAAATTTTTTGTCAAAACCACAACCCAAACCCCCCCCCCCCCCCCCTTCCCAGAGCGTATTCCTGGCTGCGCCACTGAATGGTAGGCATGCTGCGCTATTCACCCAAAAGAAAAAAAGATTGTGCTTTAATAATTAAACTGGCATTGATCTTAACAAGAAGGCCTATGCCCAGAAATTTCGGTCGCAGATAGTAAAAAATTTGAAAATAGGAAAACGTTAATTAATGCTGTTCCGTATTAATAAAACTAGCCACATTAAAATAGTAGGTTTGACACTGATAAATTTCAGATAAAGTATTCCGTGTGCCAAAAATGAAAAAAAAATAAGTGTGTTAAATGAAAAATATTTTAAACCAAAATTTTTGACACAATGGAATTGAACCGCATTAAAGTAAAAACAGAAGTGAAATGTAATTATTTGAAAAGTTTTGTTGGAGCCTAAACTATTTCAGTCTTAGCTGTTTATAAAATTTTGTACTAAACTTTTTAGTTTTATGCCCTTTGTTTAAAAATTTACTTTTAATATATTTTTAGAGGCACATCTTGCTAGATTTAAGGCTCCCGATCTACTCGTATTGTACTGTCGTTGTTAAAAAAAATGCAAGTATTTCTTAATAGTTTTTCTAAGGGAACTGGAACATGGACTGTGAAGTAGATGTACCATTTTGTTGTTCACTGGTGTACATTGAATCTGTTGAGATCAAAACTTGTTTTGGTTCATGCACCACTTCTTATCATGAGTGACATTTTATGGACAAGCAATGGTATTATAAAACATTTTATTGTGCAGTTTTTTTGTACCTACATTGCATGACCCATCAAGGAGCACTAAGCAATAATAAAAAATTATGATTTGAAAAAAAGAAAAATATATAAATTATACGCTAGTCTCTAAAACGAGGGAGTCCGTTTTTAAAAATTTTTAATTTGTTACAAGCAGTATCGTTACCTGTATACCAAAGAGTAGTTATCAGCTAACATTCCTACTATTAGTACTATTTCAGTTTTTTTTAACATCTTGCTGCTATTTTGCTATGAGATAGGTACAAATGACTTTCCTAAATAAACACGGAAAAAAGACGCATAATTTAGAAAAGAAATTAAAATTTTATTTTGTACCTAATGCAAAAATTCGGTACCCCTGTCGAATTTTCGCGTGGCGCAGTTTTAAGGATAAAGTACAGGCCAATGTTTTTTTTTTTTTTTTGACGAATTATATGTATTTCTTATATGCCGATTTGGGAAAGTCAAAGTTGGGTCAAGGTCAAAGGAAAAGTCAAAGTCAAAGGGAAAGTTGGTGCTCAGTTTCAGCATATAACTGAGCAGCAATAATGTTAAAAAACAAAACAAAATGGGGATGTTACCTGATGGCAACTCTTAAGCTATGAAAAGTAAGAAATATCTTCGCAACTGCAAACCGGGTCTATACTCGGTGATGACGTATAGACTTTCTGAATTTTCTGGACTTGGTCAGTAGTTCTGTTCACACGACTGGTTGATTCGTATAAGACAAGGATGGTTTATTTTATCTTAAATAAAAATTTAAAAAAATAATAGTATTCTTGAAATCGCATAAATTTGTTGAAAATTGTTGACTATTTGTTTTGTAAATTTTTAATCTTTTGAGTAAATTTCTTTCTAGTATCTCTGGACCACTTGCAGAATTTGGATATGTTTGTTAAAGCCAAATGTTCTATTAAGAACGCTCGATGTTCATAGCAGCGATCTTCTTTATTCCTCAATCAACCCACATTTTCTGCTAAGAGGTTATTTTTTAGTTTTGACCCAACAGATTCCTCATGTTTGATAATCTCAAAATAATTTTTAAACGACAAAAATGTTTTATGGACCAAAGATGCAACTTCGTCGGTAGGCATAACTAAAGACATTTTATCGTGTCCACCATAATTTTTTTGTAACAAAAATAATTGTTTAGCATTAAATAAGTTATTATTTAGTGCGGAATCATGAAACAAATACTAAGCAGTGAAACCTATCCTTTAGTTTTTTGACCAGATATCCTTCATAATAATTTGTGGCACATTCTTGTAATGAGCCCATTTGAATATTATTCACAGAAGATTCTGGACTTTGGACTAATTTTAAAGGAAGATTGTGTTCTTTATCGTCTAAAACAATGTGAGTTTTGTGGATATTTTCATTCTTTTCTGAACTATTCAATGGAAGTAAGATTGAACTATCTGAGTCCTCCTGGCAGTTTGAATATTTTGATGGTTTTAAAAGTCCGGTTATGGTCTGAATTCTAAAAGACAAGCGAAATGATTTTGCAGAAGGATTTAAATTCCAGCCACCACGCTGTCTAATTACAGAAAACATATTTTCCAAAAAATCTTGATTCAACCTTTTTGTTAATAAAAATTTATTTTTGTCATTTTTCTCTTCCTCAAACAGTCCAAATATACCATTAATTGTTTGAACAATTCCATCAAAATATGGAGGTCTGGTCTCTGTTAAGTTCGGCAGGGAATCGGTTTTGTCTTTGTTAGTTTTAATGGTAACTTTAGTTAGTAAGCTAAAAATGTCTACCTTTTTTAAGAATGTCAATTATTTCGGTATTTTTATCACTTACGTCGCATCGGAATGGATTTTTGTCAAAAGTCTGTCTCTGTTTAATGCATCAAAGAGATTGTTCATAAATAAAACAAAATCGGCCGTGTCTGATCCTTCTTTACTATTAATTAAGTTATTTTTGACGCACGTGCTAATAGCTGCCGCCATTGTTTTTGAAAATATTTGAAGTGCCAGTCTGCAGGACATCTTTTCAAATGCATTGGGATTAATATGCTTTTCTGTAATTTTTGGAAGTTGTATTAGCGGTTGAAGAAAACCCCCCAAATAAGTACCAGTGGCAACTTTTAAAAGTAATGGTTTGTCCACACTGGATTTGCCAAATTAAATGGCCAATAAATATCTGGGGTGGAATAATTGGGTCTCATGTTATAGGACCACCTTTTTTTGAAGAACAGTTGACAGGTAAGTTTATTTAAATTTTTTCAGAAATAAGCTACCAAAACTTCTCGAAAACTTAAATTTCACAGAACGGGAATCCTTTTGGTTTCAACACGATGGAGCTCCGCCACATTATCATAGGGATGTAAGAAATTATTTAAATAACCGGAAAATAAATCAATGGATTGAACGTGATTTTTTTTTTGTGGTAACCGCTAATAATACCACTGTTGATTGGTTTTGTTCATTGGTTAGCGGTTTTAAATAATGTAAAGCTTTGTAAACATTTCATGTTTGTTCAAATATTTTCAATAACTTTAAAATGCTTCAGGCCTTGGCTTTTTTTCTTATTCTGGATATCGAGCCACTCTACTAATGCAAAATTATTCGTAGTTAAACACCAATCAATAACTGACATTGAAATTTTAAGTTTTAACTAGTTTGTCAAATAATTTGCTCAAAAAATTTTGCTCAGAAGAGTAACTTGTATGGTATTTTTTAAAAGCTGGTTAAGTTGCCTTTAACATGGGAATATAATATACAGGGTGTCCCATTTAAAAAAATTGAATCAGAAGTCGATATGCAAAACTCGAACACCCTGCATAATGGTACATAATTTTAAACCAATTGTTGGTCAATATTTATCTCTATGATATAGTACATTTTCTGGCACATTTAATTTTTCAGTATCCGATTCAGGTTTTTAGACCCAACAAACCTTATATTAAATTCTTAGTACCCACCAGCCGTATCGATTGAGACATTCAAATACAGGGTGTCTCATTTAAAAAAACATAGTTGGTTCGCCACCGACTTTTGCGACAACCCTGTATAACGAAAGCATTTTTAAAACATAGCCTATATAGCGATCCATCATATACCAATTTATTTTTCCAAAATTCCTTGCCTTTTAGGTGCAATCGTCCACCCCATCTTGGTTGCACCACCCTGTATTGCGCAGGTCTGCCTGGCACCAGAAGTCGACTACCGGTTGCCGATGTATGCCCCGCCCGGATCGTAAAATTGCGTGACATTTTGACCTTTTTAATGTATGTTGCATGTACGAATACTCCAGAGAAAAAAATCTTCAAAATTACGGCATGCTGCCGCGCCGTGCGGCACGCCGAACTGTCTTAAGCGAGTCAAACTCGCACTTACCGTTTTTTTTATTTCACATGAATTAAATTATTTTTGTCATATACCGTATACGTATGTACGTATTTAATTTTCGGCATCGACGCCTCTGGTAACAGATCAAAAGTGGCCAAGTTTAGTAATAAAATAATACCTCTTGTAGTGGACTTACGAAAATAAACCAGTTTATAAAATTGATCTGACTGATAGAAAAGTGGTATGCACAATAATGGATATTTACCCATATTTGTCTATATACTACAGAAAATAATATGTATTTAATATACTCGTATAAAACACTACAGAAAATATATATTTCGTATACTCTTATAAAAGATGGCGAATGGAAATACCATACTGTGACCATACCTAATTATCTATTTACCTATTTATCTCAAAAAAAATTTCAGTTATTTTATGAAGGGAATATATCATAATTTAGTACGATTTTATATTAGGACCTTTTTAGTTTGGGGGTATTAAGTATGTTTATTTATACCGCTTACGTACGTCACAATTTTTGATTCTGTTTTTAGTTTCAACATGGCGGTTATATGGGGTTTTAAACAAAAATTACAGGGTATGGGTACAATATCTACGAATGTATAGCACGAGATCCAGTTCACACCTGTCAGTTTAAAGAGCAATTGACACATTGTGAAGCAACATCATGCACGTAAGCCATTGAAGTTGTCACTCCTTTCATGTAATTGACTATGTCAGTAAGGACGTTTTTACGTTTTTGTTATACTAAATGTGTTACCAATCCTGGTAACTCACCTTATACAAGACGAAAGACACATTTCACTCTTGAACGTGTGTATATTACCTTTAATGAATTAAATATGTTTTGTTTGTTTTGAGGTAATAACCCAAGACCCATCGCCTAACATTATGATACACCTTGTAGACACTTTTCAAGTCTAACGTATCATGTACATGTTATAAACTTTTAATCAGTCACCGCCGGCGCCACTATAAAAAATTCGGTAGGATTAAAAAATACTTATTCTTTTAGATGTCCAATTAATTTTACATCTACATCCTCCGTTTTTTTGCAAAACTGAAAAAGTATACCTGTGTTTTTCCATAATATGATTATCGCATGAACGCAAAATTTTGATGGTGTACGTACATAAAAATAATTTACAATTATTTTTTGGGTATTGATTTTATTTTTGTATTCATGAAGTACATAATATATCCCTATAGATCAAATATCTTCTCGAGCCCAACATATATTTAAAATGCTCTAAACAACGCATATTACCACTTTTACATCTCTTTAGGATTCGAATATCACAAAAGCCCGTCCGAAAGTCAAACAAGCAAGCGAAACGAGGCAACAACGGATAGCATTTCGGCTGCACGCGGCCGCCGATTACGTATGAAATTCCGATGGATTTTCTCTCCGAAAGAGAAAATCCATCGAGGATCGAGGGGTATATGGCGTTTATATAAGCATGAGCGTTCTAATGCGTAGCTATTATTTTCTTTGATAGAGTGTAAAATAAATTGTAAAAAATGGTATCACTTTAAGTGTTCTAAACTAGACAATAATAATTTTGATTTTTTCTCAAAAGAATTAAAAAAAACAAAAGGCAAAAGATGGAGTTGTTATAAGTGTAAGAAAGTTTCAGAAGAAGAGAACAAACAAAAAAAATTAAATAAAAATGAAGAAAGTATGTTTGAAATTGTTAATGAATTAAGAAATTCTGTAATTTTTATGTCCGAAAAATTTGACAAAATGGAAATGGAAAATAAAGAAATCTTTGCGATGTTTAAAAATATGAAGAAGGAAAAAGAAAGACTTAAAAAAGAAAACGATTTATTAAAAGAAAAAATAATTAAATTTAAAAAAGAGGTCAATAGTTTAGCAGAGAAAGTAAATATAACTGAACAAGAAAAAATTATGAACAATATCGAAATAAAAGGGTTTCCAAAACAAGAAAAAATTATTGATGAGGATTTTACAGAACAAATTTTAACAAAAATTGGTGTTAAAATTAAAAAAGAAAACATAATTAAAATAGAACGAGTAGATTTAAAGAAAAAAGAAAACTGCAGAAATAATGCTATAATCAAGGTCAATTTTAAAAATCAAGATATAAAAGAAGAAGTTCTAAAAAAGGCAAAAAATTACTTTAAGAAAAACGGAAAAATTACAAGTGCAGATTTTAATATATCAGGACCTATATCAGAAATTTATATTAATGAACATTTAACTTATAAAAACAAATACTTATTGGGAAAAACAAAAGAATTAAGAAAATATAATTACAAATTTATTTGGTGCAAAAAATGGAAAAATCTTTGTAAGGAAAAATGAACAAGAAAAAATTATACATATAACAAACGAGGAACAAATAGAATTTCTTAAGAACAGGGGGTACATCTTATAGCTTCTTACTTTTTCCTTCTATAATTTTTGAAAATTTAAATATTTTTTTTTATAATACATTTTTATTTAAATATAATTTGAAACTGATGGTTTAAATCTGAAAAGAGACAAATACATTAAGGATTTTAAAATAACAAATATTAAAACGCAAGTTGTGAATGATAAAAATGAGTTTAATAATTTTATGACAAGATCACCAAATAATATTTCAGTATATCATAATAATGTTAGAAGTATTGCCAAAAATTTCGATAAAACTAAATTATTTTTAAATTATCTTGACCATGATTTTGACGTTATTATATTAACAGAAACTTGGAAGCTATTTAATACTGATTTATTTCAATTAAATAATTAGGAGTTGATTTACAATAATGGTAGTTTCAATAAAAATGACGGTGTTTTGGTGTATGTTAAAAATAAGCATAATTATTTTTTTGATATTATCTCTTTAGGAGAAATCAAAATAATTTTTTTGAAAATGTCTTAAAAATGAAAAAATTAATATTATAAGTATATATAAACCTCCACCTATAAATGTCTTTGAATTTAATTTAAATTTAAAAAATTTCTTTGAAAATATTAAGTATAATTGTAAAAATGAAACAGTCATTGTAGTAGGAGACATTAATATTGATATTTATTCCAAATCTAGAGAAACTAATGAATATTTAAACTTATTGAGTGAATATGGTTATATATCATTAATAAATAAAACCACAAAAGAAATAAAAGACCACAATTCTTGTATTGATCATATATTTGTTAAAACAGGGGAAAAATTGGATAATTTTAAATCTTTCATTTTTAAATATCAAATCACTGATCATTACCCAATAATTTTACAAAAAAATATTAATAATAATAATAATAATAATAAGGAATATATATCAAATTATAAAAATTATATTAATTATTCAAAACTTAAAAAAATATGACAAAAATCGATTGGTCAAACTACTACTCATATTCAGAAACGGAGGAATTATCTAATAATTTAATTAAAGAAATTCAAAATAATGTAGAAATATGTACAACTAAAATCAAAGTAAAAATTAAAAAAAGGAAAGAATGGATTACTAATGGATTATTGAATTCCATTAAAACAAAAAACGAACTTTACAAAAAATTACAAAAAAATAAAAATGATCGATTTTTATTGTATAAATATAAAATATACAAAAACAAATTAAATAAACTAATAAAAGAGACGAAAATTAATTTTTATAAATCTCAAATTGATAAATGTGAAAACAATAATAAAGATCTTTGGAAAACCATTAAAAAATTATGTAATAAAAATCAAAAACAAAAAAATATAAATGGGATTAGGGTTGAAAACAAATCAATTACCGATAAGAAGGTTATGGCTAATAGTTTTATTGATTATTTTTCTGAAGTGGGAGAAAAATTAGCGAACAAGATAAAAAACGGAAATAACAGTAATTCATTTCTAGATAAAAAAATTAACAACATAAATTCATTTAATTTAGAAAAAACTAATTGGCAAGAAGTTGAAGATATGATTGATAGTTTAAAAATAAAAAAGTCACCTGGTGCTGATGGCATAACTTCGGAAATTTTAAAATGTATTAAAACTAGTATTTCTAGACCACTTACTTTTCTTATAAATAATATTTTTAAAACAAGTATATATCCAGAAGCTTTCAAAATTGGTGTAATAAAACCTATTTTTAAAAGTGGAGATTCATGTAAAATTACTAATTATAGACCGATAACATTAATATCTTCATTAGCTAAAGTTTTTGAAAAATTTTTAAAAATAAGAATTGATAATTATTTAAAAAAATTAAATTTTATTTCTGAAAAACAATTAGGTTTTCAAAAAAATAAGTCAACACAACATGCTATTTGCTACTTAACAGAAAAAATATATGATGCATTCGATAATAAAAAACCTTGTATTGCTATTTTTCTAGATTTAGCAAAGGCTTTTGATACTGTTAGTCATGATTTACTTATTAAAAAATTAGAAAATATTCGATTTAGAGGAATACCATTAGAGTTGATAAAAAAACTATCTGGAAGATAGGCCAAATCATGTTATGATAGATAAAGAAGAAAGTTATCCAAAAGTATTTAAATACGGTGTTCCCCAAGGAACAATTTTAGGACCTTTATTTTTTAATATTTACATTAATGATTTATTTAGTATAAATTGTGATGGAGAAATTCATAGTTTTGCAGACGATACTGTTATTTTTTATTGTGATACAAATTCGAACAACATACATAACGAAATTAAAAAAGATTTTAAAATAGTTAAAAATTGGTTTGGGAATAATTTTTGACAGTAAATTAAATTGGGATTTACATGTAGATTACTTAATTAAAAAATTAAGAAGTTTGCTACCAATATTCAGAAATGTTAAAACCTTTCTGGATACAAAACAATTAGAAACACTATATTATGCCTTAGTTGTGTTTGTGTAAGTAAGTTTCAATGGCTCTGGAAGCTTTCCAACAGGCCTATGCCTTAGTTAAAACTCATTTGAATTACGGAATTTTAGGTTGGTGAGGAATAAATAGAATTTTATTAAAAAAAATAGAAGTATTACAAAAAAGATTTCTAAAAATTATATTTAATAAAGACTATTTTTATCCTTCAAAGGAATTATATTCAGAAACAAAAAAAATGGACATTAGGCAAATATATATTTATATTTTAGTATACATTTTTAAAAATAAAAATCTAATACAATTTAAAAAACATAACCATGACACGCGTCATAAAAATGAAATTTCCATTAAACCAAAAATACATAAGTTTATAGCACAAAAAAGTTAAAGTGTTTTTTTTTAACCAATTATTTACCAATAAATATTAAACGAATTATATCATTGAAAAAAATTAAAATTGAAATAAAAACTTGGATATTAAGAACAAATGATTTAAAGAAATTTTTGGAATTACTCTGATACTATTTTGTATAATAAAAAAATATTTATTTGTTTTTCTCTAAGGACCTAAAAAGAAATTTTATGTATGTATTTGAGTATGAATGTATATATGTATGTGTATATGTGTGTGTGTATGTATGTATGTATGTATGTATGTGTGTATGTGTATATGTATGTATATGTATGTATATATGTATATATATATATATATATATATATATATATATATATATATATATATATATATATATATATATATATCACACGTAATAATAATAATAATAATAATAATCAGTTTATTTAAATTAATTACAATTTAAACATGATTTCACATATGTATATTATAAACTTGTTAAAACCCCCGAAGACGTGCTTGTTGGGGGTAAATCTTATATTCAGTATTATATTATTTTATTTTATAAATTATTCAATTTAAATATATATACAGGGTGGTCCGTAATGAATGCGCCAAAAAGCAAACCTAGATTAATCTCGTGAAAATAATGATATTGAGCCAAATATGCCTTAATCAAATGTTGCTCATTAATGAGATACAGGGTGTTAAAGTCCAGTTCTCAGAATTGTTATTTCTTTATAGCTCAAGTCGTTTTTGAGATATCGACATGAAAAATGGGAATCGGGGGTTTTCAGGGATGGGGAATACGATGGTATTCCATTTATTGACATAACATGTAGAGGGCGCTAGTTACACCTTATACACTCATTATTTCATGCCATAACTTTCTTATTAGTACCGTTCTTTTATTTTTTATTGACAATTTTGAAAGAGTGACGTTTTTTAAGAAAAAAAGGTATACTACATTTACTTTCGATTAAATAAGCCGTTTTCGAAATATTTGCATTTATTTGTTCTATTGCATAGTCAAAAAATATTAAACATTAAAACCGAGATAACAGACTTGACTAACGAATAATGAATTGATCATGCACAAATAGCAAAAAATTACTTCAACAAATGTGAAAAATGTCCACCATTCACTTCTATGCATTTTCTGAATCCCTTCACCAAGTAGCGTCGTACTTGGAATAAAGTTCCTGGCTTATTCCTGATAACATTGGTGGTACCATGAATTTGTTGCAAAAGTTGCTCACGGGTACGGATTTCTTCTGTGTACAATAAAGATTTGATAAAACCCCAAAGGAAGAAATCCAAAGGATTAAGATCCGGGCTAGGCGGCGGCCATGGAATTTCACTGCCACGACCAAACCATCTATGAGGCAGCCATTCATCTAGATATGTAGTTGCGAACTGCAACTGGATAATGTGGTGGAGCACCATCGTGCATAAACCACATGTTTTGTCGTAAATTTAAGGGTATATCATCGAGTAGATCCCGCAAAACATTTTGAAGAAACTGCAAGTAATGGTTACCATTAACCAGTTGCAGTTCGCAACTATCTAGATGAATGGCTGCCTCATAGATGGTTTGATCGTGGCAATGAAATTCCATGGCCGCCGCGTAGCCCGGATCTTAATCCTTTGGATTTCTTCCTTTGGGGTTTTATCAAATCTTTATTGTACACCGAAGAAATCCGTACCCGTGAGCAACTTTTGCAACAAATTAATGGTTCCACCAATGTTATCAGGAATAAGCCAGGAACTTTATTCCAAGTACGACGCTACTTGGTGAAGGGATTCAGAAAATGCATAGAAGTGAATGGTGGACATTTTTCACATTTGTTGAAGTAATTTTTTGCTATTTGTGCATGATCAATTCATTATTCGTTAGTCAAGTCTGTTTATCTCGGTTTTAATGTTTAATATTTTTTGACTATGCAATAGAACAAATAAATGCAAATATTTCGAAAACGGCTTATTTAATCGAAGTAAATGTAGTATACCTTTTTTTCTTAAAAAACGTCACTCTTTCAAAATTTTCAATAAAAAATAAAAGAACGGTACTAATAAGAAAGTTATGGCATGAAATAATGAGTGTATAAGGTGTAACTAGCGCCCTCTACATGTTATGTCAATAAATGGAATACCATCGTATTCCCCATCCCTGAAAACCCCCGATTCCCATTTTTCATGTCGATATCTCAAAAACGACTTGAGCTATAAAGAAATAACAATTCTGAGAACTGGACTTTAACACCCTGTATCTCATTAATGAGCAACATTTGATTAAGACATATTTGGCTCAATATCATTATTTTCACGAGATTAATCTAGGTTTGCTTTTTGGCGCATTCATTACGGACCACCCTGTATATATATATTTAAATTGAATAATTTATAAAATAAAATAATATAATACTGAATATAAGATTTACCCCCAACAAGCACGTCTTCGGGGGTTTTAACAAGTTTATAATATACATATGTGAAATCATGTTTAAATTGTAATTAATTTAAATAAACTGATTATTATTATTATTATTATTATTATTATTATTATTATTATTATTATTATTATTATTACATGTGATAACGGTGGAGAATTTAATAACGACGTTTTAAAAGAATTATTAAAAACTCAAAAAATAGTAATACATTTTACTACCCCTCAACATCACGAATCTAACTCACCAGTCGAACGTTTTCACTCTACATTAATAGAGCATTTAAGAATTCTAAAACAAAAAGATAAAGACAAATCTATTACTGAACTTATGCCATACGCAATAATTGCATATAACAGTACAGTTCATAGTGTTACAAAATACACACCCCATGAACTTGTCCTAGGTCACACCAACTCTAGAGCACAGTTTAGAAGACGCGTAAACGCGAATCAGTTTGTCAACTCCTGCGAATTTCATTCATAAACGTGAAGCACAAAATTGTTTTTTATAGCTGTCTGCCTATCTCGAGTTTGCGCAGTAAGAGCCACGTGAGAGCCGAAATATCGGCAAATGGTTCAATTTACGACGTACGTGCTAGGATTAGGCAGAACCGGATTACTACAGTTATAGCAAGGAAGGATAACGTACAGGCCCGGAGTAATAAAGTTATTGAAAAAATAATACAAATTATAGTAAACTCAGTGCAAATAAAGTAGGAGCAAAATTTTCAAATCGGTGGAAAATAGAAGTACTTTTGATGTTATGTAATTGTAGATGAATATAATAAATAGATCAGCAGCATTACACAGATGTTTCAAAAAAGGCGAAAACTATATAACAAAAAAAAAGATAGGCTCAGGGAAAATGACAAACAAATTTTTACTTCATTAAAGTATATTTAAAACCACAAAATTAAAAATACCAGCAAAATAGTAAGTTATCAATTCAACCAGCAGTATAATTTTATCTAACTTTGTTTTACCTGTATTTTTAAGGCATATAAATAAAAGGGGTCAGAGTAGATGTAAAGTGACATTTGGACATGAAAAATATGAGATAGATACTAATATTAATATATACAAATATATTAAATACAAATAGCAGAACAAGGTTAAATGTAGATACATTTATCTAGTAATACTTAAATATACAAAGCAAAACAAGGTTAAATATATATATGTATATATATATATATATATATATATATATATATATATATATATATATATATATATAATTTTTTTCCTTTTCTTAAACCATCTATTATAACTGTATTTTTTTGCTTTCTTGGGTAGAGGTTTATTATGAATAATTAAGACAACTTTTTTGACGTTTCGCCCATTGGTTTTGGGCTTTTTCAAAACTGTTGTAGTTTTTTTTATTTAGCTTTTTTCTAAAAACATATAAAATGGAGTTACATTACTTTTTTCTTTTAAAATACAGTGTTTATACAATGAAGACACAATTAAAAACAATGAATGACAATACACGTGAATTAAAAATTGTTTGGCTAAAATTAATTATAAATTACAAACATAAATATATAAAATATACGCACCGCGAGGCATTATGATGTTTAAAAATGTACTAACCAGGATTAGTATTGAGGTATTTTATCTCTACCAGTAATTTTTTTTCTCTTTTTCATGATTTATTTCTTGTTTCTTTATTTTGTGATAAATTGCAGATTTTTTGGTGAAATGTGTTATATACCGAGTGTTCTAATTTATGTGTTTAATGTATTAGGTTGTAGTAAATTTTACTGAGATTGTTCATGTCTTGTTTGTCGTTTACTGCGTTTGGTTCTTTTTTTATGTGGATCATTTCTTTAACAAGGAGTTTTTGGTAATTGTTGTCTTGGGTTAAAATTTTTGTGTTGTTGAAATCGAAGTTATGTTTTTCATTTTTTTCGTGTTTGTGTAAAGCTGTTGACGCATTTTTTGTATATTTGTGCCCGTTTAGTCTGCTGTTAAGATGTTGAGTAGTCATACCAATATATTGTTTAGGACAGTTTAAACACGGTATAGCGTATACTACATTAGATTTAATTTTTATTGGATCTTTACTTTTAAGGGGAGAGAATAAAGATGATAAAAGATTTTGGGCTTTATGGCAAACAATAATATTGTGTTTATTTAAAATGTATTTAATTTTTTTTGATAATTCGTTCGTATAGGGTAGAGCTACATGTCTTTTTGGTTCGTTGTCATTGGTTAGTTTCTTTTTAGTTATGTTGTTATATAATTTAAAGGTTCTTTGTTTTATAATTCTATTTACTTGTCCTTCTGGATAGTGATTTTCTTTTAGTATTTTTCTAACCTTTTCTAAGGCTTTTGGACGATATTCTGGCGAGGTTAAAGTTAATGCTCTGTCTGTTAAGCCTATAATTACGCTATTCCTTTGAGATTTGGAATGGCTAGAATTGTAGTTTAAATATCGTCCCGACCATGTTTTTTTTTTGTATACCATATAGTTTTGAGGTCTCCATTGTTTATATTTCTAATTATCGTCATGTCAAGGAAGTTTATTTGGTTTTGATTTTCTATTTCTGACGTAAATTGAAGTTTTTGGTGGAAATTGTTGAAAGCCTGTATTACATCGTTTATTTGGTTTTCGGGGATGGCTGTAAGGCAGTCGTCTACGTATCGTTTGAAGAAGATAATAGGTATATTCAGGCTTTCAATGACACTTTCCTCCAAATACTCCATAACAAGCTGCGCCACTGTTGATGATATAGGGGAGCCCATTGCACAACCATCAAGTTGTTTGTAGAAATAATCCTTATATTGAAAATAATTATTGGAAACTGTTAGATTTATTGCTTCTATGAACATGTCTAGAGTGGGATTAGTATGTTCTTTTAAGGAGTCCCATTTTTCTTTAATTATGTTAGTTAAGAGGTCATTTGGAATATTAGTGTATAGTGATGTAACATCGAGAGAGATTAACTTATAATTTTTTGGTATTTTTAATGTACTGATGAATTCCTTAAAAGTAAATGAATCTTTTATGTAGTATTCGTTTTTTCCCGTTATTTTTGAAAGGCAGTTGCTAAGATATTTTGATAATTTGTAAAAGAGTGATTGGATTGAAGATACTATTGGTCTTAGTGGGACACCCGGTTTATGAAGCTTTGGAAGTCCGTAAATTTTTGGTGGTACTGCGTTATGAATTGTGAGTTTTTTGGCTTCTGTGTCTGTTATTTGGATTTTATTGAGAAGTTTTTTTATGAATGTATTATTTTTAGATTGATTAATATTGGTCGGGTCGCTACGTATTTTTTTATATGTTGCGTTATCATTTAGTAGGTCGTCCATTTTTGCATTGTAGTCATCTGTGTTCATGATTACTGTTTTGTTGCTTTTATCAGGTTTTAAAATTGTAATATCAGGGTTATCTTTAATGAAATATTTTGTTTTTTTAAACTGTTTATTTATTTTTTTCTGGAAATTGCTGTGTTTTTTGTTTTTGTGTCTTATTTTAATGTTGTGGTTTGTGATTACGTTTACAATTTCTGAGCGAATAGTGTCTTTAGTTTCGTTTGGTTTATCATGAATAGCTGACTCTATGCTTGCTATATATTCTGTTACGGGCAAGTTATTTTCATGAAAGACGGGCAAAGAGAATTTATTTCCTAGTGCTATTACTTCTGCGATATCATTTGGAATTGTTTTATTAGATACATTTTCTAACCAGTTTGACACTTTAATTTTGTTTTCAGGTTCTGGTCTATTTGATATTAGATTGGAAATCTTTTTTTGGTTTCTGTCTTTAATATAATTAAAATTTTTTTCATATTTCGTTTCTTCGTAATTTTTAAATTTACTCAAGACATTGTGAGGTAATAATAGTTTGATTTCGTTGGTAATTTCGAAAATTTGTTTATTTAAATTACTGATAGTTTTTGTAGTTTCAGTTATGGTGAGATTTAAGATTTTGTTTTTTGTATTATTTATTATGTTATTGAATTTGTTCTCTAGGTACGTACCTGTAAACTTAATATGTGATTTTGAATGGTGCTGGCTTCTACTTGATGGAAATTCATTACAAAATTTATTTGAAATAAAAGACAAACTATGTCTGATTTCCACATTTCTTTTCTTATTCTCCGACGCGTTTCGCTACACTGTAGCTTTATCGAGGAGTTACAACTGAATGACAATGTAAACCAACTAAATATTTATACAAACTATAATCCATTACTTAGGTAGGTAATTAGGGAAAACCCACAGCGCTTATTTTTGAATATGGTCAATATTGAAACCTTTTTATACAAACTATAATCTATTACTTAGGTAGGTAATTAGGGAAAACCCACAGAGCTTATTTTTGAATATGATCAATATTGAAAAGATTTAATAAGCGGGATCCATAAAGAAGTAATATTCACAAAGGCGGATAGAGGTAATACAGTAATAGCCATCAACAAAAACAGTTATATTGAAAAAACGCTAGATTTCATTTCCAAAGGTAGTTTTAACAGTTTACAAAAAGACCCAACAGAAAAATTTCAAAAAGCCGTCAAAACAGCAATAAATAAATCTGCTAGTATCATCCCAGAAAACATTAAGTTTAAATTAACTATTATGAACCCACAAAAACCCCAGTTATATTCTCTTATCAAATTACATAAACAAAACTATCCAATTAGACCAGTGGTCTCTTATATGTCAGCCCCAGCGTATAAACTATCAAATTTCCTCATTGAAATCATCAAAAAACAGTGTAACTTCCAAGCATCTTACAGCATTAAAAACTCGCAGGAATTAGTTTATAAAATAAAAAACATAAACTTACCAAATAACGGTAGATTAATATCATTTGATGTTCAAAACTTATTTCCCAGCATACCTCCGGAAGATACCATTATTTTAGTAGAAAATTTACTTACAAAAAACCATGTTAATCACATAATAAAAACTGACGTATTACATTTATTAAAAACCTGCTTGAGTCAAAATTATTTTTTCTTTAATAATAATTTTTACATTAGTAATGAATGACTCATTATGGGTAGCCCACTAAGTCCCTTACTGGCAGAGATATTTATGAATAATTTGGAAAAAACTGTACTTCAACATCCGTTAGCAAAAAACTGTTTATGTTGGTATCGGTATGTAGACGACATAATCACTTGTTTTACAGGTACAGACAGACAACTCAATTCCTTCTTAAACTATTTAAATTCCATACATAATAATATTAAATTCACTATGGAAGTAGAAACTGATAAGTCCATTAATTTTCTGGATTTAACTGTTACCAGAAAGGTAAGCACTCACTCCTTTAAAATTTACCATAAACCCTCACATACTGATACCACTATTCATAACAGCTCATTCCATCCTCATCAACATAAACTAGCTGCATATCATAGTATGATACATAGACTTATTAACACCCCCCTATCTACACAAGATTTCGAACAAGAATTAAATATTATAAAACAAATGGCAATAAATAATGGCTACAACCCAAATATAATAGATAACATCCTGAATAAAAAAAAATTAAAAAAAGCCATCTCAGAATTGTATCCCCAATGCAAAGAAACAAAAAATAATTACACGACTTTGACTTATATAGGCAAACCATCCAAGAAAATTAAAACTTATTTAAAACAAAAAGAAATAAATATAGCATACAAAACAAACAACACTTTAGGTAAAAACCTTAAAAACTAACAAAGAAAATAAAACAGGTGTATACCAATTGAACTGTGGATCGTGCCCAAAAATTTACATAGGTCAAACAGGTAGATCATTTAAAACTAGAATTAGTGAACATAAAAGAAGCTTTTTACATCAAAAAAATGACTCTACCTATTCTAATCATATCATAGAAGAAAACCATATTTTTAATGACAACTTTAAAATTCTTCACACGTTAAACAAAAGCCATAAACTTAATTTGTACGAAAGTTTAGAAATTAACCGACACAAAAACACAGGCCTGCTTTTGAACGACCAAACAGAAGTAAACACCTCCCCCTTATTAAATCTTTTCAATATTGATCATATTCAAATATAAGCTCTGTGGGTTTTCCCTAATTACCTACCTAAGTAATAGATTATAGTTTGTATAAAACGGTTTCAATATTGACCATATTCAAAAATAAGCGCTGTGGGTTTTCCCTAATTACCTACCTAAGTAATGGATTATAGTTTGTATAAATATTTAGTTGGTTTACATTGTCATTCAGTTGTAACTCCTCGATAAAGCTACAGTGTAGCGAAACGCGTCGGAGAATAAGAAAATAAATGTGGAAATCAGACATAGTTTGTCTTTTATTTCAAATAAATTTAATATGTGATGTTTTTAAGTTCAAAAAAACTGGGTGTACATTTAAATGTTTGCATCTAAGTAGAAAAATCCGTTGGTTCTTTTGTTTTGCTAATTTGTTGTATGCTGTGGATAAGGATTTCAGCTTCTCGGCGCATTCCATTCCATATGTTCTTCGAATTGTTTCTAAGAACGTCATGTTCGGTGGATTTTGCATTGTATTCCCTTGCAAAGTTTATATTAATTTTTTTCCTTTTCTTAAACCATCTATTATAACTGTATTTTTTTGCTTTCTTGGGTAGAGGTTTATTATGAATAATTAAGACAACTTTTTTGACGTTTCGCCCATTGGTTTTGGGCTTTTTCAAAACTGTTGTTGTTTTTTTTATTTAGCTTTTTTCTAAAAACATATAAAATGGAGTTACATTACTTTTTTCTTTTAAAATACAGTGTTTATACAATGAAGACACAATTAAAAACAATTTATCACAAAATAAAGAAACAAGAAATAAATCATGAAAAAAGAGAAAAAAATTACTGGTAGAGATAAAATACCTCAATACTAATCCTGGTTAGTACATTTTTAAACATCATAATGTCTCGAGGTGCGTATATTTTATATATTTATGTTTGTAATTTATAATTAATTTTAGCCAAACAATTTTTAATTCACGTGTATTGTCATTTTTTTTTTTTAATTGTGTCTTCATTGTATAAACACTGTATTTTAAAAGAAAAAAGTAATGTAACTCCATTTTATATGTTTTTAGAAAAAAGCTAAATAAAAAAAAACAACAACAGTTTTGAAAAAGCCCAAAACCAATGGGCGAAACGTCAAAAAAGTTGTCTTAATTATTCATAATAAACCTCTACCCAAGAAAGCAAAAAAATACAGTTATATACAGTGACCGGCAAAAAGTTCGCAACATATGGGAAAAATTTTTATTAGGTGAGTATTGGAAAAACTTTTCCGGGGGATCGGTTCTGCATGTCCGATAACCTAAAAATCGATTTTGACATACGTCACGTGACCACTGGTATAGCGTCAAATTAAAAAAAAAATTGTTAATTTACAAAAAGTGAGGTTAGTTGACGAGATATCAAAAAAAGTTATTTGAAAAAATTGCTTAGAATTAAATTCTAGGTCCTTGTGCAAAATTTTAAGATTTTATTTAAAAAAATTGGAAAACTCAATTTTTTTTAAATATTTTTTTATCGATTTACAAATTTCCAGTTTTTTTCGTTTAGATAGCTTGGCTAATGTAAAGCCCATGTATCTGGATGAAAATAAACGAATGTAGTAGTTTTTTCTACAATTGACAGGACAAAATTAAAAAAAACAGGGTTTCGCCGGACGCTAGCTGTTGCAATGATTTGTATCTAGCAGCAGTGTCAAAATTTTAGAGACATTTCAATGAGATTACATTGAGAAAACCTTAATCGTCTTAAATATATCTGAAGTTCGACTTTTTGTAAAGTTAAGGGGAGTAAAATAGATAATAAACAAAAAATTACCTGTTTATTTAATCGAAATTTCATAAACGAAAACCAATGTAAGAAAAACTTAAAAGTAGTCAAATTCTGTACTAACAACATAAAAAATCATTGTTTTTCCTTGGGTGCACAAAATTTAAAACTCAGTATGACCACCATTTCTCTCCATACATACTATTGTTCTCGAGCGCAACTCTCGATTAACATTTCGGAGCATTTTACGATTTATTTGCAATACACAATTTCTAATGACATTCTCTAAATTTTGTATATTCCTAAAGGGTCGATGTTTGTACACAGAGTTCTTTAGGTATCCCCACATAAAGAAATCTAACGGAGTCAGATCTGGTGATCTCGCAGGCCACGGATTTTCAGAAAACCGTCCTATCCACTGGTTTCCAAATTCTTGATCCAGCCATCTCTTCACCTCATTTGTGGAATGAATGCTAGCTCCGTCTTGTTGAAAGTATAAATTTCTTCTTTCGGCTAATGACAAATTGTCTAAAAAGTCAGATATCTCAGTTTGTAGAAATTCTAAATATCGTTCTGAATTTAAATTGTCTCTAAAGAAAAAAGGTCCCACTATTCTGAGGTTGAAAATTCCGCACCACACATTAACCTTAAAACTATATTGGTCTTTACTCTGAATTACAAAGTCTGGGTTTTCGGTGGCCCACCATCTACAGTTTTGTGAACTGACGGTTCCGTTAGAGGTAAATGTAGCTTCATCCGAGAAAAGAACGTTCTTTGGGAAATTAAAATCTTCCTCAATCATACCCTGGAACCAGGCACAAAAATCGAAGCGGGCGTCATAATCCCTGTCTTTTAATACTTGTACAAATTTAGGTTTGTACGGATGAAATTTGTTTCTTTTTAATATCCTCCGCACAGATCTTTCGTGAATGTTAGTGATCTCCGATATTTGACTAACTGCTAATTGGGGTGTTTCTGTGATCGACAAACACGCATCCAGAGAACCTTCGTCACCTGTTACCGGTTTTTCATGGGAAACTTTATACTGATTTTCTACCGATCCCGTTTCTTTAAATTTATTGACTAGACGAGATACTGTGGAATAATGGAGGGATTTATCGGGGTGCCTCTCATTAAAAATTGCTGCTGTTTCTCTATGGCTTTTGTAATTATCTCCAGAAATTAAAATAATTTCTATCTTTTCCTGAAGAAGTAGTGTGGGTGCCATTTTAAGGAATAAAATATTAATAAACTTATGTAAAATATCAAACTTAGTAAGATGCGAGACATAAACCAATGACATAGGTTGAAATCAAACAAATTATAATTTGTTTGACATTTTTCTGTTGTTTTTAACCTACTAGATTATTTGGTTGTTTTAATTTCAGAGCCTGCTTTGGTAGTTTTAAGTACAACTAAATAGACCTGGTTGTTAAATTTATGTGCGAAAAATCTTAATAAAATCTTGATACAGTCATTTCATTAGATTCAAACCATTGCAACAGCGAGCGTCCGGCGAACACCTATTTTTTCGATTTTGTCCTGTCAATTGTAGAATTGTAGATCTGACTCCGTTAGATTTTTTTATGTGGGGATACCTAAAGAACCCTGTGTACAAACATCGACCCTTTAGGAATATACAAAATTTAGAGAATGTCATTATAAATTGTGTATTGCAAATAAATCGTAAAGTGCTCCGAAATGTTAATCGAGAGTTGCGCTCGAGAACAACAGTATGTATGGAGAGAAATGGTGGTCATACTGAGTTTTAAATTTTGTGCACCCAAGGAAAAACAATGATTTTTTGTGTTGTTAGTACAGAATTTGACTACTTTTAAGTTTTTCTTACATTGGTTTTCGTTTATAAAATTTCGATTAAATAAACAGGTAATTTTTTGTTTATTATCTATTTTAATCCCCTTAACTTTACAAAAAGTCGAACTTCAGATATATTTAAGACGATTAAGGTTTTCTCAATGTAATCTCATTGAAATGTCTCTAAAATTTTGACACTGCTGCTAGATACAAATCATTGCAACAGCTAGCGTCCGGCGAAACCCTGTTTTTTTTAATTTTGTCCTGTCAATTGTAGAAAAAACTACTACATTCGTTTATTTTCATCCAAATACATGGGCTTTACATTAGCCAAGCTATCTAAACGAAAAAAACCGGAAATTTGTAAATCGATAAAAAAATATTTAAAAAAAATTGAGTTTTCCAATTTTTTTAAATAAAATCTTAAAATTTTGCACAAGGACCTAGAATTTAATTCTAAGCAATTTTTTCAAATAACTTTTTTTGATATCTCGTCAACTAACCTCACTTTTTGTAAATTAACAATTTTTTTTTTAATTTGACGCTATACCAGTGGTCACGTGACGTATGTCAAAATCGATTTTTAGGTTATCGGACATGCGGAACCGATCCCCTGGGAAAGTTTTTCCGATACTCCTAATAAAAATTTTTCCCATATGTTGCGAACTTTTTGCCGGTCACTGTATATATATATATATATATATATATATATATATATATATATATATATATATATATATATATATATATATATATATATATATATATATATATAAACTGCTGGCCAATTCAAGCGGGACAAACTAAATTTTTGATAAAATTTAGAGTGGAATATTTTCGAAACGAAAAAAGATTTTGATTTAACTTTTTCAGTATGTAATTGAATAGTTCTTCTAGTTTTTATACTTCAAGGCACTATTGCTAGCAGTCGCTGCAACTCTATTTTACAGGGTGTTAAGTGAAACCCTGACTTTTTTGGAAAAGTTTTCCAGTTCCGAGAATCTAGGAAGAATTTTTTTTGAATTTTCTTTTCATACTAAAATGATCCATGGTCAAATACAAAAAAACAATTTCTCCGGATTTTCTCTATTTTCATTTGTTTTCCGTATACAGGGGTTAGTCGAAATTATCGACTTCTTCTTACAAAGGAACCCCTAATTTGGCCGTTTATTCACAAAAAGCGAAAGACCAAGTAAATTTGTAGTTTGAAGTAGTCCAGCTAACAAAATTAATACAAATTTTTGTACAGGGTGTAGCAAGTTTGGATCACGGGCTAGTAAATTATTATTTTTTAATTTCTACTACTTTTTCCTAAGTTAACTATTAATTATCACGTGCTACGTTAAAGGGTTAAAATTTGTTAGGTCCGATAACAGTACTGGATAGAAAGATCCTTTTTGCCCAAACGGGTTTTTCATTTTTTGTCTAGTCCCATTTTTAGTGATTAAACGGCTCGCATTTTGAACCTAACTTTTTGCAATTGCATCCATGAACGATTGAAGTGAGAGTGCTTTTTTGGTGGTACATAATGAATGTTTTATCCAACCAAAAAACATGTAGTGGCCAAACAGCTAATGATGCTTATTCGAAGAATTTTTTAGCATTATACAGGGTTGCAAAAAATATACCACCTATACTTTATATGGAAGTCATGTGATTTTCAAATTAATTGAATATAGTCCCAATTTTCTTGGAACTTTTTGCCGAAACTGTTTTTGAATTTTTTTGTCTGGTCCCATTTTTAGTGATACAAATGGCTTGCGTTTAAAACTTAACTTTTTGCGATTGCATTCATGAACTATTGAAGTGGACATCGTTTATTGGTTTAACCAACCAATAAAAAAGTGTCGTGGCCATAGAGCTAAAGATGCTTATTCGCTGCTTTTGTCCGCGTTTGCCCAAAACATATCACCTACATTTTATATGAAAATCATGTGATTTTAGAGTCCTTTAGGTATTCATAAAGTTCCTTTTTGCTATATTAATAATTATTAAAGAAAATGTCCTACTTATTATTAATAAAATCTAGTAACGATACAGATAAAAATAATAATATTCATTCGGAACTTTTTCACATTATACAGGATTGTGCAGAAGTTACTACTTATAATAGAAGCCACGTGTTTCTCGATATCTTTGGATTTTCGTAAACTTCGATTATTCATTATAAAAGAAAAATATTTTACCACTGCTCTAAAAAGTCAGTACATGGCATTGAGAAATTTTAATTAATAAGAAGTGTCTTAAATTAATAGTCACGGAGTACATTTTTCTCGTCAAAAATTGGAGATGGATAGTGAATTCAACTGAACAAGTTATAAAATTCTGTATAGCGTAGTTTTTAGAAGGTATAGAAATTTCAGAAGATTTAATTACTTTTGAAAGTACTCGAAAAGATACGTAATTTTCAAATTTAGTAGTTATTTTTCCCGGCATTACTTTAGGAGATCCAAAATGTAAATTTTGGTTGTTACTTTTATAGGTAAACAGAAAACGTTTTAAATTATAGAACATTTTTTTTACTTGAAGGTATTATAAAAACTTGCAACTAACGAAAACAAAACAAATCTTAATACCTAGTAGGACCTCCCCTTACATTTATTATCTCTTGGCATCTTCGAGGCATGCTTATTACCAAATTATTGACAAATTCTTGCTGAATATTTTCCCACTCCTGAACAATGGCGTCTGCAAGTTGTTCTAGAGTCTGAGGAGGATCTTCCCTAGAACTTACCAATAATTTCAATTTAGACCAGACGTGTTCGATAATATTCATGTCTGGTGATTTTGCAGGCCAGACCATCCTGGTAATATTATTAGCTTCCAAAAACTCTTGCACAATGCGTGCTCTATGAGGTCTGGCGTTATCGTCAATTAGCACAAAATCGTTCCCAAAATTGTTTGCAAATGGTAGAACGATATTGCTTAAAATTTCGTCCCTATATACCTGACCGTTAATGGGCTCCAATGTTAAAAAAAGTTCCGTTTTGCCATTAAACATTACACCACCCCAAACAGTAACGCCTCCACCACCAAAAGGTTCCTGAGGAGCCATATTCTCCTCCATATACCGTTCGCCACGTTCACGCCAAACTAATATTCTGCCGTCCGAGTGAATTAAATTAAATCTTGACTCGTCTACAAACATGCAGTTTTCCCAGTTATCTAATGGCCAATTGCGATGTTCATATGCCCACTGGAGACGTCTTCGCCTATGCTGTGGTAGAAGTCGCACACATTTAGCACGTCGCCGAGCTCTAAAATTAAAATTTTGGCTTAAAAATCTGTAGTATAGGTGTAGGGAATGAACCAATAAATAAGCCAACAGTAGCTTTTATTATACTAAAATGCAAAATTAGGTCAATTTTCATAACGTTAGTTCTAGGGAAGAACTAAGGAACATTACGCTGCAAGCACAAATAATGTGTTTAGGGTTGCCTATCAAAACTTTAATTTATGAACAACTTAGTTCAAGTTTACATTTATAATATCGGTGCGCAAAATCCAAGATTCACGCCTCAGCTGACGTCGATATTATAATAGCCGACTTACTAAAATGAAACACTAAAAATATTGGTACAAAAAATAAGATCTCATTTGAAGTAACTCACCTTAAGTTATTATTGTTTAAAGTTCTTCTAATGGTCCTATTGCTCACACGAATGTGTGTTCTTGCTCTGAACTCCTGGTTAATTTTCTCTGATGGAATTTTTCGCCTTCGACGAGCCTCTCTAACCAACCATCTTTCATCTGCAATGCCGACTTTCTTTTGGCGACCTCCCCCATAACGATAGTTTGCACTTCCCGTTTCGTGGAAGCGTTGACGCAGTCGAGATATTGTACTTCGCCCAACCCCGTACATATCCGCAATAATACTAATTTTTACCCCATCTTGTAGTAAACGCAAACAATTAGCTTGTTCTTTTGCACTTAATCGAGCCATTATAAAGGATAATAACGCACCAATTCAAAGAAGAATACTTTGTTGCCTTGGTAACTGTCAATAGCAAAGAAAATGTTTTATTTTTTGGCCTACTAGATCTTTTGACTAAGAAATAGAAACGCCGCTAAATTAACAGAAATCCACCTGCAAAGTATAGGTGGTATATTTTTTGCAACCCTGTATAATGCTAAAAAATTCTTCGAATAAGCATCATTAGCTGTTTGGCCACTACATGTTTTTTGGTTGGATAAAACATTCATTATGTACCACCAAAAAAGCACTCTCACTTCAATCGTTCATGGATGCAATTGCAAAAAGTTAGGTTCAAAATGCGAGCCGTTTAATCACTAAAAATGGGACTAGACAAAAAATGAAAAACCCGTTTGGGCAAAAAGGATCTTTCTATCCAGTACTGTTATCGGACCTAACAAATTTTAACCCTTTAACGTAGCACGTGATAATTAATAGTTAACTTAGGAAAAAGTAGTAGAAATTAAAAAATAATAATTTACTAGCCCGTGATCCAAACTTGCTACACCCTGTACAAAAATTTGTATTAATTTTGTTAGCTGGACTACTTCAAACTACAAATTTACTTGGTCTTTCGCTTTTTGTGAATAAACGGCCAAATTAGGGGTTCCTTTGTAAGAAGAAGTCGATAATTTCGACTAACCCCTGTATACGGAAAACAAATGAAAATAGAGAAAATCCGGAGAAATTGTTTTTTTGTATTTGACCATGGATCATTTTAGTATGAAAAGAAAATTCAAAAAAAATTCTTCCTAGATTCTCGGAACTGGAAAACTTTTCCAAAAAAGTCAGGGTTTCACTTAACACCCTGTAAAATAGAGTTGCAGCGACTGCTAGCAATAGTGCCTTAAAGTATAAAAACTAGAAGAACTATTCAATTACATACTGAAAAAGTTAAATCAAAATTTTTTTTCGTTTCGAAAATATTCCACTCTAAATTTTATCAAAAATTTAGTTTGTCCCGCTTGAATTGGCCAGCAGTTTATATATATATATATATATATATATATATATATATATATATATATATATATATATATATATATATATATATATATATATATATATATATATACATATATTTATGTACTAATACCTAAATACAAAAAGGATACAAGGTTAAAGATGCTGAAGGATTTTTAGTTTATCACACTTTGATTTACATTTAAAAAGATCTGTGTTTAGAACTTTTAAAGTGTAAAATATTCTTGTACGAACAAATAATGACGCAAAATAGTCTCTGGGAAAGTTCACAGAGGGGTGCTTAAAGGGTATAGAAAGGACTTGTTGTCTTATTTTTTACCAACATTTGGCAAAATCTTTAAATGACCGAGAAAATACGTTTTCGCACTGGCCAAAATATTCAAAAAAAAACTCTTGTCAGGACTTTGTAAATTGCCAAGTGAATCATTAGCCGCGTGTTTGTGTGCACAAAAATAAGTAAATATAGTATCATCCTTGAAAATTTCTTTATTTGATTTGGCATATGTTTCACAAGACATACATGCATGTTTACCCAAACATTTTTTTTAAAAATATCCTCCAACATAAAAAAATGCATTTTTTTGCTTAACATCTAACCGCCTAGTTTTATCTAACTTTGTTTTTCCTGTATTTTTAACTAATATAAATAAAAGGGGTCAAAGTAGATGTAAAGTGATATGTGGACATGAAAAATATGAGATAGATACATGTATCTACTAATACTTAAATCCAAAAACCAATACACGGTTAAAGATAGATCATTTATGTAATAATACTTAAATACAAAAAGTAATAAATCTAGGTTAAAGATATATACATTTATGTACTAATACCTAAATACAAAAAGTATACAAGGTTAAAGGTGCTGAAGAACAAGGTTAAAGGTACATACATCTATCTACTAATACTTCAATACAAAAACCAAAACACGGTTAAAGATAGAGCATTTATGTAATAATACTTAAATACAAAGAGTAAATCAAGGTTAAAGATATAGACATTTATGTACTAATACCTAAATACAAAAAGTATACAAGGTTAAAGATGCTGAAGGATATTTAGTATATCACACTTTGATTTACCTTTTAAAAGATCTCTGTTTAAAAATTTTAAAGTGTAAAATATTCTTGTACGAACAAATAATGACACGCAAAATAGTCTGTGGAAAAGTTCACACAGGGGTGCTTAAAAGGTATAGAAAGTACCTGTTCTCTTATTTTCTTACCAACATTTGGCAAAATGGCAAAATCTTTAAATGACCGACAAAATACGTTTTCGCACTGGCCAAAATATTCAAAAAAACTCTTGTCAGGACTTTGTAAATTGCCAAAGGTATCAATAGCCGCGTTTTTGTATGCACGAAAATATGTATATATTGTATCCTTGGAAATTTCCTTATTGGCTTTGGCATATGTTTCACAAGACGTACATGAATGTTTACCCAAACATTTTTTTAAAAAGTACCCTCCAACATAAAAAAATGCATTTTTTTGCTTAACATCTAACGGTCGATAATCTGTAGAATCTAAAAATATTTTTTCAAAAGGGCCAGTTTTAGTAATGGGAATTGTGTATTCTTTGATATTTTCTGGTGTTAATTGTGTTAATATACTATCAAACTCTTCAATACAATTTGAGCCCTCTGATTGCTCAAAATAACCCAAAACAAACATTTTTTTGAAGGTTCTTAAAAACTGGATTGGAGTTGGGTTTCGGCAATTTCCATTCTGCTGACGTACTTTCCCAAAAAAGTTCTCCAGGCAATCCTGGTTTAGTCGTCTTGTGAAAACATGCTGAAAACCACTCGCTTTAAAATCATTCCAAAAATTTAACAAACTTGATATTGTCAACCTCCATCCAGAAATAAACTTAACTTTAAGTTCCTTTCCATTATTGTTCTTAACTTTAAGAGTTTCAAAAAATAACATTTCATTCAAAAAATTTATTTTATATTTATAAACGCCCTGTTAAAAAATTTAGCCCCTTTAAATTTAGAAGAGTTGAAGATATCAAAGAGTTTATCCATTTTATCTATAAATTCTATTGTGAACATTGCACCTTCTTCTATCACCCCGCATGAAACATACGTATTCAGTGCTGCTGCTACCCTTGCACTGAATACCTGTGCGGCATATTTAACTTTCATTTTTTGAAAATTTGTGGGGTTTATATGTGCCTCTGTTAATTTAGGTACCAAACGGTATGCTTGGGTTTTATCTTTAGCATATAAAATATTTAAGTATTCCTTGGATGTTTTTTTGTCATTTAAATGAAGACTATATTTGAAAAAATTATTTCTAGTTGATTTTAATAAATGGGGCACATCAAACATGTAATATACTTTGAAATTATCTACATAAAAATAGGGAGTTTCCGGGGTTATCCCTAATATGTTTGTTAATCTAATGAAGTTGGACCCCTGATCAGATATTACAATGTGTAATCCGTAAATTAATTGAAATTTTTTTTTAATACTTTCAAACAAAAACGTTCTTAAATCCTCTACTGGACAACTAGAGTTAACAAAGAATTAACCCAAAGGTTGTTTCCAATTACTATTTATACCCCTCAGCATTAAAACTAAAACACTGTTTCCTGGTTTAAACATTTTTGTATCCAGTGTTTGATGAAACCCAATCAGTTCATCTCTTACAATATTATAATGAAAGTTTGACTGTACTGACATTTCATATATGCAAAGAACACAATCTTTGCTGCTTTCAACCATGGTAGCTACTTGACTCTGCAAAACATTAAAAACAAAATCGTTTAAACCAGGATTAATTGGCCATTTTTTTGTAATATTTATAAATGTTGATCTACTTGGCAATCTAAATGTTTTAGCCAAAAATTTGTAACCTTTAGGACTTAAAAAATATAAAGTCATAGCAAACTGCTTATATGCATTGGTGTATCGAGCGCCCTTTGGAGTTTTATTCAGTAAATTCATTTGCATATTGATAAAGTCTGCTATGTTGGGGTTATAATTTGCATGGAAAAAATTATATATATCTTGTTGCGTTATTTCCGGTTTTGGGCTACTACCTCGGCTACCTCCTGACAGAGACCTTTCACTTCTTCTTAGTTGTTGTGCTAACTGATTTACTTTCCTTTTCAAACCAACTTTTCGGGGTGTATTAGCTGACAAAGAAGGAGGTGTTTCAGTTGAGGCATCTGAACATATTTAAAAAAACATATATTAGATGTAGGTATTGAAAGAGTGAAATTTACAGAAAAGTTTATTAACAGTTTCTGTAAAAAGTAAAATTATTTTTGATACTGCTTGTTTTCTTTGATATACTAGGTAGGCATTATTTCTTGGAAAAGATCTACAGTTGTTCAAAATCCAACCAAACAGGTCTTTATTATCCTGAGCATCTTTTACAAAGATGAAACTGGCAAACTATACTATAAGGTGATTTTATGTCTTTCTCTTTAAAATATTGAAATTGGTAAAATTTTCATACCGATATTGGACGGGGAATATATTATTGAAATATCCACCTGGAAGCACTTCAATAAAATAGCCTGGTTACATTACATGCAAGTTGGTGCCATGCAAGAAAAAATTGCCTCCAAGCTTGCGCGTTGGTGGCTTTTCGATCAGCTGATGCAATTTTACTTGCATTGCATGAAATTAGGACTTGTTCTAATTTAATTGCAAGTACCATGCATTTTTAGTAACTTTTCTACTAATATTTCGAAGCACCAACCATATGAAAAGTAAACATAACCTCACAAAATATTGATTTTGTTTTGAATGGCGCTTGAGTGGTTTATTTTGCGAATTTAATATGTTTTTTATTGTTGGTCTCTATAAAAAATAAAGCCGATATGTCCCAAAAAGCAGCATGTGGCAGATAAGTATGTACAATACAAACCTATTTTTTAATCAGCTGAGTTAGGTATATTTTTAAAGTTGGCGACATTTCTTGATACTTGCATACAAAAATTGCTTCATGTGTAAACAGTCTTGTAACACAATTAATTGCCTTCCTATAACTTTCGTGCTATAACTTGCAAGTAATGTAAACAGGCTTTAAGCCAATAGCTGACATATAATAATCTTTTTTGAAGAGCTATTACTTTTTGGCCAAAAGTAAGTACATACATCACAAAAGGGTCATTCACGGAGCACAGTTAGCATTTCAAAACAGCTATTAATAATCACAATGTTTTGGATAGGTATATACTGACTTGCTTACCTATTTGTGAAGGATCTCCTTTTGAAGTGTCCAGTTGTGAAGAGCTTCCTTCTTTTGTGGGATCTGGTTGTGGAAAGTACCCCTCTTTTGAAGTACCTGGTTTTGGGGATATTCTTTCATCACTTCCCTGCTGTTTGGAAGACGAAGGCTCAGCTACCTTTTCTTCACAAACTTCCAAATTTGCTTCAGTTGTAGAAACTAAAATCCATAATGTGTTAAAAGATAATATTTTCTGTTGTTGACAAGCTGTCAAGCACTAGATAACAAACTATAATTTCATAAAACTTGTATTGCAAATGTTTATACTGCATACGAAAAGTTGGCAGAAAAGAGCAAGTAGGTAAGGCATGTAGTGGATTCCGAAGGGGGCACAAATTCATCCATGATTATTATACAGGTATACCAAGCTTTTATGAAACAAATGATGGTCAGGCTAGAAGCTGCAGCAAAAGTAAAAATAGGTATATTACAAGAAAGCTAACGAAAAAATCAATGCCACTGAAAAGTATTGTCAATAAGTTACCATTGCACTGAAGAAAATGGTGGGACACTGAAGTGCAACTCATTTTTCAATAAATTTGGTACAACTATTTCTTTGAGTGAGAAAGTCCTCAAAACCAAAAATTGAAATACTCACCTTGCTCGAAATGTACTGGCCTCATTACTGGATTGCCATCTAAGCGTAGTGTCTTTCTCTGTCTATTGAGCTTAATATCTTTTGGATCAAAATTCTGAGAACATAATCTTAATGCTGAATGGCAGAATTCACTAGTATGCTTTGGCAATCTCATACGATTAATGGCCGTAAACCATAGAGCACATCTATTAAAAATATGCACTTGTTAGGAAATTAAAATGTATTACAATCTTCTTGAAAACATTATAAAACAAAAATAACACTGTTTATATTAATATTGGCCCAGTTGTCAGTACCAATGGTAGTTTAAGCTTACCTCAAGGTAAACTGGAGTGGTGGTTAAACCCTCTTATTTAAAATACACTGCTGTCAGATAATAACATTTTAAGCGGGCGTGCTCAACTACTAGTCCAGTTTATGTTGTAACATAGTTTAAGGTAACATTGTACAAACTGGGCCATATATCTGTCACTGCAAAGGATTTTTTTATTTATTTAATTTATTTAAGTAGGTACTATTTTTTTTTGCTTCACTATCAAACCAAAGAATGTATGTACCTTTGGTACATAACATTTCTTTGTTTACTTATTTTTAGGCATATTATGATGAATAAGTAAATAGGTTCGTTGTATTTTATTATGCATATACCAAACTTTCAAGTCAGACCGCATCTGTAGCACAAATTTGATCTAATACAATAAACTCAAACATTGAAACTGCCACTCTTCAAGTTTATAAAAACATCTCTATATATACACCTATTCTGAGAAGCAATACAAAAAATCCAATATACATAAGTCTTACCTGCTTTCCTCTTTCGGAAATCGGAAATATCCAAAATTTGGATTGGATTTAGAATTGTTTTTGCAACCAAAACAAAAAACAACCATTTTGCTGGTTAGTAATAAACAAATATAACTATGCGATTTCACAGGTAAAACTAAATAAAAGCACTGTAAGCCATAAGCACAATTAATTCGAAAAATCGTCACTTTTAACCCAAAAAATCATCAAAATAAACGACTGGGGAGCAAACACTAAAAGCAAGTAGCCATCTTGAGAAACTTCGCGTCGTTTGTCTTTGTCGTTTGACGCATGTTTCACGTACGTCTATCCGTATATCGTAAGCATTTTTTGCAGCGCTGCCACTTCTCGATAACCCTAAACCCGAAGAATTTTGTTAGTAATATTGGAGAAATAACACAATCACAGTAAAAATTATATTTCTAGGTTTTTTAGACCATAAAATAATGTATTACTATTCTTGTTACAATAAAACTACCTTTTTACCCCCTAAATTAACCAAGCGGAAGGGTAACCCATCAATATATTAACGGAACCAGTTGGTTCAGTCAGAGTTAACAGATATGTCTTCTGTTTTTTTGACTATAATCCTTTGATTAGAATTACATAATTATTTTTAGTACTTTAGTACTTACATGTTTTCCTACACCTACTTGTTACGCGTTCGTCGTGGCAACAATGTTTGCCGCCTGGAATAAATTCAAAAATGCGCAGGCGTCAACTAAGCAGGCCTGCTGCTATTGGTCCAAATTCTTGGTTTCAACGACCTTGCTGAGATACCAAACTGATTCGGGCAGAAAAGCTCTTTTTTTAAACTGTGTCTAGAGACCCATTAGACTTAATTCCTACGTCATTCTATTCCGACTATGTGTCGTCACATAAAGATAAAGTAGACGCAGTCTATGAAAACGTTACAAACAAAACTAATGACGCTAAAGAAAGAGTTTTAGCAAAAACCAATATTAAAGGAGACGAAAATCCTGAATTTAAAATAAATCAGAAATTTAGCGGACTATAATAACTGAGAAACGTGAACACAATCGTGTTAAAATAAAAAACGCAAAATATCCTGATAAAGTAGAAATTATACATATAAAAGAACTTAAGAAACCCCTTGTTACAGATGGTCCCTCGTCCAAGGAGACAACCCCAAATACCACAACTTAAATAATAACCCAGGAATACTTCCCTATAAAATAGGAAATGCCCAGAAAACAATTAATCACTGGACTTTTATACAAATTTTTGATATGACAAACTTAATTAAAGAATTTTCTGACATAACTAATAAATATGAGATGCTTAAAGAAAATATAAATAACTGTACTAACTATAAAAAGGAGTTTCATAATTCTTATATTATTACTGACAATATTAAACAAAAAATTAATGATCGATTAACTCAAATTTTACCAACTAAACTCCGTGAAAAAAGAGCCCACCTTAGGTACTATTATTAAGAGCATTACAGGTAACTTGGATCAAGAAGATGCTGAACGTATCGATAATAATATTAATATTTTAAAACAAAACCAAGGAAATTTAAGCATTGCCTTAAATAAACAAATGACACTTTTTAGTGACCCTATCGATAACTTTCAAGAAACTATTAAGAATGTTTCGCATAATCAAGAATCTTTAAAATCAAAAGTTAACCAAATAATAGAAACTGTAAATAAAGTTAAAATCGACGAAACTAACCTTTTTGAATTTTTTCGAATTCATATGATTCTTTCACAAATAACTACCTTTTACCAAAATATCTATGATATCCTGGAAAATGTCGAAACAGCAATAACTATCGCAAAATTAAATACCTTTCATAATACCATAATTAACATAAAAGAATTTCTAATTGAACTTGAACTATTAGATAAAAAATTAACTTTTGAAAAACTGCCCTTTGAACCAACTCTGAAAAATACCTTAAAGTTAGAGACTACTCTAGAAATAAGAAGTTATGTAAAAAATAATGAACTAATTTTTGTAATTGAGATTCCTTTAGTTGAAAAAGAAAACTATAATTTGTTTCAGTTATTTCCTTTACCTACCATGTATAAAAACCACCATAGAATAATTGTACCAAACTTTGAATACTTATTAATAAATGAAAGAAGTTTTGGATACTCTAATCAACCATGTAAACGTACTTTTGCTAACGATTATTTATGTAATCATATACATTCTGAAAACTTTTATAAAAATACGCCCTGTGAGGTACAGTTATTAAGGTATGAACATAATATTACTAATTGTAACACCCTGTATGTCAGCATTAATAATTTACAACTTCAAAATATTGATGACAATAAATGGATTTTGGTAACCAATAAAGATTTAATAGGTACCGAAATCTGCGGAAATACACAAAATAATATACTATTTAATGGAACTTATATGCTAGAATTAAGTTTTCCATGTAGTTTAAAATTAGGAGACATTACTATTAAAACTTACAAAAATGTTAAATATAATTTTAAGAACATTCCTTTGCCAAATATTGATACTAATTTAACCCATAAAACATTGTATAAAGAAGTAAAACTGCTCAATTTAAATAATATTAATTTTAATAAACTTAATAAACTTCAAGAAGAAATTAATATACAAAAATATGAAAATTTTTAAAAATTTAATGAGCCTATCTATTATAATAAAATAAGTATTTGGACAGTTTTGCTCTGTGTTATTTTAAGTATAATAATATCATTTTTAATTTGGAAGTATCTACGACCTATCTATTTAAAAGTTACAAAGAATAAAAATATTGAAAATAATTCAATTATAATTTAGGTCATAGAAACTTGAAGGTTTATATGCCCTTTTAAGGGTGGAGGAGTTACATTCTGTATAAATGCTTATGATAGCACTTTTCGCCACTCCTTTTATATGATAAGGAATGTTATAAAGAGGACTAGAATGCTTTGTCTCGTTACTTCTTTCGTGACTAGCTAAACTGTTCATTTCTTTCCTGCCAAATAAATTCGTTATACTAGAGGGTTTCAAGTGTTTTTTCTAGAAATAAAATTATTTTTAAAAACGCCGTCCCCTCGGCCCGACGTATAACTTGCGATATTTATCTTTGTATAGCATAATGGGGTGCAACGTTGCCAAGTCTACGTGTTCTCTCAGTCTAGGGAAATTGTGCCCAATCGGGCAACACCGCATGGGGGTGTCTGGGGATGTTCCCCATCTGCGAAGTCTCAACCCCCTAGGGCTTCAAATAAAGGAGATACCCATTAAACCCCATGTAATTCCAGAGTTCATCGTACCCCATAGTCGTCGGAGGGACAGCTACTTATTGAAGAGCCCCTGTATACAAAAATCGTTTTCGATACTCTTGATTCCCGCTGTTTCTAGAAAATACCAAATGTTCGAAACGGGTATATAAGCAGCCAACCGCTTGTCCGAGGATCAGTATTACACTTACAGTATTCAGCAGTGGATATACAAGCGAAGCGATGCCGTTGCGATCCTGTGTGAACCATCCGAACAGTTTCTGTTATATATGTGGTGAGGTGACACTGAAAGCTCAACGAAAGACCTTGAGCCCACTTGTAGGAAAAGCCTACGAGTTATATTTCGGGTTCAAAGTTGGCGATCAAGACAAAACTTGGGCTCCCAAAAAATTCTGCCGCACTTGCTCAAGAACCTTAGCAGGATGGCTACGGGGTACTCACACATCTATGAAGTTGGCGTGCCAATGCTTTGGAGGGAGCCTAAGAATCATGTTGATGATTGTCACTTTTGCTTATTCTGGGATTTTCTAGTAAAAGCAAGCATAAAATAGTGTATCCTAATATCCCCTCAGCCATTAGACCTGTACCTCATGACGCTTCTAGCATACCTGTTCCTAAGCCTCCAGAGAAATATGATGAACCAGATAAGTATGATGACACAGAGGAGCCAGAAGCCGGTCCAAGTTGTGAAGAAGAAATCGTTCTCGGATGTAGTAGCAGCAAACAGGCACATTTTATATCTCAGGAAGAGCTCAGTTATCAAGTTCGTGATTTAGATCTTCCCAAAACAAAGGCACAACTGCTTGGATCTCGTTTGCAGCAGTGGAACCTTTTACAAAAAGGTGTGAAAATTTCCACGTTTCGGAATAGGCAGTCTATGCTGGCCATATTTTTCTTAAAGGAAAATGACTTAGTTTACTGTCATGATATTCCAGGTTTAATGAATGAACTTGGCATTTCCTATGTACCTACCGAGTGGCGACTATTTATTGACTTCGACCACAAGTCTAAAGGCAGTTTTGTTGTTCAATGGAAACGAACGGCCATCAGTTCCCATTGGTCATGCCGGAAATATGAAAGAAACATACCAAAACATGTGCATGTTACTCCAATGCATAAAATACGAAGATCATAAGTGGAATATCTGATCTCAAAGTTGTTGCACTGCTCACAGGACTACAGAGGGCTTCACAAAATATTGTTGTTTTTTATGCGAATGGGACAGCGCAGCCAGAAACCAACATTATTTAGTTAAAGATTTGCCGTTACGTGAAAACAGTGTGCCCCGCCAGAAAAACGTCCTTAATGAACCTTTAGTAGATCAGCAAAAAGTTTATTTACCTCCTCTGCACATAAAACTAGGGCTTTTAAAAATTTTTGTTAAAGCCTTAGATAGAGAAGGAAATGCGTTCCTTTATTTGAGACGGAAATTCCCGCGTATAAGTGAAGCAAAGCTTAAAGAAGGAATCTTCGTTGGACCTCAAATACGGGAACTTTTTAAGGATCAAAATTTTACAACTACACTTTTGAGAAGGGAAAAAAGGGCATGGGATGCCTTCAAAAATGTATGTAGCAACTTCCTAGGTAACACAAAGTCGGACAACTACAAAGATCTAGTTGAAGAACTCCAATCCTATAAAGCTTTGGGTTGCAATATGTCCCTTAAGCTGTATTTTCTTCACTCCCATTTAGACTTCTTCCCTGCCAATTTGGGTGCAGTTTCAGACGAGCACGGCGAGAGATTTCACCAGCAAATTGCTCAGATGGAGAAGCGCTACAGTGGACAATGAACCCCAAATATGCTAGCGGACTACTGTTGGACCCTTAAACATGAAACCGCTTCTGGCGAATACAATCAAAAAAAGACCCAAATAAATTTTTAGGTTGAGTGTATCTTTTCTTTTGATACAATACAAAGTATATTTTGTAAAAAAAGTGGTTTTGTTTTTTTTTACTTTTTCAAACTTCACCACTAGATTGCTTATAACTTGGGACTTTCATATTTTATATTCTTCCTTCTCTAAAAACTTGTGGGTGATAGGGAGAAAGCGAGTGCATATTAGAATTCAGTACAACACAGTAGACGCAAAAATCCCAAAAAAAAATTCGGAGAGCGACAAAAAGTTTCAAAATGCAGAACAGTGTAATGTGTTTGTTTCTCCAGGAGACACTTATGAAATAAAGGAAAGAAATGTAAAAACATAAATATTGTGTCAAGCTTAAGGCTCTACAATGCGCACATTTTTAGAATGATTAACATCGTTTTGCTACTGCAGGATTCTGGAAAGGCTATTTAAAGTACCTCTCGGGACAAATTAAATTTGATTAGAGAAATATTTCTTTTTCTAAGGTATAGAGACGTTTTTCGAAAAAAGTAAAAAAATTTATGAACAAATTCTCATTAAATTTATGCATTTTTAGGCTTTTTTGAAGGTTAATATCATAGCTAATAATTTTTTTTTTTCAAAAAAAACGCTCTATACCTTAGAACTTCCATGCCTTATCTTTACAGTTCCAAAAAATGGGACATTACAATTGCGTAGTAAGTCCGATATATTGCAGCGCGCAAGGCATGTTTTAGGCACATTTCGTTAAAATGTATTTAAAGTTGCCTACCTACAGCTTGATTTATTTCCAGGCGACGTGAAACGAGAGATACGGGGACAGGATTATAATACACTAAGAGAAATAGGGTTCGATAGGTTGAAAAAAAGGTTGGGCGATAATTTATGATAAAACTTTTGGTTTCTTGTATTGTCAGTGCCAATAACAGAATATTTGAGTTAACTGTAGAATGCTTAACTAGTAGTTTTGCTATAACTGTTAGATCTAAACATAAAGTCTTCCATTCCTTGGTAAAGACGGACAGGTTTAATAAAATAAAGCGATTTATGAATGTTCTTAGATGGAGACGGGAGTTTTATAAATAAATATAACAAATTCCATTTAGTTGGCGTATATATAAATTCAATAAAGGTACTGGATGAAATAAAAATTGTTTATGGATTATTTTTAGCTGTCGTATTATTTATAAGGCGGCAAAGAGGCTACTAAATATACATTTAACAGTATGCCACGCAAAATATTAACATAATTTTGTTGGTAGGTGTTATTATTATTTAAACCTCAGATAATCGCTTATTATCGCTGAAAATACAGGGTCGGCTTAATAATCTGCAGGAAGCGTTGGCGTAACTGTTGGTATTTGGTGAAAATAAGTTTCTTCCGGGCTTTATGTTTATAGTTAATTAGTTTCATTGACGATTTGATCAGACATGAGAATTTGTGTTGCTTGAGGTGCGGCGCGAGCGCCAGGGTATCAGGGACTGAAAAAATACGTACATATACGATATATTGTAAAAATGTATAAATAATATATAACGGCATATAAAATAGTTACAGTAATGGTATACGAGGTAACGTCAGCTAACCAACATTATGGTTGTATATCCGTCTGTTTGTCTGTATGGTTACCTTTTTGAAGTATTGTTGGCAAATCTGTCACAAAAATTATTTTAAAAAGATTAAAATCAAAGATCAAAAATTTTTTCATTTCAAAAAATGATTTCAATCAAGGGTCGTTTTTTTATTCTTTACCACTCCACGAAGGCCGTAGACCAAATGTAGGTACTAGTGTTTTGTATAGAAAAGACATTTCTATAAATCTATAAAAAAAACTATGATTTAATAAATCTTGTTTGTATTTTAAATGATTTTAAGGAAAAATTTTATATTCCGTCTTATTCTGCGCTTCTAATAATAGGTATAATTTAACCCTGACAATATCCAAACGGCTTAACTGATTTTAACCAAATTTCGGTGATATGAAGGTAAGTATGTGTACAGTAAAAATGTTGACAGGTTACACGCATGCGCAGATGATGCTAACAGGGTAGACGTGCGTGTATTTGCTACAAAAGTACAAAAAACATGCGCAGTTGGTACTCAACGATTATTTCAATCATTTGCACAGAACTTACTGCGCATCTACAGAAGTAGGTACCACTGCGCACGCGCATTTGGAAATATGCGCCCAATCGTTGGACCAATTTCCAGCAGATGTGAAAAGGTTACACGAATGCGCCAGGTGCTAAAATGGTAGATATATACGTAGGTATATTCTTTACAAAATGCCAAAAAAACCTGCACAGTCAGCGCTATAAGAATACCATAATGAATATACGCAGGACCTACTGAGCATATATAAGTGTACCTAATTTGCGTGTACCGATGTGTGCATGTGCACCAGGTACCAATTTGTCGGACTTACGTGCAGCACAAGTTAAAAAGTTAAACGTTTGTATAGCATGTGTTGAAATTTGGAGACATGCACAATAAGCCCTAACAGGTAAAGACCAGGCGCGGCAGGTGCCGCAAGAAGAGAGCTGTAAACTTAGACGCAAAACGTCATTTTGAAAATCTACTGTGATTGTCTTACCTTTTTAGGACGAATTACGTGTGTCTTCATCGGTTTAGCATTTCCTACGCGTGTGTGTAACGTTCCAACATCTGCTCGACGTAGATCGGTATTTTTGCACATATTTAAAAGTGCTCATGTGCAGTAGGTACCTACTTTTATAGATCCGCAGTAAGTTCTGCTGAGAATTATTCAAACGATCGTTAAGCACCGACTACTTAAAATACGCATGTATCTACCCTTTTAGAACCTTCTGCGCATGCGTTTAACCTGTCAGCATTTCCTGCATACATGTTTAGTATTTTAGTACCTACGGCGCATGTATGCATTTAGTCGTGATGAGAGAGCGCGAGGAAAGGGTATTTTTTATTAAAGAAACTGAGCAAATAAATTAACTACATGACATGGTCCACATAATTGACACAAAACCTATTATTAAATGTAATCGGAGAGGTATTGTTCTGGCTCTAACTAGTGGTTTATTTTCAACTAACAAATATTCAGAATATGTTTTATTCACTAAAACGAACTTTTGGAAATATTTTGAGAAGAATTCATACAAAGTTTAAAGCGGACCATGTCGGAATATGCGATTGTCCGAAGTATAATTATTATTAGATACCTTAAATAACGTTATACATATTATCATCAAATTTTTACTGAAAATATGGTTTAACAAGTAGGCAATGAGGCTTGTCTTATTATAGAATATATGTACAGTACTAACCTAAACTATAGAGAAATAACTTGCTTAGTTATTTATTAAGAAGTTAACGAAGCCCTGACTACTTCCGGAGGTATCCGAGAAAAACCAAAAAAATTAATTTAATATTTCATTTTTTTACGGCTTTATGACCGAAAATTTTGATACACCACGAGCACTTTCTCAATGTATTTTTGATTTTTGAAATTACCTTTTGACCTCACAAAACTAATGCTGTGTCACAATTTTCACAAAGAGTTCTTTCAATTTTTTTTTAAATAAAAGAGTAATTAAACAATAAGATTCACCTTTAATCTCCACACAAGTGAAAATACATAAAGCCAATATTGGTTATTGAACTTGTTGAGAACTGACACTTAAAATTCGTCTTCGGTTAAAAATAGGTATGTTGATGCTGATATGTAAAAAACGAAAAGTAGTATCTAAAAAATTAAATTATTTTCATATGAGACCTTAAGTAAGTACCCTTGGTTTATCAAAATAATCAGTAATAAAGCTGTAGAAGAATAAAATACCGAATTGATTTTTTGGTTTTCATTGCAATATCTCCGGAATTAGTCAGAATTTTTAGAATTTAATTTTAGCAAATTATTCAGCATTAAAACGTGCAACTTAATTTCATCAACTCTATCTCTTAGAACTGCCGAGATAGCAGTGTTAATGCATCGAATCTGTAACCCCCTGTATATAAGAGAAATTACGTAAATATCCCAACTAGCAAAGCAGAGTTTTAAAAGAAGCAACTTGTTGTATAATTATCGAACAGCATCACAAAAATCATTAGAAGAGCTTTGTTTTGTACGTGGTGCATTAAGCCCCCCACAGACTACGATGTTTTTCATCCGTTCGCATCGGCTATTTGAACCGTCGTGTTTAAATTCAATATGGGACAGATATTAGAACGGACGGTTCGGCACGACCGTTTTCGGCCATAGACTATCAGTTTGGCACGCCGATTCGAATCGCAGCGATGCGAACGGATGAAAAACATCGTAGTCTGTGGGGGGCTTTATGGTTGCCATAATCTTATTCGTAACGAAAAATATTTTGTTTTATAATGGTTTTTACAGCTTGTATTATAGAACAAATGATTATTATTTTTACAAAATATTGGCTCTGATGTTTCCGTTGAAGAAAAAATTTTGTAAGAAATATTAGTAATAATATACTAATAATTTAACTCCTAACTGGGCAACTTCTAAATCTTGGCATCGCCTACATATTGCTGTCACATTAAAATTAATTTTAAATGCTAAAATATGTAACACTATAAAACCATTTTATCGCAAGCACTTTTATTTTACCCTAAAATATTCTATTTGATATTAAATGGTTTTATTATAATGAGCCATGTTTGAATAGAGATTTGTTGGTTCAGCGACTGCCTCGATTATGTAAAACTTAGTTGGACGTAAAAACTTGATCTAAAACTTTATTTTATTATAGAAAAATATATAAAGGTACAACACTTAGAGAGTTCATTTGGCCTCTAACATAAATTTAGCAATCTTTGCAAACGCGGCTGGTTTTTCTCTCCGGACACGTGTTTCGGCTACCTCATAGCCAGTGTTGTCGGATATAGTTTTCATATGTCGCCAAATCGACTCTCAAATATCGCCAAAACGAACTAGATGTCACAAACGGGTAAATAGTGGCAGTCTGTACGAAAAGTAGCGATAGCGATCGGGCTCTCTTCGAAACATACCGAAAGGTGATACAAACTAAGAATTTGCAGCCCGGTCGCTATCGCTATTTTTCATACAGAGTGCCACTGCTGGTCGCATTCTTTTTGTTGTTTCATGTCCGGTTCACACCAAATCCGTGTGCGAATTAAAGAACAACTCTAATACATCACAACTTCGATCTCTGCGACATCCACGCGTTTGTCTCAGAGTTGCATACAATAACAAACTTTCAGGGCTGTTCGCATAAACCAGCGAGATCGGCCAATGAATTTCACTAATCAGTAAAATATGAACCATCGCCCAATTGCGATTTTAAAACATCGGTAAAATCGCCCAATTTGCGACTTGCGACTTTCTGACATACTTTGTCGCAAAACATTCTTTAAAGTAGCCCAATTTGTGATAAATCGCCCAATTTGGCCACACTGCTCATAGCCATCATCAGCGGAGCTGTATAACCAGAAAGAAATGAAAAGCCCTCATAGTTGAGACAGTTAAGACCGTCTTAGAACTATGGATTCCAAGTTGTGATGGAATGCAGTTTGCAAAGATTTAATGCTATTTGACTGTGAAATACCGCAGTGTGCTGGTATTTGTTAGTGTGTCACGCCATCTGTGTTTTTAGGCCGCAAGTTGAAAGCCATTCTTTAATGCAAGCGCTCTCGCGTTGATTAAGGATGGTTCACCCTTCAAGTGTTACACGTTAGGTGTCATCCGGTGATGGCACATCTCAGGTGCTATTATAATCACCGGTTTGTCCATTGTGTAGACCCTTTTTTCGACTTAACGAAGCTCTGACATAAATGAGCAGCATCAAATATAGAAAAGATTTTTTTCCTCGGTATAGTCACCGAAACGACATAATATAGAAAAATATATAAAGGTACAACACTTAGAGAGTTCATTTGGCCTCTAACATAAATTTAGCAATCTTTGCAAACGCGGCTGGTAAAGATTGCTAAATTTATGTTAGAGGCCAAATGAACTCTCTAAGTGTTGTACCTTTATGTATTTTTCTATATTATGTCGTTTCGGTGACTATACGGAGGAAAAAAATCTTTTCTATATTTGATGCTGCTCATTTATGTCAGAGCTTCGTTAAGTCGAAAAAAGGGTCTACACAATGGACAAACCGGTGATTATAATAGCACCTGAGATGTGCCATCACCGGATGACACCTAACGTGTAACACTTGAAGGGTGAACCATCCTTAATCAACGCGAGAGCGCTTGCATTAAAGAATGGCTTTCAACTTGCGGCCTAAAAACACAGATGGCGTGACACACTAACAAATACCAGCACACTGCGGTATTTCACAGTCAAATAGCATTAAATCTTTGCAAACTGCATTCCATCACAACTTGGAATCCATAGTTCTAAGACGGTCTTAACTGTCTCAACTATGAGGGCTTTTCATTTCTTTCTGGTTATACAGCTCCGCTGATGATGGCTATGAGGTAGCCGAAACACGTGTCCGGAGAGAAAAACCAGCCGCGTTTGCAAAGATTGCTAAATTTATGTTAGAGGCAGTGTTGCCACAGCTACCCCGAACGGGGTATTTCTACCCCTCTTGAACGTGATGTCACCCTCTCGCTCCCCTCAAGTAAATCTACCCCGCTACAAAAAAACAGATAATTGTAAATCATTTTCAAATCATGGACAATTCAAAACTAGGTTTCTTAGCAGTAGCAACGCCTATAGAAAAAATAGGAATTTATAGCTTTTGGCATCTAGCTTTGCGGTAGTGCTTAACTTGACCGCTAGATGTTACAGCTGGTGTTTCATTATGTATTTAGAAGTCCGGAATGTTTTGTTTTATTTTCCGTAAATTTGGGAAGCCCCGACTTCCGACTATTTAGTTCTAGCGTGCAATCTTCTTAAGCATTCCGTAGACTACAGTGCTATTATTAGTCGTTGCAGTGTGCTGTAGATTGGCTTGAACTACGATAATTCGTGAATATTTTGATGATAAATTTATATTTTACTGTGTGTTTACGAAGCAATGGACAGGTAGGTAATTTTTTGGTACTTAAAAACAAGGCCGTATTATGGATCTGTAGACCCCTAGGCTGAACCTGTGGTGCGGGCCCTACCGGGGGCAATATTTTTTAACAATTAACCTGCATAAATCGCATTTTAGAGCAATTTTCTGACTAAAAATCTAAACCTTAGATTAGGAAACATTAGGTTTATTATTAAATTATTGTAGACAATTTTTATTTTAGCCTATTCAAAATAATCATTTTTGGTAATTATTCGGAATAATGGAAACACCGAATTTTTTAATGAAATTTTGCATAGACCCTAATTTTGGGTCGTAGAACACGAATCTGAAGTCAGTTTGTGGCGGTCTCGTAAAATTTTTTTTAAACTTTTAGGTTAGCTTTTTCAATGAATTTCTTTAAATTTGTTGGGTGAGCAAAAAGGTGGTCAGGTTTGCTCAGTTTTGATTGATATAGATACATATATATCTATATCAATCAAAACTGAGCAAACCTGACCACCTTTTTGCTCAGGTTGCGTGAGCACAAAAAAATTTTTTTTACGAGACCGCCAAAAACTGACTTCGGATTCGTGTTCTACGACCCAAAATTAGGGTCTGTGCAAAATTTCATGAAAAAATTCGCTGTTTACGTTAATCTAAATAATTACCGAAAAATTAATAGTTACCCCCTATTGATTAGATTCTACCCCGCTCAGTTCCAGAAATCTACCTCGATAATAGCAAAGCTTGTGGCAACACTGGTTAGAGGCCAAATGAACTCTCTAAGTGTTGTACCTTTATATATTTTTCTATATTATGTCGTTTCGGTGACTATACCGAGGAAAAAAATCTTTTCTATCTTTATTTTATTAGTTTTGGAAGACACTTTGCTCAAAGAAATTCTTTAAAAAACAGTGTCTTGATTCTATAAATAAAAAATAACAACATTTAACAAATACTATTCAAAAAGAGATTATAACAAATGTGGCCAAAACTAAATAGCATGTATCTTTTTTTGCCATATATACATATATTTTATAAAAAAAATTCGCGGCGCAATGAAATTGGCGTTATTGACTCTAAATGAAGATTGTTAAAATGATAAGTAATATAATATCCTACCATTTTTATATGAACGAGCGTCCTTATATTTTCTTCTACTCCATTTAAGTATTTATTTTATTTTTGAAATCATCGTTGTTACACACCCCGTTAAAAATTATTTCATTCTAATATTCTGCTGTCAAAAAAAGACTACCTATCTCTTTGCCATGTGTGTGTAGGATTTTTAAACTGTTAGTATAATGTAGTATAGAATCACTATAGAACAATTTTTAACTTTTTAAGTGCCCATAAAATCTAGTTGTATAAATGTCACCTCATACACACTATAATACAATTTCATAGTTGTTTCATACAATTGTTTTAAACGTTGCATAAACTTGCCATTCACCTCTTATAGTAATTACCAAAATAAAAATGGGTCCATTTTGAATGTATAAAGATCGTATAATAGTATTTAGCCACGTTATAGAAATTTTAAGCTTCTATACAATTCTTTATATAGCTGTTTATATAACCATAATAAAAGTTATTGTGCTAGTTGGGTGAAAAGCTGTTTTCTAATTATTTCTGAAATGAATGCAAGCAGGTATCTTACCTGGATAACTTTAGTTTTTCTCGACACTTTTCCGACGACCACATGGAGTACGATTTGACCCAGCCTACTTTCGCGGCATATTGCAGAGATAAAATAAAAACGCACTGCAGATAACTTTACACCTTCACAACTGTGAATGTTGAACACAAAGAGTTGAAATCACAAGTGATCTAAACTTTACCCTGTTTTTCGTTTTTATATCATTAAATAAATCATAATATCATTATTTCTAAAATAAAATCCTTCTTCCCTGAAAAGAGCATAATTAAGTTTTCTTAGGTAGCAGATATTAAGGTATAGGAGCTCCTACAATATATTCTTTAACATTTAATATTTAGTTATTGTAGGCAGGTAGGTAATAAGATAAGATTAACAGTAATGGCATGTAAAGTATTTTGTAATTAAGGGTTTTTATTGCCTCCTTTTAAATTATTATAATGGACTTTTCTATGGAATTAATCAAATTAGAAACATACCAAATTATAATTTACTAAACGGTTTGCTCTTAGGCACCTAGTTGTGTTAGTTTAATATTTATATTTTCCAGATATAAAACTTACAAATTTTTTGTACTTTCATTAATAACACAAAATATAAAAAATATATTCATAATACCTATTATAAAAATATTATTTAATTATATAAATTCTATTCCGAAATAAAATCAGCCAAACTTTGCCGTTAGGCATTAGAAATAAACCGACACGACGAGAGGGATTTAATAAAAATTTCCCGGAATTCGATCGCCTCGCGTCCGACTAAAACAAAACCTTCGCTTGCATTTCAGTGTGTAGCGCTGTTTAGGGGGTATTTTGCACCACGTCGTAATCTCGTTAGTATGTCCAGCTCGCGAGCGTCTTCCTCGCTGATAAATTCCATTCTGCACAAAGTGTGGCCTTAAAGGTAAAATGATTCACCCAACCCAATCAAACAAATAATAGTTGGTAAAGCTGGGTCGTTGTTTTACCGTGATATTTTTTTCGTCAGTTATCAAGCAACCAAGTTGTCATTTAATATAAAGTTTGTTTAGGTATTGATAAACACGTACTAAATGTATAAAATTAAAATATTACTTTTGATTTAATGCCTAGGCCACACAGAGCGCTACGTACTCTACGTTTGCTATGTTTGCGATGCGTTCCGTTTTAAATGTACAGACTTAGCAAACATAGCGTACTTGTGTCTGTTTGGCCAGATACATTCAAAATAATCAACAGTATTTTTGGAAAGCATCGCGAACATAGCAAACATAGCGTACGTAGCGGTCTGTGTGGCCGCGGCATAAATGAGTTAAAAGGTGCTAACAAAGAATATAGTTGTTTGCCTACAGCATTGAATTTGGAAAAGGTAAAGAACGCCGAATAGAGGAGGTTCATCTAGTTGCCAAAAGTGGTCTGAAGATGCCGCAGTTTGTCTAAAAATATGTTTTAAATTCGCGGTCAATTGGCTGTGTGAATAAACAGGTAGCGCAACCACGAATTTCCAACAGTGTTGCTAAATTTCTTTTGCAATTACCAAACGGATTGCCCAGGCACGAGTTGTGTCACACGACGCGCCGGGGAATCTCCTCCACTTGGCTTTCCAACCCGATAGCTCATCTTGTTAATTTTACATTTTATATAAACCCTTCATTTTTCGGTGCATTTTCATCATATTTGGTTTACTATCAGCTGTATTAAAATGCGTTATGGCTGTTATTGTTATGTAAACCGCGGCAAGTCTCAGTGACTTCCACGAGCTTGTCCAGGTTTACGATTATTTCGTTTTCCTATGGAAGATAGACAGATGGAGTGGATTATAAATAGCGGCATGCTTTATACAACTTTGTAAATAAAAAACTTAATTTATTATGTATACAGCGTATTCCAAGACGTTGTAGAGAAATGGAAAATATTCACCTTACCAAAAAAAATTCCAAATCTTCAAATTTTAAAATTTGACTTGTTAAAATATGTACATATGTAAAATAAAAATAAAAATAAGTCTCACCCTTAGTAAAGTAATTAAGTGGTTTTCCGAAAATAGAGTGTTTTAGGAAAATCACCACAAACAATTTGTTCATACTGGAAAAACTTATAATGTTCTCTTTTTGTTTAATAAAGGCGAGGCGACATTCACTCAAATCTACATTATAAAAGCTTTAGATATTTTTGCACATCGTTTACTACACATAATTTTTGGATTATTTTATTCCTAGAGAGATCAACTGATAGAATGATAAAGATTTTGTTAAAAATATGCCGGTTATTATTTTACCAATTTTTCGTTGTTGTAACTAAAATGTGACGTTTTCTTCTTTAAATACGGTTATAAAATCAGCTTATATATATATAGTACGTATTATTTTTAATTTTTATAAAAATACTATATATTGTTTAATAGTTACCTATGCAACTGATACAAAAAATTAACTTTTATGACACATGAAAGCCACGTGGAATATAAATATAGCAAGTGCGATAAAGATAATTTTAGCATAGTATTTTCTTTTTGATCATGTTTGGTTGTAAAAATTACAAATTTTAAAATAATCGGAGGCCAAGTTATTAGAAGCTACTTATACAAAATTTACACCAAAGACAAAACCTATGTTTTGTCCTGACAGATAGATAAATAATAATATTTAACTGAACATTTAAATTCCATTTGTTATAGAAATTGTCTAAATATAAGATGTAAATAGGGATGGTTATGTTTGTGATCATATCTCTTACCACAGTTAGATTTCAGGAAGTCGATAACGGTTTTATGTATCGTTAACAATACCTAAACACTATTAATAGATACTATGAATAAAAGTTTGTTTATCTACACACAGGGTGTTACAAATTCGATATGTTAGTATATCAGTATCTCATTAACAATAACAGATACATAGCTGGTTAAATTAGGCAAATCAATTTATTGGTGAATCATAATCTACTGAGAAATTAAAAATATTCCACATGATATCGGAGACATCCGAAAAAAACGAAATTACTGATTTTGGTTTTTATTTCTTTGTGCCCTTTTGAAATAAAAAAGTTAAAAGCACTTTCGTAAGGCAGTCTTTCAAATTCTACAAAATAGCGGTAGCTTTTTCAACAAATTGTTATCAAGTCTGATTTTGTTAAATATTCACCAGTATTTTCTATTTCATTTTTTGAGAGCCCATATGGGTCTGAATGCCACTATGTATCACAGTTAATATTATATTCATTGCAGAAAAATAAACAATTACGTTCAGATTCGCTAAGAAAGTTTAAGATGTAGTACTGGTTTAAATTAAGATCTTATAGTTGATCAGTTATGTTTTGACAGGTTTTTGTCCTGTCATTGTTAATAAGTCGTCATTAAAAACTTATGAATTATTGTGATATTTCAGCGATTTACTTGGTTTCCAAATGATTTTCATCTTGGAACTTGTTGCTGTAATGAATTTAGTTCTATTATTGTTGAAAGTGCGTACTAAAATTGTCCTTTTATTGATAAATTTGCGAAAAAGCTCATAAATAAGTTAATAGTATAAAACTTAGTTGTCTTATTCTTACACTTGTCAGTTTAAAACGTTTGGTTGTCAAATTAGATCGGACTAGCCTTGGAGAATCTGGCTGTTAAATTTTTATGTATACATATCTCCGTTTTACTCATTATGTCTTAAGGAAAATTATTTATTTCCTTTTAATATTGACACATGGTTGTTTTCAGGAGTCAATATGGTTTCAAAAAATGTTGTTGTTTTTGGATTAGTGGCCCTGGTTGAAACCAAATGGCCAGGTTTCACAAAAAGTGAATGAAATAAAAAATACAGATCCTTAAGTAAAAAATTAGAGCTGATGACGAGCTGTAAAAATGATACGTTTCTGTCTCTTATATAGTTCCCGAGATGCCAATGCTAACGAATCAGATTTGTAACAACCCGCATAATATGTCCAGATCCTATAAGGTATATCTCTAAAGTATATACGATAGGCAATAAAAAATATAAACGAACACAGTCAAGAACGTTAGGTGTACCTCATCTTTGAACACAATGTGCGAATTCCCGTAGTATATTTCGAAGTTATAGGCATGGAAATCAATTGCTTCAATGCTTCATAGAGTGGGGGGTTGTAAATTTTGGGGTACTAGGCACCCCCAAGCCCCCCACACCCTTAACCACGCCTATACTGGCCAAGTCCAGTAATAACTATCTACGTGTCGTAGTACCTACAAATATACAGGGTAATACAAAAGTATCAATAATACGTCATATACCTATTAAAATTGAAAATATAAATATCACAAAGTTAAAAATATATTACTGTTCCCTAAATGACCCCCCTCCCCCCAAACGAAGTTCTGGATCCGGGCTTGGGGTAATTCCTAAGTAAATACTTGATTTTTAACTGGACTGTACCTATAAAACAGATTTCTCAAATAACTTTTTTTAAGTTACTCCATAATAAGGGGGATATAAGTTTTAATTTTGTTTTTAAAATTATTTTATGTCGGATCCTATGCCACATTATTTATTATGTAAGCCTCAAGGAAAAATTAAAAGAAAATACTTTCTAACCCGGTGGAGAAATTGTAAAACTTCGATCACTTTCTTTATTTATTTATTTCTAGTACATGCATCAACACTAAAAAAACAATAATAAAGTACACTATTTAGACAGGACCGTATTTCACGCGCTTTCTGATGCCACAAGATTAAGCCTGATTTTTTAAAATTTTTAAAACACAAAATCTTATTTTCCTTTATACAGGAAAACCATATATTAAAAAAGTATCAACTTAGGAATCACCCTGCATACATATAATATACTTAGTTTTTAGTTTATTTTGCTACGCTTATTTTCTTTGTACTCGTATTGTGTCATTTGAATTTCCTAATTCAATGTAAGTAAACGTTTTAAAACGCTAGATTTCTAATAATAATTTAGATTTTTTTATTTTTGATGATATAAAACATAAGCACAATGTTATAATCATGAAACAAGATCTACCAAAGTATTAGTGTTCTTTCGACTTATAACGAATAATTATATACAGTTAATTTTATACTCATCGTAAATTGTTTTTGTTATTTAAGAACAGACTTACCAGTGAAATCGACAATGTCGTCCATATTTCTCAAAGAGACCTGATTGTCCTGATTAAGATTATTAAATAAATAAATTAACATAAAATCACGGTCTCAGTAAATAATTATTATTATTACTTATTAAAAGGTGACATAATATGTTTCGTCCTGTTAATAGGGCATCCTTAGACCTTAAATTATAATATCCTCTAATGTCCGAAAATCGTTAATGCTTACATAATTTAGGTAACGGTTTAACGGATTCAATACGTTAAAGTGCAAAACACAAATAATTTTGGACTTTGCCTTGGTAACGTCAGTGAACGTGAACGTGAAGTAGGAAAAACCGATAAGACCATTAGTAGTAGGGAGGCCAAATGAATTTAAAATTATTTTCGTGGGACTGGGTAGGTTTATATCGATAAGTGGTATCGTCGTAATCAGCGTCGTTTCCTGAGCAGCAAAAAACCTGTTGTCGCTTTCTAAACTTGTGCCCTTGGTATCATATTGTGTCGATTATCTCAATAACTACTTAACCGATTTATACCAATAATATGTCATATGAAGGTATTTATAGGCTTAATAAAAAGTGTCTAGCAATCTTACATGTAGGTTTTATATTTAAACAGATATTTACAAAACCTAACGACATTCATGGATTTATTTTAGTATTATAGTATTAAAAATATTATTGCTTTCTCAGCTACATATATTACAAAACTTAAATTTTTAAATTCGGATGAAACATGACAAAGTTGTGGCAAATTAATTGAAATGCGCCGCGCGACCCAGCAAAAGCAGCTATAGTTTTTCCTCAACAAAAAATAAACCTATTTAGTAAGGTGTCCTTATAGCTATAAACTTAAATGAAACCAAAAATCTTCTAGTTAAGCTTCGTTATAAAGTAAATAAGTATTAGAAGAACCAATTTTTCAGAAAAAAAAGTCAGTACATTTTTACAGCAAATCAGCATCATCTTGACTTTCATAATTATACTGATTAAAATACTTTACACCGATATGAGAAACATCTTCCGTGTATTTCTGTTTTCTGTCAGCACAACCACAACGGGACGTCCTACAACCTGTCTTGCAATTGGAACAGATTAACCCCAAGTTTTTGAGCGATATTGGTTCCTTCAACGATGCTATCGGACGTAGTTGTTCATCCTGCTTCTTCCAACCGCTATCGACAAGCAGAGGTAAACTTTGAATAGCTATAGTCGGGAGATTTATTATTCGTCCACTTGTAATTTTTCAAAGATATAGATAGAACTTCTACATTAAATTTAGTTAAATTTTAAAAATAAGTTAACAGATATCTCTTTTCCCGAGAAATGAAAATAACAACAACTCTTCATATTTGTCAGGATCCCTTGGACAAAAAAGACAAAAGAAACATAATTTGATAAAATATTGGCGAGCAAAATTATTCGTCCACCTCCAAAAAAAATTAAAGTTGTACATAGAATGTATTTATCTGTTCTTATAGTGATAAATAATTCCTAAATATAGATTTTAAATTATTTTTAATAGCAGTTTGAGACTCCGTGGTCGAAAGAATACAGCAAATTTTGAATTTTGTCGCAAATCATCCGGAGTGTACCTCGAGAAATCAGACATTTGACAATAAAATTATATCAAGACGGAAGATCTCAAAGATACATAAGAAAAATTGTTGGAAGAAGCCGGTCAACAGTTAAATATATTATAAAAAAATATGAAACAATCCATACAACAAAAACCTTGTCAGGGAGAGGAAGAAAAAGTACTGACTTTTCGAGAGAAGCAAGAAATACTAAGAAGAGTTAGTGAAAATCCGCAAACTACTGCGACAGATACAGTGAAAAGTTAAGCCAGTGATTACAAAAAGGTTATCCATGTAACAATAATAAGAAAATTTTTAAGAAGCCAGGGTATACAGGCACGAGTTGGTCGAAAGATACCATTAGTAAATAAGAAAAATAAGAAGAGGCATTTTGACAAAAATACTGGGTACTGTAAAAACATCATACTGACAAAATAAAAATTGAGTTGTTTGGTAAAATAAAAAAAGGTTTTGGTGTATAGAAAGCGCGGGGAAGCCTACAAACCTAAAAATTTCTAATCTGGGGGTGTATGTCATGGCATGGAGTGGACCAGCTCCATTTTATTGACGAAACTATGGATCGGTTCATCTACATGGACATTTTAAAAAAGAATTTAAAACCAAGCGCGGAGAAAATGTGAATTGGAGACAATTTCTTATTTCAACAAGACAACATCCACAGCATACAGCGCGGGTCGTTAAAGAATGGATACTGCATAGCGTACCAATAGTGTTGGAAACGCCACCGCAATCCCTAGACGTTAACCCGAATGAACATCTATGGTGGGAACCCAAACAAAGGGTGAAAGAACATAAAATTTCCAACAAAGAGGCGTTAAAAGCAAGATGTCAAGAAGAATGGCAAACATTGAAGTAGGTTTTGTTATAAAACTGGTAGAGTCAATGCCTAACAGGTTAGAACAAATTACAAATACAAAAGGGTACCCCACAGGTTATTAGTTTTGGCATGTTTGGACGAATTTCGAAAAAAAATGTTGGTGGCCGAATATTTTTCTCCCTTGTTTTTTAAGAAATTATGTTTTATTATTAATTATATTTTTGAAAGGTATTGTCTAGGTTGGACTCTATATTACTGTTTTTAGTACATGAATAGTTGTTTTTATTTTTGTAATTAAAAGCAAATAAACTTAAGTAGTTCTAATTTTATCCCAAGTTTTTTAAAAAAATTATAAGTGGACGAATAAATTTATCTCCCGACTGTATATCAGCAGTGTTCCAGCAAAATGTTTGATAATTTGCCAGTCGAAGGTGGTGGCTGAGAACATATATGTCTTGATGGTGGTAGTTTGTCAAGTTCCTAACCATGTTAAAATATGGCTGCCCTTAAGTTGTCGATGATATAAATGTCTTTAAACGCCGGTTTTTTAAATAAGTACATTTGAATGACGCATGCGAATGGTAGGCAAGTAAGGGACTCCTCATATTAGGATCAATTTTTCTTGCAACGTCATAAACTGATATAAATTTGGGTTTTTTAGATGTTCCAACTTTTAACCACTTAGTCTGGGTGACCAGATGTACTCTTTTTAAGAGTATTATGCTCTTTTACGAACCAGAATACTCTATACTCTAACTTTTTCCGTTATGTGGCTCATATATTTTTTCCTTCTGAGCATAAATCATTTTAAAAAAAATCCGTTAAATATTACCAAATTGGTTGCGCTCAATTTCTCTATAAAAACAAAATTGTAACTTTGCTCTTTCGGCCGCAAAGCGTCTTTTAAAAAAGCAACTGGTGCACAATTATTTTGGGGGTATTTACTTGAACACTCGTCACGTCAGGTTATCCTTGTTTACTATGTATATTGTACCGAATTGAAAAGACAGAAAGCAAGCGTGAACCAGCTCATCTTGTTCAGTTTAAGCAGTTGGACATCGGCTTTCACTATTATTGTCATTTTTTAAAGTTTTTTGCTATTTAATAAAAACGTAGTGCCCCATTTCGTGTGGTACTTAAATAGAAGCGCAAATAAGAACTGATAATTCATGTTTTGTACAGTGCAGGACGCAAAATGGCATCGCGGAACTGAACCTTTCGAAGAACTCTACAATTGCTCGGCTGTGGTGTAACTAGTGGGAGGGGTTGCCAGGCGTCCGCGTCCCCCTCCCCATCACTAGACTAGCCAAATAAAAAAGAACACACTGATTAACCCAACAAGCCCCCCAGCTCCTCGGATTCAGATCCAAGTACCCATAAATTGCATCAACGCACCCCCTCTCACCAATTTCCTGTGGACAGGGTTCAGCCCCCTCCGAGCTAAAATTATGGTTACGCAACTCTTGCTCGGTATGTCGGTTATGTCGGTCTATTTTAGATATATAATATATAATTTTGGTCACCCTAAACGGTAGATGGTGTTTTTTTATAAAAGTAGATCATCAATTAACAGCACGTCCGTTTCACGACTGTGTATTATTAGTCTCTCGAATCCAGTCAAGTTGCAATCTATTCCATGGAGGACAAAACGAGTATCGCCCTCCTAGTGACTGGATTGCAAGTGGTCAACGTTTTAGGGAATACTTACTGTTTCAGGATAAGGAAAACCACCAGAGGCCAAAAGTTCTTACTTGAAATGGAGCTTTGATTCTTGTTCAACAATTTCCTCGGACCGAAAGTCGACCAAACTTGCCTTATTTTCAATTGAATGTATGATGCGGTCCCACTTTCTGGGAAGGAATGTCTCACGATTTGATAGATGCCTTGTTATGAACCCCTGCACACAAGTATCCACTTAACACGACTTAAGATGAGAACCTGGTTTTGGCTTTGGCCTGGCCAACGAGCTTAGTTGGGCGCACCGGCGATAGCGGCAGGAACGCCGCGCGCGGTGCCTGTTAAAATCGACATAATTTAATCATTTCTCATGCACTTTCAAAAACTCAAACTTTATAATATAGCTAAGAAACGCAGCAAGTTTTTTGATAATAAAGTATTTTTCAGATGATTGCTATTTATTGCGTTATTTTAAAAAAATTAAATCCTTGAAAATAATTAGGTTTCGTAAATATCTTTTTAAATATAAAACCTGCATATAACTTTTTATTAAGCATTTGAACACCTATCATATGACACATTAGTGGTATAAATTGGTAAAGTAAGTATTGAAATAATCGACAAAATATGATACCAAGATCCGCCATCTTTGTCACGTCATAGCTACTCAGTCCACAAGTTGAACAAGCGACAACAGGCTTTTTGCTGCTCAGGAGTTGCTGATTACGAAAATACCAAATGTCGGTATAAATCTGTTCAGTCCCACCAAAATCGTTATTTGTCGAGTTAATTCTATTTGGCCTCCCTACTATAGAGTTAACACCGGTTTTTCAAAAATTAAAGATTCTGAAAATACAGTTTTTAGAAGATTGGGTTTGAACTGTTATATAAAAAAAGTTGGTGAGAAAGTTTCGTTATCGGCAGGGCTTTCTACTAATATGCGTTAAAAGAAAAAATTCAGAAAACATTTCAACTGGTAGCTAGAATTTCAGCTTTCTCTAGTTCAAGAGGTTTGTTTATTTTATTTTATATTGTAAAAGCATGTACATAGATATAGGTTTTAAAATCGTTTTAATGAAAAGCGTGTTTGTTTTTACTAAAACCTCTTTAATACTAGTGCATATTTTATTTTTCTATAAGTTTTTAACAAATCAAAGTTAATTTCCAACCCCACAAAGAAACAGAAATAATACGTTTATCACCTGCCGTTATACAAAGCAACTTTACTTCACAATTACATCTAAAAATTCTTTTGCTTAAAACTATAATAAATACAAACTTATATGGAAATAAAATCTTGTAAAAAATACTTTTTAAAAACAAGCTTTTATTATTTAGATGTACTAAAACGAAAAAAATAAGTATAGTGTTTTCACTGTGGCAATGCTGAATGCTATTTATAAGTGGACGTAGTTCGCGTGGGTGGATTTTAATAAAAGTAGTATCAACGGTATCACTGAAACAAATATAAGGTATAATATATTATGTTAAATTTATTATCTTAAAAGCTCGTCGCGCGCGAAAAGTTCATACAGGCATTAATTTTGTTTGGCACAAATTGTAAGTAGATGTATGTATTTATTCTGTCCTATTCACGCGACAAGCTTTTAAGACAATATGTTGGGTTTTCGTATATAAGAGCTAAAAGTGGACTGTATACAGGGTGTTTCATAATTGAATGCTGATCCTTAAGGGTGATAATCCTTGGATGATTTTAAGAAAAATTCTTTATATGAACATAGGTCCGCAACAGCTCTATTTCTGAGATACAGGGTGTTGAAATTTAAGAAAAAAATCTGTTTTTCTTCAATATCTCTAAAACCGCTTTGTATTTTTGTTTTAAATTTTGGTAGGTGCAAAGTACGCTTAAAAATACATTTTCTTCAGGATAAAGGTTTTTTAAATTTTCATCAGTGGCGTCCCTGTTAACATGCCCAGCAATATTTTGAATCAAAAAAATGATACGCCACTGTTTTTTTTTAAATAAATGTTATTTTTATAATTGCCTCCTATCTTCTCATAAAAATGGTCTCTTGACTTTTTTTTATCCGGCGTACGGTTTTCGAAATAAAGTTCATTCATTTGCTTGTCCCTATGTGATTTTATCTAGTAGTCTCAATTTCACAATTTGTGGTAACCTAAGCATCTAGGCTAGATTTTTATATTTTATAGTAACTATTATTTAGTTCTAGTAATTAAAGCCGTTAAAGAGTGGGATTATTTTGTAGGCTAGAAACATCTAGTATGCTAACAACACATTTCGTTGTTTTATAAACGCAAACAGTTAATTTAATTTTGGTATATTTTGTCCAAAATGGTTAAGTTTTTACAAATAAAAAATGTATTTTTATGCGTGCTTATTATTAGAACTAAATAATAGTTAGTTACTATAAAATATAAAAATCTAGCCTAGATGCTTTGGTTACCACAAATTGCGAAATTGAGACTACAAGAAAAAAATCACATAGGGACAAGCAAATGAATGAACTTTATTTCGAAAACCGTACGCCGGATAAAAAAAAGTCAAGAGACCATTTTTATGAGAAGATAGGAGGCAATTATAAAAATAACATTTATTTAAAAAAAAACAGTGGCGTATCATTTTTTTGATTAAAAATATTGCTGGGCATGTTAACAGGGACGCCACTGATGAAAATTAAAAAAACCTTTATCCTGAAGAAAATGTATTTTTAAGCGTACTTTGCACCTACCAAAATTTAAAACAAAAATACAAAGCGGTTTTAGAGATATTGAAGAAAAACAGATTTTTTTCTTAAATTTCAACACCCTGTATCTCAGAAATAAAGCTGTTGCGGACCTATGTTCATATAAAGAATCTTTCTTAAAATCATCCAAGGATTATCACCCTTAAGGATCAGCATTCAATTATGAAACACCCTGTATAATTTTGGTTGAGGAGATGAGAAAGAGATTGGTTTTTAAAAGTCGTTAGGCAAACGGCGATAGCATGACACACTACTAAATATGGCCTACCTTGACGTCGAAAAACACTTTGACCTGTTTCTTCGTGGTGGCCACCTGGATGATCCCATGTGCTGCTCTTGCTCTTCCAGAACCATGTATCGGGAACACTATCACTAGTTTGCGAGTAGTTTTAGAGAGAGATTGTAGATAAAATGGGGAAAACACCCGAGAAAATAATTGGGCCACGCGGCCGAGTTGTGGTCAGTACAACGTATATGTTAGTACTCTCTTTACGTACTATTAGCGTCCACGCGCTTTAGGGCCAGTAAAATGTGTCATGTGAATACTACGCGCATTCCCGCGTATTTTAAAATCTAGTACCCAACATTAATTGGGGACTTTACCAAATAGAGCATTAAAATATATATAAAACCCAAACATACCGCCCACCTAAAATGATAAATTTTACCAAAAAAATAAGAGAAAAATTCTGAGAAGTTTAAAGAGTAATCCCAAATGTTACACTTAAACTATAAAATAAAAAAAATAAAATAATTTCAGCATGTAGGCAGGGGGCACAGCTTGGTAACCGGGCGTTTAAAAATACCCTTCGCGGTGCGCACTGTCACTACGCCCGTAACTCCGTCCGCACCGGGGTGAACATCCACCACGCGACCTAAAGGCCATTTTAATGGCGGTGCTAGCTCATCTTTGAGTACTACGAGGCTGTCTTTTAATACAGGAGTGGACGATTCCGTCCATTTACTACGCTGCATTAACGTATGTAAATATTCTTTATTCCAGCGTACCCAAAAATGTTGATGCAACGCTTGCAGTAGCTGGAATCGAGACAGTCGTCCGAGGTTTAATGAGGTTAAGTCCTGTTCAACAAACGAGTTTAGAGGCTCTAAATTTAAAAAATGACCAGGGGAAATTGCCGTTAAATCGTTTGGGTCAGAGCTGAACGGACAGAGGGGTCGTGAATTTAATAACGCTTCAATTCAGACCAAAACGGTATTTCTTCATAAGTTAAAATCTGAGTGCCAACAACGCGAGTCAAATGAGTTTTTACGGATTTTACACCGCTCTCCCAAAGTGCTCCAAAATTTGGACTAGCGGGGGGAATAAAATGCCAGGATATATGTTCCTTCTCAGCGGCTCGTTGCATGGTATTGGTGAGTTCATTATGAGCTCCGACAAAATTTGTGCCGTTGTCGCTATATATGTCGGAAATTTTGCCCCTACGGGCTAAAAACCGGCGCAGTGAGGCTAAAAACGAATCAGTCGACAAACTACAACAGAGTTCTAAATATATCGCTTTAGTGACCATACATACAAATATACAAATGTACGACTTGTACGTTTTAGCATTTCGAATTCTGCCCATAGTGGTAGTGAACGCACCTGCAAAATCGATGCCAACCTTTTGAAATGGCTTACATTGGGATAATCGAACCTCGGGAAGGTTACCCATAAGAGGTTGAGGAGGTCGGGGGTTGGCTCTAAAACATTTATAACAGCGAGAAAGAACTTGGCGAATAGCCCTTTTAGGGAATATAATCCAAAATTTTTGCACGATTAAATACTGAAGTGTTTGTTGGCCGGGATGTAAAAATTTATTATGTGTATCCTCGATGATGAGAGTGGTAAGTCGGTGAGCACTGGGTAGAAGAGCGGGATGTTTCTGCTCAAACGACAGGTGAGAGTAAGATAAGCGTCCGCCCACTCGCAGCACGCCTTCTTCATCAAGGAAGGGGTTCAATTTTCTGAAGACCTTTGAAAGAAGCTGATTATTTCTAAGCCTTTTAAGTTCGTCGGAAAATGCAATGCTCTGAATATATTTGGTCAAACACATAAGAGCTTTATCTAGCTCTAGGACCGAAAATGGTCCTTTTAGAGAAGTGTGAGAAATTTTATTGGAGATAAAACGTAAAATCGACAAATACGCAAAATTTTATCTAACGAGGAAAAACTTTCGAGAAGCTCCAACAGAAGGTTTCGAGGTTGAACCAAGGTTGCAAACACGTTCTTTCTCTGGTCTAAAGCCGTTTCCAGGGGTTTAAATCTGTCACCCAAATCTGGCCAAGGCTCTTCTGGTTGGGTGAGAACCCAAGGCCCCGCCCACCATAGCGAATTATTAAGCAACTGAGAGGGCAAAATACCCCTCGACCCACAGTCCGCGGGTTATGCTCAGGTGCAACTTGTTCTTGAATGTGAGTTATTCTGTTAGAAACAAAGGTATTATACTTATGAGGAGACGATTTTATCCAAGAGAGGGCTACGGTTGAATCCGACCAAGCGTAGAGCCGCCGAACAGTAATTTTTCCTTGAAAAGCGAGTAATGTAGAAGTTAACAGATCGGAGAGGAGTACGGCTGCGCATAACTCTAAGCGAGGAATAGCGATTATTTTTAAGGGGGCTACTCGAGATTTAGCAGCAATAAAAGAAGTTTTTATTTGGGTTTGAGAATCTATAAGGCTAAAATGGAGAACAGCGGAGTATCCGTGACTGGACGCGTCACCGAATGCGTGAATATCACAAACTAGAGAGGTAGAATGGAGAATACGAGGCAATTGAACGTTAGAGAGTAGAGGTAATTCCTCTTTAAATTTGCACCATTTGGTTACAATTTCCAGGGGAGGTGTGTCGTCCCATTGGAGGCCAAGACTCCACAGTTGTTGGATAATGAGTTTTACAAAAAGGACAACGGGGGTTAAAAATCCCTCCGGATCAAAGATACGAGCTAGATCGGAGAGAATATTACGTTTTGTACAAGAGTTTTCGCTGACCCTTACCTTATACGTAAAGACGTCAGCAGCGGGTTGCCACTGAAGACCCAAAATTTTTACGAAACTCTCTTGGGTATCATCAAAAGAGAGGGTATCAATCTGGAGTGAATCTTTCGGTAAATGTGCCAGCAATTGAGAACTATTGCTTGCCCATTTTCGCAACTCAAAACCGCCTAGTTTCAGCAGTTCAATATGCTCATTCTGAAGTTGTAAGGCTTCTTCGTGAGTATTACAACTGCAAAGTAAGTCATCCACATATATGGAGTCTTTCAACGCTCGACTAGCAAGCGGAAAAGTGGCTTGGTTATCATTAGCCAATTGCAAAAGAGTGCGAATGGCTAAAAACGGGGCTGACGTAACACCATAGGTGACGCTGACTAAACGGTAATCTGTAATCGATTCTTCTGGAGAGAAACGAAATAAGATTCTTTGATAATCGCGGTGTTCCTGAGTAATCAGATATCCGCTGTGAATACTATAGAGCCGAGTCTAAAGCGCAACAACAGAGTGAAAATATCTAACTGGAGCTTTGGGCCAACTAACAAGGTATCATTCAAAGACAAACGATTGGAGTCTTTCGTAGAGGCATCAAAAACCACTCTTAAGTTTAGTGGTCAAACTTTCAGGGCGCAATATACAATGATGAGGAATATAATAATAGTGAGGGGCTTTTACAGGATCTTTAACAAGTTCCATGTGTCCAGCTGATAAGTATTCAGCCATGAAATGACAATAGCCTTTATACAGAGGGGGGTTATTTTTGAGACGACGCTCTAAATTTAAGAATCGCCGCAGGGCAACATCACGAGAATCACAAAAGAGAGGAGGAGTTGAATTCTTAAAGGGAAGGGATACCACATATCTACCAGTCTGGGTTTTATGATGAGTGTTTACAAACATTTTCTCTGCAGCTGCCTCATCGGGAGTATGTTTTGGGGTGTGAGAAACCTGATCAAGTTCCCACAACCATTTAATAGAGTTTTCAAGTTCCACGGAGGTACATAACGTATTAATGCACGGGTCACTCTCAATAGGCACCTTGCCCATAATAATCCAGCCAAGGGACGTACTAATAGCTGAGGGTTCTTGTGGGTCAAAAGAGATAGATTCTCCTTTCAATAAAGAAGCAAAAACTTCAGCACCGAGAAGCATGTCAATGGGAGAGGAGAGATTAAATCGCGGATCCGCCAGATTTAAATTTTAAAAAATTTTAAATTGTTTTTGGGGTAGGTCAGCACAAGGCATATTAGAACATATTTCTGGTAAAACGATAAATTCCAGCTCTAAGGCAGGTTCCGAGCAAAAATGAGGGGTAATTAAACAAGTAACACCTTGCGTTGCCTTAGTATTCATGGGGCCTAACCCGGATATTGACGTGTTAAGAGAATAGAAATTTAAACCTAGTTTTTTGCAACATTTTCTAGTAACAAAATTAGCCTGACTGGCTGGTCTAATAATACACGTATAGTTTGAACTTGTCCCCAAGCGTCTTTCACGCGTACCACAGCGGTAGACAACAAAACAGTATGACTACGTGGTAAATTAACAACTAAAGAATTCAAAGAATTATTATTTTGCGAACTACCTTGAGTAGGAGAGAGGGAATTCGAGGTAATCTCCGCCGGAGTACCTGGAGCAGAACTATAAACCTGAGGTTGCGCAGGCGCAATGGGTTTCGTTATCTGCGAGGGGTGAGAATTTGAGAGACTATTTTGAGAAGTTTGAGGCTTAAATTTTGAGTCAAAATGTAGAAGGGTATGATGTTTAAGAGAACATTTACGACAAGTGCGAAGAGAAGTACAAGAGGGTGAAGTATGCCTTGTACCTAAACAGTTTGTACAACATTTTTTATTTTTTACAATATTGTCGCGCTAGGGGTCGTCAGGGTTGATAAATTAGGCTGCGGTTTACCAAAACACTTGTATAATTTATTCAGGTACACAATTCACTTACGTTGCTAGGTTGGGTAGCGTAGGGGGCAGCTTCTATCGGAGTACTCGGTCAGCCTAAAGGGCTGGCGCTAATTGTACCGTTCGTGCGGCACCACAGTGACGCCTCCCGTCGGGACGCGACAGTAGCGCGCTCCCAGTCGGGACACGACGCCCTCCTTTGCATCTCGCTGGTACGCTTTTTATATGAACCCCTCAAGAACAGTTTATACAAACAGTACAACTCGTCAGGGTTCATAAAATAAAGGCGAGGCCAGCGATATGCAATCGCAGCACGTAGAGTGGTTTCCGAAATGTTAAATAAAAAATATAATAAAAATGTATGGAAATTTGGAAAAATGACGAATATATGGGGAAATATGACATTTCCCCCGCGCCTGTAAAGGCTAGCCCCTAGCTTTAAAAATTTACACATCACACGTTTACAAAATACAAATATACAAAATACAAATATAACATAAACAAAATATACAATAAACAAATACAATATAAACAAACGATTTGGAGCTCGCAGGCTCAGTACACTCCGTATTTATTTGGGTGAAATGAGGTGTGGTAAAACTAGCTTAAAAATGAAAAGATGGTTACTGTCCTGGTAGTCTGGTTCACATTTACACACTTTCTTTACAAAGTTCTATTATTAGGGAGTTCCAACACGTTACTGATCGAATAGCCTACACACCGACAAAACCCGACACATCTTAGGCGCCACACGTTGAGGCTGGTCGTCATGCGTTTCTTGTTCAGATGCAGCAGTCACGGTTCCTGTGTCCTGGGGGTGGGATCGGCTAGTTGTGTTGCCGACTCCCAGTGCAGCAGGGGTCTCCCTCCTCCGAAGAGTGCGGCCATCCGGACTTTGGGTGGACTGAGCCGTGAGTGACGGGAACTTTGCTGGGCTGATCCTGAGGCTAGTTGTGGTCAACCAGCGCTGCAAGTTCCTTAGGTATGTACGTTGTACCAGTGTCATCACGGCTCGTTGTGCAGCAGTTCAGTCTTAGTCAGGGAAGACTAGGCTGGCGAGACATGGTGGACCGTGCGTGGCTGATGCATGACGCTGGCTGTGTGGACGCAAGCGGCGACTGGCCTTTGGTTTTTTGGTGGCTCTCGATCCAGGTCGTGTCCCAATGGTACATGAAAACAAAAAAAAGACTACCGGCAGTTAAAAGGAAAAAAACAGTTTATAAATAATGAAAACCTACATAATATTACGATGTTTAGGTAGAAGTAGACAGGCTAAGAACATTCACCCGGTTTTTACATAGAACTTTTATTGGTGTCTAAGTATTACTCTTTTGGAGACAGTGAGACATCGGTCTCTAATTCATCAGGGAAAAACAAAATTATACACATTTACATAACAATTTAAAACCCAAATATAGCGTAATCACATCATCAAATATTTACCATATTTACCATCCTATTTGTTCATCAATAAAGTCACATAAACTTCAAATACAACTTGCATATAACTCTTAATATTTCGCATAGGCAGACATTCAACCCTATATGAAGGTCCTCTTCCATGTCTCCCTATACTCACATAATGACTCTTAGTCATAACGGTACACATACCACCATCGAGTAGGCGAACATTCAACTCTATATGAAGGTTCCATGTTCCCCTACTCGGAAAACATGAGTTTTAGTCATTTAAATAAATAATCATAACACATAATACATATCACCATCAAATAGGCGGACATTCAACTCCGTGTTCAGAGTCTTCTTCCATGTCCCCCTATTTGGAAAACATATGACTTTCAGTCATATAAACAATTAAACACACAATTACAAAATGCATATGGTAATCATTATTTTACGCTATATTTAAATTTACTTAATAATAATATTCGACTTAAAAGTAAAAAAGAAGTTGGATTTATAAAAAAAATTCTGACCCTGATTTATTTTTCAATGTCTCAGTCATAAAATATACCCTTGTTTTTGTTTAACTTATTTATATTAGACACCGTATATTACAATTTAATAAAACTACCTAGGTGAATGGTATCTTTAATATTGTATATCAATTGTTTACTTTTCTGCTGATTAAATAAAATAATGAACTGTCTACCTTTACCTTCGTGACTTATTTATAGTAATGAACTTGATCAAATTTATACGTGATGATATATTTGTTTATTATAAACGCAAAAAATAAAAAAATAGTATTCTGTATGGTTTGTGCTAACTTAATCTAAAATTTACTATCGCAATAAAGGTAAACTATACTTAAAATTATACATAAAAAACATTCAAACCAACAAACTTTGGGTATACCCTCTTTCATACTAACACACTGACACAACACAAAACACACATTTACATACCAAACACCTAGTTATGAAAACAAATTTTTAAAACTTTACAAAAAAATACTTTTCCAGAGAAAATAAGAAAGTCTTACCATCCTTTATGTACATAATGGTTGGATTCCCAAAATATTTTATCCATTGGAGGTCCTTTATATAGTTTAAAAAATTAAATAGATTATATTCTTGCTTATAATTCGTAAGTCCCATTTTAAAACAAAAAGTGCATTTAGCCCAGATTACATGAAAAAAAAAGTCCATGTATAAAATAATACCCCTTTCTTTCATTTCTCAAAAGAGTACTAGCCCCATTTTTTTTTCACAGGCGGCTTTTAGGACTTTTGGAGAAAAAAAAAACATTATTTTATTTTTTCGAAGGTCGGTCCTGTAAAAATAAAAAATAGATTAGTCAGAAAATAAAAAGTAAAAAATGAACATGCTCCTAAAAACAGGTATAAAGTTTTGTATTTGCTGCCCGTGGTCCTGGTTACCGGCCGTGGCGGCTGCTCACTTAAAGATCAGAGGCGTAATTTAAGTACTTATGTTAAGTATCAAACCTAAAAATGATAATTAAAATGTAAATAACTCTGTGGCACCTTATCAAAAATTGCGTTAAAAAGGCAGTAAAAATATACCTACAAGATAATAATAAAAAAAAAATATTTAAAAAATTGGAAATCTTTATATTTGAATGGCGCTTAGATATGAAAATATGTTTATAAAAATAACGATACTATTTGTATAACACTTTGTTAATAATATTACATGCTTAATTGATAACATAACAAGCCCGTGAACCTTGTGTATTGAATTTCAAAATACACTTTAAGTTCATGAGCGACGACCTCAATGTCAAAACAAAATATTATATTTCATTGTCGCCAAATAAATTTAAAAATTTCCTTTTTAATCTCGGGGCCCTTAATTGTTGCTCGTTTGAAATAAAAAAATTTTCGGGTAGTGTATTTGGTAGACCTAACGATGTGCCGTTATTAACAACCCTCAACTTCTCTTGCCTTTTTCGTTCTCTTTGAATCTTGTTAAGCTTCCTACGGGCCATAAAAATTAAATAAAAGGGATAACAGGAATAAAAGGGTTAAGGGTTGTTTAGTGAATAACCCCAATATATAATAATTCTGGCCTCGCCAGCGTTAACGGGCACGAGGTGGAACTATTTCTATATTTAGCAGTCTATGTAATCTAATCTCGCCAGCGTTAACGGGCACAAGACAGGACTACAGTAGACGCTTTGAGGTGGGATTTATAGTAAACCTAGCCTCGCCAGCGTTAACGGGCACGAGGTGGGTTTTCCTATAGGTTCTGTTTGGATAATTTTAATCTCGCCAGCGTTAACGGGCACAAGACAAAATTATGTCAAACGTTTTTAGGGATAAGAATAGGGTAGGAAAATTATAGACGTAAAAAGCACTGTAAAAATTCCCCTTAAAACCACTGTAAAATAAATACCCTTTAAAAACCCATGTAAAAAAACCCTGAAAAAAAACACTGTAAAAATGCCCTTTAAAAAAAAAATCACTGTAAAATATAATTTGACAAAAAAAATGCACTATAACGCCCTGCAAAAAAAACACTTCAAAAATGCACTGAAAAACACTAAAATGACCTGAAAGGGATAGTAAAAAATTATAAAACACAAAAGGCCCTTGGCAAGTTAGGAAGAACTTACCAACGAGAAAGAACCAGGCGCCTCCACCAAATGTCGCGCTAGGGGTCGTCAGGGTTGATAAATTAGGCTGCGGTTTACCAAAACACTTGTATAATTTATTCAGGTACACAATTCACTTACGTTGCTAGGTTGGGTAGCGTAGGGGGCAGCTTCTATCGGAGTACTCGGTCAGCCTAAAGGGCTGGCGCTAATTGTACCGTTCATGCGGCACCACAGTGATGCCTCCCGTCGGGACGCGACAGTAGCGCGCTCCCAGTCGGGACACGACGCCCTCCTTTGCATCTCGCTGGTACGCTTTTTATATGAACCCCTCAAGAACAGTTTATACAAACAGTACAACTGGTCAGGGTTCATAAAATAAAGGCGAGGCCAGCGATATGCAATCGCAGCACGTAGAGTGGTTTCCGAAATGTTAAATAAAAAATATAATAAAAATGTATGGAAATTTGGAAAAATGACGAATATATGGGGAAATATGACAATATTATACCGTTCTTGCGGAGTTTTAGACAGAAAGGCTTCACAGCTATAAATGGGGTGAGTATTGTTACAAAAAGAACAAAATTCTTTGCGATCAGTGTTATTTAAAAACGACTTGAGTTTACTTTGAGACCTTTGTGGTTTTACTAGAGGGGAAGTAATAGATACAGCATCTAAGGCGGCACAGTGCGTTTTTAGAAACTGTTTTAAAATATTAAAATTACTTGAGCGATTGCTAGGATTTTTTAACTCATCTTGACATTCAATCTCAAAACGAGTGGCGATTGTCTGACTCAAGCGTTCCATGAGCATATTAAATAACACAAAATCCCATTGTTTTACTGGATAATGCAAATTATTTAGAGCAGACAAGTTTTCTTCAAACTTGTCAACGAGATTTCTTAGAGCACTAACTGAAAAATCATCATTTAATTGCTTGGTATTTTGTATTTCTTGCCAATGAGTTACAGCAATGAGTCTAGGATCATCATATCTACTGACAAGAGCGTTATACGCTATTAAATAATTTGCATCACTTAACGGTGTACATTTTATTAGAGTGAGAGGTGCTTTGTCCAAAAAAGTTATTAAATAGCTAAACTTTTCAACATTGCCTAAATTAGGATTGTTATGAATTAGCGAGTTATATAAATCAATAAAAGTTTTCCAAGTTTTAATATCACCAGAAAAAATGGGTATTTCCAATTTAGGCAATCTAACATTACTTTGCGGAGGCCCAGAATTGGAAGCATTTAAATTAACAGCGGGTTGTGATTCAAAAAGACTATAATAAATAGCTTGAATTTCAAAATAATCAAAATCAAAAAGTTCTCTACATGTGGCCTCGGTATTTAAAAGATTATCTTTGTTTTCACTATTAGTAGCTAGTATATCCACAATGCTACAGTGATTTTTATCAAATTCATCTTTAATACTTTCGAGTTTTTTAAACCGCATTTGAAAATGTAAATGTACATTTTGATCTGACTGAGCCTTTTTAGCAATATTTAATAATTCTTTCACACGAGAAGTGGCAGAATTTCTGCGAGCATAATAAATATCAATTCTTGACATTCTGAAATATTTTCTAGTTATTAAAAATCAAATAAACAGAGAAAATGGGTAAAAGGTTGTGTTTTATTTCGAGCGGTAAACTGTAAACAAATAAACGTCACAAATTCGACGGCTGAACAGCGGTACCACAGTTTCAGTTTCAGGCGTACTGAAATGCGTGAGTGAGGCGGGGAGCACAAAACAACCGCGAGGTGGTGATGTACGGCGCGCGTGACAGTGCGCGTCCGGTATCTTGACCTTTCCTGCGTTTTAACGCAAAAATGCGATGAAAATATTTGAAATATTTCAGATTTTTGTGAATTAAAATAAATAATTTTAAAAATTAACGCCTTTTAAAAACCGAAAAATCCGGTCGAAGTGGCCAAAAATTGTTGGGTTTTCGTATATAAGAGCTAAAAGTGGACTGTATATAATTTTGGTTGAGGAGATGAGAAATGAGTTTTTTAAAAGTCGTTAGGCAAACGGCGATAGCATGACACACTACTAAATATGGCCTACCTTGACGTCGAAAAACACTTTTTCCTTCGTGGTGGCCACCTGGATGATCCCATGTGCTGCTCTTGCTCTTCCAGAACCATGTATCGGGAACACTATCACTAGTTTGCGAGTAGTTTTAGAGAGAGATTGTATGTATTGATGGGGAAAACAACCGAGAAAATAATTGGGCCACGCGGCCGAGTTGTGGTCAGTACAACGATAAAAGAGCACCTAACACAATGCGTTTTTCAGAAACCGATGAAGAGTCTTTTGTTAATGAAAGTGACATTGTTAGGAAACTTTCTAAGCCATTGCAAGGTAGTTCTCTAAGATTCAAGGACTTTGTTAAGTTTTCTACAGATCTGAGTGATTTGACATTGCATTAGTTTGAAAAAGTTATATTTTTTTCAAGTTTTCAAATATAGTTTTAAGTTTGTGAGTATAATACATGTTTTCACAAAGATGAGTTGTTGCTTTTTATTTATTAAAATTCATTCTCATTCAAATGGGGCAAAGATCCGATTGCGGATTTTTGCCCCTCTTGATGGGGCAGAGGTCCCACTTTTCCATATCTAGAATTAATCTCCTAAAATTTTTAGTAACACGTATTTCATCTTAAGTTCGTACTCAAATGCACATTCATTACCAATTTGAACTAATTGTCAAACTTCAAGTTCATCTTAGCATGAGAAGTGTCAAAAATATCGAATATACTAAAAATGCGGACTTATACCCCCACCTACCCTATATATATATATATATATATATATATATATATATATATATATATATATATATATATATATATATATACACTGTGTGTAAAAAGTCCCGGACCGGTAAATTATTTCGAAAAAGGCGCACATTATCAAAAAACTTCTTGTATAAAAGTTCTAAGGTTTTGAAAAATCCACAAAACAAGGATACCTGTAATTATACAGGGTGTCTTAAAAAGTCGTGGCCAACTAAAATTTTGTTTTTTTAAATGGAATGATTTCTTTTAATCACATTTTCTGATTTGAATAAACATTCTGAACAATTATTATGTAACATGGCATGTGGCTAAACCCGTTAGTTTATGAGATAAATCGAATTTAGAACATACATACGATTTACGATATTACATTCATTTTGTGTTTTTACAAGCTGGTAACAGAATATTTACCCTATTACTGGAAGAAAAAAAATTACTAAATGTGCACATGCAAGTTTTTCCAATAATTTAATAACAATAACAATTAAAAAATACAAGGAACAAATTAACTACCACCTTTACCAGAACAAAAATAAATTTAAATCGTTATTGAATTAAATGCTCAAAATGTCTCCCTGCGACTGCTTGACAATGAGCTAAGTTGTAATAAAATCTGTCAATAACATTTTGCAACATTTCATGACTAATTAATTCACATTCTTCAATAATTCTTCTTCTCAATTCGTCAAGATCGGCGGGTTTTGTAACATACACTCTATTTTTTAAGTGTCCCCAGAGAAAATAATCGAGGGGCGTCAGGTCCGGCGACCTAGCGGGCCATTCTATTTGACCCCTTCGTCCTATCCAGCGATTAGGAAAAGTATTATTGAGGTAAGTTCTTACAGCTTGCCCAAAATGAGGTGGCGCTCCATCCTGCTGAAACCATGTATGTCGTAAAAGTGGCCCTACTGTATTGGTTATTGCTGGCACAATTTGATTCTGCAGCATATGGAGATACATATCTGCTGTCAAATTCCCCTCTATAAAGAAAGGCCCCACTAATCTATTGCCAATAATACTGGCCCACACATTTACTTTTTGAGGTCGTTGAGTATGCGTTTCTCGCATCCAATGTGGGTTCTGATCTGCCCAGTAACGACAATTATGTCGATTGACAGTCCCATTTAGCATGAATGTTGCCTCATCCGAAAAAACTACTTGATTAAAAAAATTGTTATTTTCTTCCTGATTCTGCATCATTACTTCGCAAAATTCCATTCTACGATCGTAATCGTCTTCCGATAATTCTTGAACTAAATTTAATTTATAGGGATGGTATTTACTGTTTTTTAAAATAATTTCAACTGATTTAAAACATACATCGACTTGTGTAGCAGCTTTTCTCAGCGACAAATGAGGATCCTCAACAAAATGAAGTAGTGTCTCTAACTGTTTTTCATCACTAGTTGCAGATTTCGGTCTTCCCGAACGAATTCTGTCTTTGCAACATCCGGTTTCCTCGAATCTTTGAACTGTTCTTACAACTGTAGATTTTGATATGGGCTGTCGGTCTGGAAAAGATGTGTTGAAAACTTCCTTTGTTTCATTAAACGATCTTTGCCGGTCTCCAAAACCTCTGATCATTAGTAAAGTTATACGTTCCCTTTCGCTTAGAGACATTTTCAGAATTTACTATGACAGTGACACAAAAAAATTCTGGTACCAGCTTGTCAAAACACAAAATAAATGTAATATCGTAAATCGTATGTATTGTTCTTTAATTCGATTTATTTCATAAACTAACGGGTTTAACTACATGCCATGTTACATAATAATTGTTCAGAATGTTTATTTAAATCAGAAAATGTGATTAAAAGAAATCATTCCATTTAAAAAAACAACATTTTAGTTGGCCACGACTTTTTAAGACACCCTGTATAATTACAGGTATCCTTGTTTTGTGGATTTTTCAAAACCTTAAAACTTTTATACAGGAAATTTTTTGATAATGTGCGCCTTTTTCGAAATAACTTACCGGTCCGGGACTTTTTACACACAGTGTATATATATATATATATATATATATATATATATATATATATATATATATATATATATATACTATATTATTGTTGAGGTTTGGTATAAGAGCTAAAAGTGGACTGTATATAATTTTGGTTATGGAGATGAGAAAGAGAAAGGTTTTTAAAAGTCGCTTAGCAAACGGCGATAGCATGACACAAATACTAATATGGCCTACCTTGACATCAAAATCACTTTAACTGTTTCTTCGTGGTGGCCACCTGGTTGATCCCATGTGCTGCTCTTCCAGAACCATGGATCGGGAACACTATCACTAGTTTGCGGGTAGTTTTAGAGAGAAATTATCTATAGACATGGGGAAAACCCCATGTCCCCCCAATCAAACCCGAGAAAGTAATTGGGCCATGCGGCCGAGTTGCGGTCAGTACCACGTATTGTTAGTACTCTTCGTACTAAGCGTCCACGCGCTCTAGGGCCAGTAAATGTGTCATGTGAACACTTTACGCGCATTCTCGCGAATTTAAAATTTACTAACCCAACATTAATTTGGGATTTTACCAAATAGAAAATTAAAATATATATAAAACCCAAACAATTATATTAATGATAAAGTCCATTTATTTAATGAACTTGTGCTAGGTCTTTTTAATGTGCATGCTCCGATGAGAATGGCTCGTATTACCAAGAAAATGGCTCCTTGGATTACACAAAATCTAAAATATCCTTATGTTCCTTAGAGATAAAGTCTTGTCAAAATATAAAAAGAACAAAACTTTTCAACGCTGGGAGTCCTATAGGGAGTTGCGGAATTTCGTCACAGCGTCTGTGTGTAGGGAGAAGAAGGCATTTCTTGAGGACCGGCTTCGTCGTAATGGCTCTAGAGACAACTGGAAATTGCTTAGAGAACTTAATGTATATGGTAAAGAAAGAGCACAGGTTCCTGACGTCCTGGGGACTGCTGATGAAATAAATGACTATTTTATCAGCATTCCTCAGAGCGATCTGAATCAGGATGTGCTAAACTTTTATATAAATGGTCAGCGGGAAAACGTTTCGGGGTTTGAATTTGGAATGGCCACTGTAGAGGAAATAAATACTGCACTGTTATCGATAAAGTCGAGGGCCGTGGGGGCTGATGGGATGGGGATTGATATGTTAATGCACTGTTGTCCCTTGATTGTGCCGGTTGTGGCGCATCTGGTAAATTGCTGTATTGAGACAGCCACCTTTCCTGAGGTATGGAAAGTATCACAAGTAATAGCTTTACCAAAGGTTAGTTCATCAACCAATTTAAAGGATTTGCGCCCCGTCAGTGTTTTGCCTGCGTTGTCAAAGGTTGTTGAGAAGATACTGGATGGCCAGATTAAGAGTTATGTGGAGCGGTGCAGCATTTTGCCGGAGACACCATCTGGATTTAGACAGGGCTATAGCTGCAACACCGCTCTGCTGAAGGTCAGACGACATTTTTGAGGCCACCGAATGTGGTGAACTTGCGGTACTTGTACTATTAGACTACTCAAAAGCCTTCGATAAGTTAAATCACGTTATTATGGGCTGTACTAAAATATCTTGGTTTCGGAGAGCATTCGTGTACTCTACTTAAAAAATACCTAAATAGTAGAAGCCAAAGAGTTATGTTAAATAAGATAAATGTCCAACTATAAAAGTTCAATTATGGTTTTTCTTATGCTTGTGTTCAAATTGGAAAGAAAATAACTTGTTTTAGAACCTCTTTAGGACAAAAACTACTAAATGCAATAAATAATACATAATTTTTTCATGGAAATAATGACTAAGTAAAACCTGCGGCAACACTGTCAGGGGATAGTCCCCGCCGTTAGCGAACTCTGAAACGGGAAGCATTCACAAAAATATATAGATTTACGATCGTCTCCTAATGGCGGCCAAACCAACTCCAATCGGGGTTGTCAATTCTGCTGCCTTATTCGGGTTTCTTTACCTATATCCAAATTTAATGCCTAAGGAATCACAAACAAGGCTAATCAAATTTATGCGGTAATGTGGCTTTAACTAGTTTATGATTTCCGTAGGAATAGAGCTCTATTAATAGGGGGAACATCTAATAGTAAACTTTTTTCCAAACGGAAACTGATCCATTGATTGTCAGTTTTGTATTCCGTCTTCACTTTCGAAAGCAGGACTTTTTTTAATTTTTAAATTTTGGAACCCTTAATATACTAATTTATCTAATATTTGAAATTTTCAGACGCAATTTTTTACACTTCATAATTGCAGTACAACGGATGCTACAAAGAAGTATAATTCTAGAGCCGCCCAACTCTATCGGGAGAAACTTAATCAAGCTGCTTTAAATTACATGACTTCAAATAAACAGGTATGTGATAGTAGTATGTTTTTGACTTACATCAATATTTTTAGCTGAGGTTTTTTGTCTAATTTTATATATTTGTATATAGCATATTGTTGTGAGACAGTAATTTTTATGCTTAATATTGTGAAAATGGTAACCTGCAATTAATTTCAAACAGGAGTTTTTTGCACCGTGGTGAAAAAAGTAGTATTAGTAGGTAGGTATACAGGGTGGATTTTTTAAAGCGTTACAAGACGATATCTCGAAAACGGTTTAAAATATTTTCATGAAATTTGGGTGAGTTAATAGGGAGATGGAGGGACATATTTAAACAGTAGATGGCTTTCACAGTTTCTAAATCAGCGAGCTTCCAAATGAGCTTTCAAAACCATTCCCCCCACTCTTCACCCCACCAAATCCCCCCACTCTTCACCCTACCACTTCCCCCACTTTTCTCCTCTCCTCTCCCCTCACATCTCCCCTCCCCTCTCCTCTCAGGAGCTTTCAAAAGGAGAGGAGACTCTCCCCTCCCCTCTCCCCTCTCCTCTCAGGAGCTTCCAAAATGAGCTTTCAAAACCATTCTCCTACCAGCTTTTCCCCACACCACTTTTATTGTTATAAATTCTCAATTTTTACAGTATTTAACACAATTCAGATCATGTCTGTAGCAGTCCCTATTGATCTCTCCTGGGACGCAGAACGATCAAACTTACGATCCACAAGAGTACATAGAAAACAATTTAATAATAATAAATCCACCTCCCAATCTATCTAAGAGTGCTAAAAAAAGTTTCGAACTCAACAGAGAAAGAAAGTTCAAGAATTGGAAGCAAAAAAGAAAAGCTATGTTGCCCAACAGCAAATGTAATGTTTAGTCATGTAAGCGGAAAGAAAACCTTGCAAGATTTTACAACAGATGAACTAAAAATGTTACCTTTGGAATATCTAATTAATTATGCAGATCCTTTGGAGCTCTTGGACGTATGGGGAAAATTACCAATGTCTTATAAATCAAGTTTTAATCTTCAAATTAAATTGCCATGTTTTATACATTACAATCGTCCTGACTGGAGCACACACTTCGATGGCCCCCCTGTACCCCAGGAAGCATATTTCATGTGCAATAAAAACATCAAGTAGACTAATGTAGATACACATATTGTTATTTTTTTTTTCAAAAATAAACCTGTTTTAATAAATGAATTTTTTATAAATGTCAAACATATAATTAGAAGTGGTATTCATTAATCCATGGATTCTCTCCACAGCACCCACTCTTCACCCTTTAGAACAGCATCCGAACAGCATCCGGACAGTATCCGGACAGGATTCTGATACAATTAGTTTTATAAATGTCAAACAAATAATTAGAAGTATTATTCATTAATCCATGGATTCTCTCCACAGCACCCACTCTTCACCCCACCAAATCCCCCCACTCTTCACCCTACCACTTCCCCCACTCTCCCCTCTCCAAAAAAAATAAAAACAAAAACAAAACAAAAATAAAAAAATTAATAATAAAAAAACACAAAAAACAAAAAAAAATAAAAAAACGTTTTTTATATTTTTCGCAGTAGACATGCGCATGGGCATGCCCCGCCCAAACGAGATTCTCCCCCCGCGCATATGCAGGCTGGTACTGCCTGGTACTAGAGGTCGACCGCTATGTCCCGCCCAGACGGATCCTCTTTATATTCTCTTTGCGCTTCTCATTCTTAAGTGTCTGCAGTCGCACCTTGAGCTCGATATAATAAGTTGTGCCTTCTTACATTCCGCTCAATATATTTTTCATTATTACTGCATATAACTTTAGTGTGTTATCAAAGTGTCATTGTTTAGTTTGCAAAAAACAGTATTGTGCAAAGTGTTGTGAGCTGAAACCAGTGAAAATATCCCAAGAATTTGTTGAATAAGTATCAGTCTTTTCTGCTTTTTTGTTCAGTTCTCAAGATGTATCAGTGCAGTGAATGCAACAAGAGTTTTACTCAAAAATCTAACGTTTATAACATAAAAGAGAAGCATGTCCTTGTAGACCATCCTGTTCTCGAGAAAAAAGAAAGACCAATACCCAGTTATGTGATGTACCGATGAAAAGACCCAAAGTAGAAGATGGACCCCCAATACCTAAACTTACTTTATCACGATGTAAAGACTGATACTTTGTATGTGAAAAATAAACCTACATAAAAGTGCACTTAAAAGTGATGATAATGTAAAAATTGTAACTTCTGCGTTTAAAAATAGGATTGTGTCTTACATGTTGCTGCCATCGAAAAAGTATGTGGACATTGAAGAGTTTTTTGATGAAGTACAACAAAAGTTTGTAAGTTTACTTTCAGAACAGTTAGTTAAGCATAGAAGTGTTAAGATTAATGTAGAACTATTTGGACAATATATTTTACAAACAAAAGAGTCACTCGAAACTAAATCGTTTAATACGAAAAATAAGATCATAACTTCAACAAGAGATTTATCTGATATTTATGAACAGTTTTTGTCTGAAATTAAAGAGAAGGTAGCAATATTCGCAGAAAATGGTTCAGGATGGGCGTTGGAAAAAATATTACATTTGGAGCTTAATATAAACAAGTATAATCCAATTAGAGCGTCATCGTATATCCCTTTACCAAAACAAATTTCAAATAAAAAAGCTGTTATTAATATCAAAAATAATGATTCATATTGTTTTGCATGGAGTGTGATAAGTGCACTGTTTCCTGCTAATATTAATTTTGATAGAACAAGTTCATACCCTAATTTTTTTGAGCATTTAAATTTTGAAGGAATAGAGTTTCCTGTAAAGTTAAAAGATATACGAAAATTTGAAACTCTTAATCAAATATCTGTAAATGTTTATGGTTTAGAGAGTGTTTATGAAGATAATAAATTCAAGTATGAAGTGGTTGGTCCTCTTCATTATACCAGTAAAAAACTTCCAATACACGTTAACTTGTTGTTGATAAGTGAAGGTGAAACAGTCATTATTGTTGGATTAAGAATATGTCAAGATTAGTGTCATCTCAAATTAATAAAACATGCTATAAAAAATATTTCTGTGATGGTTGTTTAATTTGTTTTACTTTGATGGAAAAATTAAAACATCAATCACATGATTGTAATCATTTGTTTACAGAAGTTCCTACCAATGACATTAAAATAAATAAGTATGGTCAGCATATACCAGAAAATATTTTACAGTTCGAAAATTTTCAAAAACAGTTGAAAGTTCCATTTGTTATATACGCAGACTTTGAATGCTTTTTAAAACCTTTGCAGTTTGATTAACCAGATAATGATGAGGATTCATATACTCGTAACACATTTAAACACGAACCGTACGCTTTTTGCTATTTTATTAAGTGCTCATATGATGATTCTTTGTCGGTACTAGACTACTATTTTGGTTTGGATGCAGCTGATGAATTTTGTAAACGAATTGAAGGTCATGTTCATAGAATTTATAATGACCATCTTAAACCTGTAGTGAAAATGCTTCCTTTATCAGATGAAGAAGAGCTGGCTTATAAAGATAGTACCATTTGTCATATATGTAATAAAAAAGTTGAAAAAAAAATGAAAAAGTAAGGGATCATGATCATTTAACTGGTAAATTTCGAAATGCAGCTCACAGTATCTGCAACTTAAACTTTCAAATTCCAAATTTGGTAACCATCTTTTTTCATAATTTAACTGGTTATGATAGTCATTTATTTGTTAAACAACTGTGTTGTGAAGAAGATAACATTGATGTACTTGCACAAACTAAAGAAAAATATGTTTCATTTTCAAAATCCATATTAGTCGACAAAGTAAAAGATAAAGACAATAAAGAAAGAAATATTTTTATGAAAATGAGATTTTTAGATTCATTCCGTTTCGTTGGTTCCTCTTTGGTGAAAGCTTGGAACCAAATCAATGCATTCAGATTAAAAAATATTTTGAAGATCCTAACCAGTTCAATGAAATTCGAAAAAAAGGTGTTTATCCTTATTCTTATGCTGATTCTATGGATAAGCTGTATGAAAATCAACTCTCAGCTATTGAACATTTTTATGATAAGCTTAAAGATGAACCTATGTCTTCATCGGATTACAATAGAGCAATTACTATTTGGAATTTATTTAATTGTCAAAATCTTATGGATTATACCAAAATTTATTTATTGTCAGATGTTCTCATATTAACGGATTTTTTTGAAGCTTTTCGAAATGTATCTTTAAATAATTTTAAGCTAGATCCAGCCCAGTATTATACATTACCAGGTTTAAGTTGGGATTCAATGTTAAAAATGACTGATGCTAAATTAGAATTATTAACGGATATAGATATGATACATTTTTTTAAAATAATATAAGAAGCGGTGTCTCTCATTGCAGCGTTCGAAAAGCTGAAGCTAATAATCCATTCTTGGAAAATTATGATCCAAGCAAACCAAATTCATTTATAATGTATTTGGATGTAACTTGTATGGACATAGTATGAGTCAATGCCTCCCCGTAAGTGATTTTTCTTGGTTGAACGATGAAGAAATTGAAGCCCTTGATGTGATGTCTCTTCCTGACGATGCTGAATTCGGGTTCGTTTTGGAAGTAGATTTAAAAGATATAAAAGTACATCAAGATCACAATGAACTACCTTTTTTGGCTGAAAATAGTTGCGCAAAACAAAAGAAATTAATATGCAATTTAAACCATAAAGAAAAATATGTTATCCATTACCGAAATCTGAAACAGGTGCTTCAAAATGGATTAAAATTAACTAAAATTCATAGAGTTATTAAATTTAAACAAGCTGCATTTCTTAAACAGTACATCGATTTAAATACCGAAATGAGGAACAAATCTAAAAATAAGTTGGAAAAGGATACTTATAAATTATTTAATAATGCCATTTACGGTAAATCTTTAGAAAACATTGACAAACGAGTTGACATAAGATTAATCACACACTGGGAAAACATTGGTAAGAAGCAAGGAGCGCAGACATTGATTGCTAAACCAAATTTTAAAGATCGTTTGGTCTTTAATGAAAACTTGGTTGCGATACAAATGGAAAGAGTAAAAGTGACTTACAATAAACCTGTTTATGTTGGCTTCACAGTCTTGGAATTATCAAAAACCGTTTTATATGATTTTTGTTATGATTATATTAAAAGCAAGTATGGAGACGAAGCAATTTTGATATATACGGATACAGATAGTTTGATCTTGCAAGTAGAGACTGAAAACTTTTATAAAGATATGCAAGACAATTTAGATAAGTTTGATACTTCGAATTACAGTGAAAACAATATACATAATTTAACTATAAACAAATCAGTATTAGGGCGAATGAAAGATGAATTTGCGGGCAAACCAATTTCAAGTTTTTATGGAACGGGAGCTAAAAAATGTGTTATAGAAAATTCCATTACTAAACAAGATTATAAAGACGTAGTTGAAAATTCTGAGATCAAATTTAGAAAAATGAATATTTTTCATTCAATTTTACATATGTTTACACAATTAAAAAATAAGGTTGCTTTGTCTCCAAAAGATGATAAACGCTATATAATTCCAGATTCTTTTAGAACTTTAGCTTGGAGACACAAACATATAAGTGTCTTGGAAGAGAAATCCAAGACTGATGATGAGATGGTTAATAATGTAATTGATATTCTAAAAGATTTAGTTCATGACGAATATAAAACATAAGAACCCTGGGAAAATATTTTATTTTTAAAATGGCTCTGCTACCAGTAGGAGTTCTATTTCTATCAGCATTCGTTAACAATACTTTGTTCATACAAGTTGATCATAATGTTCGAGAAGCATTTATTTGTCTATCTGTTAATAATGTAAATAATGATAGTTGGCCTTCAACATGGAAAAGAATGAATATAAATAATGGTTTATTTACCTACAAAATAGATGATAATATTATAAATGATTCTACCATTGTACAGTATAAGTTAAGATTATATTATTTCAATAAAACTTCAATAGTGACACAGGAATGGATTCAGTTGTATAGAAAATCTTGTATAGAAGAATGTAATTCAAATGCGTGTGTAGTATTATTAAGTATATTTTTATTATTGTTTATATGTTCAATAGGATATATATTATTCAAAGTATATTTGTATTATAAATAAAATTCTGGAGTCAATAAAAAGACATATTTATAATAATGGTTTTTAGTCATAACAATGATGTTAATTATATAACAATTTTACCTTTGCTAATGCACAATGCCATGGATTCACATTTTGTGAAAATAACATTCTGGAATTTTCTTAAATTTACTTAATTTTGGATCTTGACCAATGGGAATAGCGTATATGAAATCTTCATCCAAAAACTTTTTTAAGAAGTTTATTTTTTCATTCCCCTTCACGTAAATTTTGGGCGATTGGTAAACTTCTAACACATGCTTTAAAATATTATCAATTTCATTAAGTTCTATATTTCCAAATTCCCATTTTAGTCCATGATACTATTCGGCCCATTTAACCATTTTGAGGTCGAGAGCAGATAGCATATTTTTTTGAAATGGTGATTTAAACAGATAATTTGAGCAACGAATCCCATCATAAATCGCTAATTCTTTTGGAATGTATCCAAAGGAACAGTTGAATCCTTGCATGTCGATAAAAAGTTCTGTCTTACACTCATTCATGGTTAGTCACTAAATGATGTTTAAATCTATAAGCTTAGTGTTTAAATCCCCCCACCACTCTTGCTATCCCCACTACCACGCTTGCTTATTTAAGCACTCACCCACAGTTCTACAACCATTATTTTAAGCAAGCATCTGAAAATGTATCAACCAACAAACTATAACCAACAAGAGTTTAGTAAGAAGCGCAATGCAGCTCTCATCAATGAAACAATTTACTACATAAACAAATCCAAATCCAAATGTGTCAGCATTGGATTTTCCTTAGAGAGAAAATATATTCCTGTTGTTAAACTCTGTGGCTACAAATATAATCAAAATGTGATTTTTAATGAAGATCAATGGATTTCCTTCCTAAATAATCAAGGAATTATGTTAAGTTTCATTTATTCCAACAACACCGGGTGGCAACCCATGAGGGGAAATGGTTATGAGATTGACTTTGTGTTTATTGGTGATGCAAGAATAATTAAGATTACACAAGATGGTGGAAATGAAGTTTTCTTAGCTGGTGATACCATAAATGAATTAGTGAACTTGTCAAATTTAATCAAATATCGTTTTGATATCTTAAAAAACCAGGAATTTTCCAAATATTACAATATTTTAGTGGAATCTCTATGAAAAATGGTGATTTGTTAAAAAATGTATATGATGTTATTTCACCTATGAAAAATAGTTTAAATGTTTTCTGTGTTTTAGAATTATTAAACTTTTACTCAGATTGTGTTGTGGAGGATGTAAAAACATTTGCATGTAATGAATTTGTAAAAAGTTGTATTGAAAATAAAAATTTATAAATATATTTTTCTTTTTATTTCTCCCACCTCCTAAATTAATATTTAAAGCTCTGAACTTATTTTAAGTCTGAACACTCTCCAACAAGATGTGGTTAGCATATGTTTGTGAACGAGTAGCATATAACCTAACAAGTGCTATAGAGAATCTATCACAACACTTTAGTAATTTAGAATTTGATGCTGCCCATGAAGCCGAGTATGGATTTGAAAGATTTTATATGTATGAAGAATGTATGGATATGGCAAGAAAGTATGAAAAAGCTGCAGAAGCCTGTAACATATATTTACATACTTCTGATTTAAAGTCTTCTGTACACGATGAAAGAAATGGGATTTGAGGAGCATTTAGATGAAGTGAAGAAGTTTTTGTCACCTGAAATTATTCAAGAAGTGTTTGAAACCTAATTTATAACAAATAAAAAACTTTAATTCATTTATGTGTTTTATTCAATCATTAAATAACACCGGCACACAAAATAAAAAAAGTGGTCTGTACATTTGACCAGACCCATCTATCTATATGTATTTTGATGCGCTGAATCCAAATCCGAAGTCCGTTTGGCCCTTACATCTCAAAAGTTTGAGTAAATTGCAAAAAACCGCTGAAAATGGCTAAAAATTGCAGTTATGAAAATGAAGAAAATTTTATTGAACTAGATCAAGTATGTTTCTTATGTATTTTGATGCGCTGAATCCAAATTCAGAATCTCGATCATTCATATATTTTTCAAAAATCGTAAAAAATAGCAATGAAGTAGCAGAAAATAGCAAAAAATAGTATTGTTCTTACGTACTAATTAGTACTTTTATTACGTATGTGGGCGTGATTTCTTATGTAGGAGTAATCTGTGATTATACTCTACAGAAGCCAAGTTACTCACTTATGTAGAGCTGCAGTCGCTTGATGACGACACCTGCGGGCCTGCCTTCTCACCCTTGACCATACGCCGATACTGGGTTTCCGAATCCCTACATCGTAAAGCACGTATCGCTTGTGCCTGCCATGACGGCATACGCTCCGTTAACCCAGGACTGCCAGACTGTTCTGTTGCCCATCGTCACCACGTGGAGGTGCCCTAGTTACAGGCACAAGCAATCAGTCCTTCGAAGTTGAATGGCAGTTTCTAGCTATTTTTAACAGTTTTTCGCAATTTACCCAAAATTTTGGGGGTGTACGGGCCAAACGGACTTCGGATTTGGATTCAGCGCATCACAATATATATAGATAGATGGGTCTGGTCAAATGTACAGACCACTTTTTTATTTTGTGTGCCGGTGTAATTGTTATATAAATTGTATACATTAGTAAGTGCGCATATACATGGTGATTTAGAATGATAAAAACAATGAGCTTCTCCTTGTAACGATGGATTTTCATCAAGTTCTATGACTGGTTTTAATGAATATTTTCGGATGTATTCGGATTTCTCTCTCCCTTTCACATAAACTTGATCCGCCTTTTCTGTTAGATTCTTAATTATTTGAGAAAATTTGTGAATTGGTGTATATCCTTCATTCCAAGGAATACAGTGATGATTTTTCATTAACCATACAGCTTGTTTATGTAAGTCAGGTGGTAGGTATTTTATATCAAATGGTGATTTAAAGATATAGTGACATATTTTGTGTCCATCATAGGCAGCCAACTCTTTGGGAATAAACTTCTTATTTTCTATGTTAAATCCTTGCACATCGACAATTAGTAACCTCATAATTTCAATAATGAGAATTGTTCAATCATAGACTTCTTGTCAGAATATTCTTGTAGGTGTTGTTTTAATTTTTTCAGCTCTTCTAAAAAGTAGGATAAGCGAAGTTACAGTTCTTCACCCCTAATGGTAGGAAAGGATAGTAGAGCATTGATTTTATATAGTTAGACATGCGCTTTAAAGTTGTCTAACATTTTGGTTAATGGATTGTAGCTAAATACTTTGTCGTGCATAATAAGACAATGGGCAGATATTTTGTCTTTAAGATCATCATGTAATTCAAACTCAACTCTCATAACAATAGGTCCGGATTCAATTGTTTCTTTCTGATGTGAACAATCGATATATACGATAGGAGCATAAGTATTAAATTCCTTTGGAAAAAAATGGGTTCAGGTGTTAATTTCATATAATGATGCAAATTTATTTTTAGCAAAGTCTAAAAATAGATCGTTGTAGGGATATGTCTCAGAGTTTAAAAATACTTTAATGTTTCGTAATTTAACGTTGGAAAATAGAGACATATCAGTTGTTGATTTATCCCTTAAGTCTTTTTGAAAAGCAATTGCTACATGACGTGGGGTATTTACTTTTGTGGATGTTTTGACAGGCCAATTATGATGATTAGCTTTTAATAATCCCGGGTATTCAATCAGTTCCCAACTCCGGAAAGCAATTATTATATCAGTATTCTTATTAATTATTTTAGATAATGCTAATTCTCGCGGAATAGCTACTGAAATGTGAGGTATATTCCAAGTTAGCTTAGTAAGCTCAATTTTTGGATTTTCATCTGCAGTATTAATTGTTGCATTTTTGTCTGAATAATCTCGTACTAAAATAAGTTCTTGTTTGGCATTTAAAATAATTTTTTTGTAGTCTTCAAAAAACCCCATTAAGAATTTAAGGGGAATGCAAACATTAAATAATCCTGTTGTTGCATCAACAACGTGAAGATTCCATAGGAAACCAACCTGCGTGTTTAGGTTTATTGCATTCATTTTTATTATACGACATGTATCCCTTTATTGTCGAAGTTAACCCAACATCTCTAACTGAATCTATTGTAACACCGTTTAGTTGATAACGCATTTCTTTTAATGTATTTGAGATAGTATTATTATCTTTTGTTAGCTTCCCCTCTATGTAAAGAAAGCTTTCGGAAGGAAGAGTATACTTTTCTACTTCATAAACGGGTATTATAATTTCATCATTATTTCCCAATTTTGTAGGTAGGTTTGGTTCATAACCATGAACTTCGGAATGCACAATTGAATTATCTATGAAAAGACCTGTTACGTTAAGAACATCCATTATACTAAAACCTTTAAGCCTAGTGATTTCAAAAAGCTTATATTTTCAGGTGTTATCCCTCGTGTGTTTCTCTTTCTACTAATCTTTGGTTTACGATGTTTAGTCTTCTTATAGTTTTTATTAATTTTTGTGGGTAAATTAGAGGCTTTTCTATTATAAAGGATAACCATTATACTCTTTTAGATGCAATCTTATAGTTACAGTCTCGTCTCGAAAATCAATAATATTTAAATCTTGGTCTATTACCTTTACTGTTATTTTATCTATTACTTTTATTGTAACAGGAAAATAAATAATATTTTGAGGACTTTCTATTATTTTAAATCCAGAGCTAACATTAGGGCAAAACTGATGAATAATGTGTACTGGTTTTCCGTTCAGATAGGAACCTTCTGCAATACTGCAGTCTATGCATAAAGAATTAACTTTTATAATCTCTGCTGGATTTTCCGATGTTCTTGGAACTCCATCACCTGCCCTTATTAAAACCCAAAAGTTTTCCTATTGTACCACCTTTAAAAATAATATCTGTAGTTGACTTTATTGTTGATTTTAATGTGTTGTTATTTGCATAGAGGTGAAATGAAATATTTCTTTTTTGGAATTCAGTCTGTAAATATTTATTAACATCGTCCATTGCATAACTTCCTGTAGGAATTGTTAAAAATTCATTATTTTTTCCAAAATATACTTTATTATTACTTTTATCAATATTTGGTATTGCATTAAAAGTTTCAAAGTTGGTAAGTCCGACAACGTAGGAAGTGTTAGGATCTAAGTAAATAGGTGGATGAAAGTCTGCTTGAAGTATAGCTGAATTTGCGGAAAGAGCTATAGTAAACGACATGATGGTCGTAATAAGAATAAAATGGAAACACAATTACGTATTATTATAAATAAACTGTAAGGATAACTGTCCAAAAAGTTGAGGTATTAAAAGATTGATATTTATCATAGTTATATTTAATCTTGTTGCTACCATCGCTATAGAAATAAGTTATAACTTCATTTGGTGGTCGTAAATTTCCAAAATTATCAAAGTAAATTATGTTATTATTATTTTTAACATACGCTGTCCAATGAGTGCCGTCCCCCATATCGTCATCTAAATTTATAATACCAGTTTCATATTTTTTTATCATTTTGGGTAACTTGTTTCTCATAAAGACGCCTCTAAAATGTGGAAACTTTAATATTTTCGCATACTTTAATAAATCTATATTTGTCAAAGGTCGGCGAGGTAGCAAATTTAACAGTTTTTTGAATATGGTTTTAAATATAGACCACACCCTTTCTTATATCGTTTTAAATAAATACCTTTTCCAATTGATATTTTTTCCATTTCTTTGTTGTGTCTTGTTTGTTCTTCTAACTTCTTTTGTGCATTTTTGGCGGAATTTACTGCCTGGGCTATGCCAGCAGCGCCTCCGCAAAAATAGGTATTAAAGGTAAAATTCCACCAGTTTTTGGAATTGGAATAATTCTTTGTTGAGGTTCTTTATTTTTAATTTTTTAATTGATGACAAAGCAGTGCTGGCAGCATTTCTTATAGTAGCAAACTTTTTTCCAACCAGCTCTTCACATGCTTTTCTTACACCTTGGTTAAAAGATATTTGACCTCCTTTCTTGCGTTTATGACTTCTCTTCGTTTTTCTTATTCCCATACCGAGTTTTGGTTTTGCTTTCATGATTCCGGCCACAGCCAAGGATCACAGTTTTTCGCCTAGATTTGAATCTGAAGCTTTAAATCTATTAAATGCCTTTTTGGCTAATACTTTATCTGCCTCGTTTCTGTTTTTTAAATCAGAATATTCCGAATATGCTATATCGTGCTCTTTGCAAGCTTCGTCTAATAAATTAATTCCCTTATCACCTCGGGCAAGCCTTTTATTTAACTTTGTACCAGGCCCACAAATGTGTAATTTATTAATAAGAGTATTTAATAAACCACTACCTTTTCTCTCTCCTTCCACGCAGTGAATGAGATTATTATGTCTAATCATTATATATAAATGATTTAAAAACGCAAATAACCTTACTTAAATAGCGATGTTCAAACAATGGACATCAAAAAACAAGATTTTTTTGTACCCATAAAAAATTTTGATTTATATCATGATAATTATCGAAAATATGGACAATTATTCGGTGGAAACTGTAAAAGATGTTTAATAGTAGGACCATCGCGTTGTGGGAAGACAAATGTTATAATTTCTCTTATAACACACGCTAATGAATTAAGATTTGAATATATATATATATGTGTACTCAAAATCCTTATATCAATCAAAATATGAATATCTAAAAAGGCCTTTTGCTCCACTAAAGTTGGTTAGTTGGTTATTTTGAATCATCGAACGCTGAGGATATTGTTTCACCCACTGAAATAAAACCAAACTCACTGATTGTATTTGATGATATAGTATGCACTGATCAAAATCTTATGAGGGATTATTTTTGTTTTGGACGTCATAAAAATACAGATTGTTTTTATTTGTGTCAAACATATTCATCAATCCCTAAACAACTTATACGTGATAATGCCAACCTCTTGGTCATTTTTCAACAGGATGCTACAAACTTGAGACATATATATGATGATCATGTAAATGGTGACATGAGCTTTCCAAGAGTTTAAAAACTTGTGTTCAATGTGTTGGAAACATAAATATGACTTTGTCGTTATTGACAAAGACTGCCAATTTAATGATGGCCGCTATAGAAAAGGATTTGATAATTTTATTTCCACTATACAGGGTGTCTAAAATAGGTGATACCACTATTGCTATCTCCGAAATGGTAAAAGATACGAGGTCGGTTAAATTAGACAAAATGTGCCATTTCTAGTCCCTATTCATATTCCGTTTACGGAGTTGCCACATTATCTATGGTTACTTATCTACCGGGGATTTTTTAAAAATAGTCAAAAATTTAATTCTTAAATATCTCGAAAACTATTATAGTTTGAAAAAAGTTGTTCTTACAAAAATCACACGATTTTTTACCTTCTCTAAAGTAACGTTATTGTTTTGTTTCTACCATTTGTTTTTACTGAGTTACTGATACTAACTTCTTTTTTTCAAATACGGACCTGGATTTTTTGCTGCATTTTTTGAAAGAATACTTCATACCCTTTACAACTGTGTATCACTTGATTATGTTTTTCGACGTTTTGGCGAAGAATAGTATCATCATCAGAATATTCTACCAGTACGGACCTGGCATTTTTCAAGTTAATGCGCCAATTCACGACCTATTATGGCACCAATTAGGTCAGAATCAGTAACTAGGGATTAAATTGTTTTAACTGGTAAATTTTAATTATAATCACGATTACTAACCAAGACCCTCAAGTTTGTAAAATCGGTCCAACGCCTGAAAAAGGATAAGCTTAGTTTTAATTATAACAAATCCTAATAATTAATTCTTAGAGGCGTGATTGGCTACGTATGGTCAGTCCAATCGCGCCCATCAACCTGTTCGTCCGCCCGTCCATATGTTATAATTCAACGCAACGTCAAAAAATAAAGCAGAAAACGGATTTTAGATTCGAATTCCTTATAGTCCGAACCCAGTAAATATGACAATGGTTTTATGCTAGAATATAGTTAAAGGCCTTTATTTCAGATAATATGGTTTTTTTTCAAAGCCAGTAAATAGTAAGTACCTAATTCAACTGTACCAGCAGAATGAGTTGCAGCATAAATGAAACCATTAGGTAAAATAGGATTATTTATTATTATTATTATCTTTTGAACTGAAAGGTGATTTTTGGATACGAAAATATTAAAAACGTAAATAATGAAGACGTATCATCAAGGGTGCGTTTTACAATATGTAGTAAACTTAACCACTAGTTAGGTGCTGTTAATAAAGGCCGCTAATTATATCTGATCTGAGTCTGCTAAACTTTTGCTTTCAATAACTCATTGGCTTAAGTGCAATTTGACAAACTTTAATGGCCAAAGGGTTCTGGTTAGTAATCATGAACATAGTTTAAAATTAATCAGTTGAATAATTTAAACCACAGCGATAGGTTGTGAAATTGTGCCTTAACATGGAAAATCCCAGGTCCGTATCGATAGAAAATCCTGATGATGCTGTTATTCCTGATCAAAACGTCGAAAACCATAATCAAGTGATACATAGTTGTAAAGGGTATGAAGTATTCTTTCAAAAAATGCAGCAAAAAATCCAGGTCCGTATTTGAAAAAAACAAGTTAGTATCAGTAACTCAGTAAAAACAAATGGTATAAACAAAACAATAACGTTGCTTTAGAGAAGGTAAAAAAACGTGTGATTTTTGTAAAAACAACTTTTTTCTAACTATAATAGTTTTCGAGATATTTAAGAATTAAATTTTTGACTATTTTTAAAAAATCCCCTGTAGATAAGAAACTATAGAGAATTTGGCAACTCCGTAAACGCAATATGAATAGGGACTAGAAATGGCACATTTTCTCTAATTTAACCGACCTCGTATCTTTTACCATTTCGGAGATAGCAATAGTGGTAACACCTATTTTAGACACCCTGTATAACTCTCTGACGCAACGATAATTTTCTAGGATACAACCTACCTTTTGTAAAGATGGACGAAAAAACAGCGAAAGAGTTGGTAAAAACTAGAAAAGCCGTTAGACAAAAGTATAAAGCTTTAAAATCAGATTTATCTGATAAAGAAATTCGTATGGAAAAAGACTTTAAACCAATAACTCAGCCTTTGCATGAGTTAATTCAGACAATTAAAACAGAACCGTTCATTAAAAAAGAAGTATATTCACCACAATTAGTTTCGACCCCAAAATTTCAATTTCCTACGCCAGAGGTCAATCAAAGGAAATCAAATGCATATAGTAAATATCTTCCAACGCACATGCCCTCAATTTTAGGAGATGATGAAGTATTTTGGGAAGATTCGCAACAGGCTCGTACAGGAGAATCAAGCCCTGAAACAACAATTGAAGCAACTATATGTGAGTTACGACAAGATGTTTTAGAATTAACAAGAACGCCTGCTTATGAAGAATATTTGGAAGCATATCATTCACTTCTAAGACCTTTGGTGGATGGGCTAATAAAAGACACGGAAGGCAAATTTGATAACAAATATAGTTTTAGTCATGATGTTGATGCAGAAAAATATAAGATTGCTAATTCTGTGGTGGATTTCATAGGAGAAGATTTTAAAGTTGAAGGAGTTAGGTATGAGGGAACACCTGGATTGTATGAGCTTCTTTTTAAAAAAGAACCTGTTGATTATACATCAAATGATATGGAAAATTATATGGATGTTTTGAAAAGGACAAATGCATATACACAAAATTTTGATAGTAATAGTCAAATTCAAGGTTCGACCGACATTAAATACTTGACAATAATTAAACCTTACTTATTACAAAAAGGTATATTAAAACGTGGAAACACAACAGAGACACAATTATAAATGGTTGGATATCCTAAATAATATTGTTTTTAAGTATAATACGACTAAACATAGAACCAACATAGAACAACAGGAAACCTATAGATATAAATGATGAAAATGAAAAAGATGTTCTAAAATCAACTTATAATAATATAAAAACAATTGACCCCAGAAAATCAAAATCTAAACAAGGGGATTATGTTAGGGTTAGTAAACACAGGAAGGCTTTTCAAAAGGGATATACACCAAACTGGTCAAATGAAAATTTTCAAATTAAAGAAATTAAATTAACCAACCCAAGAACATATTTGCTGACAGATGACAAAAATGAACTAATTTTAGGTAGTTTTTATGAACCGGAGTTGCAGAAAGTCAAACATTCAAACGTATATCTCGTGGAAAAGATGCTAAGAAGAAAAGGAAATAAAGTTTATGTCAAATGGTTGGGAATGGATAAATCATACAATTCCTGGATATTAAAAAAAGATGTAATATAATAAAATAAAAAACTTTATATTTATCAACATGGTTTTATTTACTTCTGATATATCTATATTAAATTCATGTCACTTATGTACAACAATATCACTAGAGCTTGATCAGTACTGTCATTTTTCTTCACAAGAATCTTTTCCTTAGTCTCTTTTAAGACAATTGAAAAATAGAATCTTCTGCAAAGAGGACAATGTGCGTTTGTTTTCGACCACTCTGTTAAACACTTTACACAAAATTTGTGTGTGCACGAATTGGGTGTGCAAATTTCTTCTCTTCTCATGGAATATAAACAAACAGGACATCTGCTTCTGTCTTCTTGTTTAAGTTTTTTCACCGATTTTCTGCAACCAACCAGCTTTCGTTTTTGAATCATATGTATGTATTATTTCTAGCAAATAATGTTTTAGAAGCCGTGTGCGTATAAATTTATAGATATTCCCCTCTCAGTACTCCAAGTCAAGCCCACATGAGCGAGGTGGGAGGATATGAGCTTGAATTGGTGGTAATAAAACAAAAATTATTTAAAACGTTCATTATATATTTTCTTCCTATAATTTTCATCCAAAACATCCTTTAGGAGGTTCTCACGTGATTTTTTGTAAGCAAACTTCCATGCAAACAATATATGGATTTTATTCATATTTTCGTTAAATACCTTCTTCATATTGCTTCTCTAAAATAAGCTTTATTCCCTCCTTTTATATATTAAAAGTTAAGATCATTGTTTTTGGAGCGGGGAGAGGAGAGGGGAGAGGAGTGGGGTAAAGTGGTAGGGTGAAGAGTTGGGGGATTTGGTGGGGTGAAGAGTGGGTGCTGTGGAGAGAATCCATGGATTAATGTATAATACTTCTAATTATTTGTTTGACATTTATAAAACTAATACTGTCCGGATACTGTCCGGATACTGTCCGGATGCTGTTCGGATAGTGTTCGGATGCTGTTCTAAAGAGTGAAGAGTGGGTGCTGTGGAGAGAATCCATGGATTAATTAATAACCTCTAATTATTTGTTTGACATTTATTAAAATACAGGTTTATTTTTGAAAAAAAAAAAACAATATGTTTATCTACATTAGTCTACTTGATGTTTCTATTGCACATGAAACATGCTTCCTGGGGTACAGGGGGCCATCGAAGTGTGTGCTCCAGTCAGGACGATTGTAATGTATAAAACATGGCAATTTAATTTGAAGATTAAGACTTGATTTATAAGACATTGGTAATTTTCCCCATACATCCAAGAGCTCCAAAGGATCTGCATAATTAATTAGATATTCCAAAGGTAACATTTTTAGTTCATCTGTTGTAAAATCTTGCAAGGTTTTCTTTCCGCTTACATGACTAAACATTACATTTGCTGTTGGGCAAGACATAGTTTTTCTTTTTTGCTTCCAATAAGGAATATGCACATATTTTTTTATTGCATAAATCGTTTAAGGAAGTCATTACAACCCCAAAACTGCTATTTTGAAGAAAATTACTGGGTTAGTTTAGCTACAAAAAATTTTTAATTTTCGGTATAATTTATTACAACTTCAAACGCAGCCATTTGCCTGCTTAAAAAAGTTACGTCACGAGGATAAGTGGCAATCTACATGTTAACGTAAAGCTGAACCGAGGGCTGCCTACCTACAAACGTCTAGAAAATTAAGAATTTCTGTGATAGTCCGAAAGCAAGTCAGTATTTTCTCGAATGATTGTACCTCTATCAATTGATTTACCAAACTGATTGTTAATATTGTAAGGTTATATGCTTAGGAATAGAAAAATGTCAGTCGACAAGACCTAAAGTCAAAAAGGTGATTGTTTTACAATAATATAGAACATTTTTTCTGGGAGAGGAAATACAAGATGTTTACCGACTCTCGGACTAAAGCGATTATTATCCGATACAGCTACCTGTGACAGCTGACAGCTATGACTGTGCGACTATGGAGATCGGCATTAGTTTCCCAACTGATTGTGTTGTGATTTTGTTGCTTGTGATGGTAGCGGTTGTGTTTTTATTACAGTGGTAATTGTGTATAATTCTTTTTATTAAATGTTAAAATCTATTAAAAATATAAACTACAAATATTGTACTATGCCAATGTGCAAAACTATCACTGTGAGTGCATTGAAAACCTCCTTTTTCATGTGCCCAAAAAACCGATGTCGAAGAAAGTACCTACTGCAAATTTAATCAAAAATTTTACATGAAGAGGAATCTATAAAGGTTAGTATTGCTAAATTCAAGTAATCATATGTTGCTGTACATTTATTTTTATAGTATAATAAACAATAACAGCCAGATTCTCCAACGCTAGTCCGGTCTAATTTGACAACCAAAAGTTTTAAACTGACAGCTGTAAGAATAATACAACTAAATTTTATACTGTGAATTTATTTCGGAGCTTTTTCGCAAATTTATAAAGAAAAGAGCAATTTTAGTACGCACTTTTGACAATAATAGAACTAAATGCACTCTAGCAACCTGTTCCAAGATGAAAATCGTTTGAAAACCAAGCAAATCGCTGAAATATCCGAATAATTCATAAATTTGCAATGACGTCATATTAACAACGACAGGACAAAAACTTGTCAAAACATAACTGATCAACTAGAAGATCTTAATTTAAACCTGTACTAAATCTTAAACTTTCTTAGTGAATCTGGACGTAAGTGTTTAGAACTAAATTGTAAAGGCAAATCCAACAGCACTAACGTCCAGCCAATTTTCCGATTTTCTTTGCACAAATGCCGTTTTGGTCATTTATAACCAGTCTGTTTAATAAAATAAAAGGTTTTCTATCGACTAAATCACCTAATCTTTGGGAAACACTCAAGAAAATGGATTTACACTGAAATTTACATTACACTAGCAATTATGAAACGTCTACTTAATAAAAAAAAAGTGACGTCACAAACAAAAGAAATGCGTTTACAAGAGGTTAGATATTTGCAGGAAAATTTGCAAAATAAAACCTCTTTTTTGTTAATAAAACCCAAAATAGATGGAAAACAGCAACTGCCATGGACATTTAATTTATGTAGAGAATACAAAAAAAATATTTCAGTTTTTTTTTGGATTACATGCATATTCCCTATTCTTGAACTTTCTTTCTCTGTTGAGTTCGAAACTTTTTTTTAGCACTCTTAGATTGGGAGGTGGATTTATTATTATTAAATTGTTTTCTATGTACTCTTGTGGATCGTAAGTTTCACAGGGTTCTGCGTCCCAGGAGAGATCAATAGGGACTGCTACAGACATGATTTGAATTGTGTTAAATACTGTAAATATTGAGAATTTATAGCAATAAAAGTGGTGTGGGGAAAAGCTGGTAGGAGGAATGGGTTTTAAAAGCTCATTTTCGAAGCTCCTGAGAGGAGAGGGGAGGGGAGAGGAGTGGGGGAAGTGGTAGGGTGAAGAGTGGGGGGATTTGGTGGGGTGAAGAGTGGGGGGAATGGTTTTAAAATCTCATTTGGAAGCTCGCTGATTTAGAAACTGTGAAAGCCATCTACTAAACATGTTTTTGACACCAGGCCCCTTTATTTTAAGGGGTGGGGGGTAATTTTGGAATTTTAAATTGAATTGTGTACTTTTGTTTATAAAATTCGAATCTACGTAAAAAACTACGTATGTGTACAAAAATTGTTTTATATTAAATATTTCCACTAAGAAGACATCGTTTTCAGAACTTGAAAGAAGATTATACGCCTTAAAAAATTTCGATTCTACTCTTTTTCATAAAATAAAACCGCTTAACCTAAAAAAAATAGTACAATCAAGTTTTATTTTCAAACTATTGATCTAGGATTTTCATTTAGGTTTAAATTATTTAGGCCACGCCACTTTAACAAAATCTGAAAAAAATGTAAGTGGGAAGACCTTTGGGTTAAACTTAGACGATGCACACCGTGTACTAACGATCGTGGTCAGACTCGTTCTGATTAGTCAGGTTACGCTGGCGATTTTAAAATTGTTCGCGTGATTTAGCGTTTCTATTTAATAATGCTATAAATAAATAACTAAAAAGCGTTGTTATTACCAAATATTGATTTAACTTGATAGGATTTACGTGTTTTTATTTTGTTTGTTGTTAAAAACATACTAAAAGTTTTATTGTTTAACTTAATTAAATTAACACTAAAACTTTTTAAGTATTATGTAACGGTTTCGGGTGCAAGGAAGTAATTTAGATACATCTCGACTCAGCTCATTTAGGGAACCTTTCTCAAAAATAAAAAAAATATGACAATTTTCTTGACGAAATATCAGTCTCTGTGATTTCCTGTTCGAGAGTTTCACGCAGTACATTCAGAAAGCTGTAGGTTTTACCGCTTTGTCAAGAAAATTACCGTAATTTGTTAGACTTTTTGAAAAGGTCCCCCAAATGAATTTTTCTAAAGTCGAAGTGTTCCTAACTAAATCACTTTCTTGCACCCTCAAACGTTACATAGCACGTAAACTTTTTTTGTGTTAAATTTAATTAGGTTATCCCTAAGCCTATGTCCTAATTGCACAAAAATTTTGATCGCGCGAGCGTGCGAGCGACGCGGTAAACGCGTGATCGGGCGATGAAGCGTGCGATCATCGCTGCTCTGTCCAAATTTGTTCAGTCACAAAATGTCTCGCTAACAACAGGGACGTATACTGTTAAGTGGTAATATTTATCTAAGATATCAATTTATTTCAAGAAAAGAAAAGTTAGTCGTTCCCAAGTCAATGCAATATATTACGACAGGCTAAAATTTGGAGACTTTCATCATCTTTACTTAAAACTGAGAGATGATCCACGATTATTTGTTCAGTACACAAGGATGCAAGTTGAAACTTTTAATTGCATTCTTCGGCACATAGAACAAGATTGTTATCGTTCCACAACAAATTTTAAAAAACCTATTTCTGCTGAAGAAAGACTTATTAACATTAAGGTAAGAAAAAGACAGTTTTCCTTAAGAATAAAAAAGTTTAATGTTAAGTTGGTGTTGCCTCCAAAAAGACTTATACATGATTAACGTAGCTGACAATTTAAAGCTTTCTATAGATTATACTACCTGGCGATGATGATTCATATGAGGCATGCACAGGTGATGGCGTATACATCGGCATGCTATTTGGTGAGAGTGCTTGCGCTAAAACATTCTGTATTTGAGTCCGTACCAGTAACTTTGTATATGGATTTAATAGTTTGAAAAAAGGCAGTAGAGATTTCAGAAAATCCATATCTGGATCATCTGCAGTATCTCTCCTACTAGTAGAGTGTTATGTCACTTTGTAAATACAAGGAAGCTCCCAATCCTACCACTTTTCACCATTCCAAATCCACCCATTCTTCACCCTACCAAATCCCCCCACCCCCTACCAAATCCACCCACTCCCTACCAAATCCCCCCACTCCCTACCAAATCCCCCCACTCCCTACCAAATCTCCCCATTCCCTACCAAATCCCCCACCCCCTACCAAATCCACCCACTCCCTACCAATTCCATCCCACTCTTCACCCTACCAAATCCCCCCACTCCCTACCAAATCCCCCCACTCCCTACCAAATCCCCCCACTCCCTACCAAATCCCCCCACTCTTCACCCCACCAAATCCCCCCACACTCCCTACCAAATCCTACCACTCTTATATCAAATCCAGCTCCAACGGAGCTTTCAAAACCATTCCTCCTACCAGCTTTTCCCACACCACTTTTATTGCTATAAATTCTCAATATTTACAGTATTTAACACAATTCAGATCATGTCTGTAGCTAGCCATATAAAGTAGACTAATGTAGTTATTTTTATTTATTTCAAAAATAAACTTGTATTTAATAAATGTATTTTTTTTATAAATGTCAAACAAATAATTAGGAGTATTATTCATTATTGCTGGACCATGTATATTATTAAGATCTTAATTCCCCCCGTATATGCAATTTAATATAGAGAATCTCATTTCTCACGTTTTCCAGCGTTCAACGAACGCCTTTCACCTCGGTTTGTTTTTATTTGCTATATGCACATGTTAATAGTTACATAATATAAAGATATGTAACCAAATGTTTTACATTTTGCAGATGCAGATGCAGATGTTGATGCAGATGCAGATGCAGATGTTCTTGCACATGTTAATACTTAGTTACATAATATAAAGATATGTAACCATATGTTTTACATTTTGCAGATCGTATGATTTATTTTTGTACAGGCTTAATTGTTTAGAAAATTATGTTGAGTTAAAGAAATTAAATTCGCAGAGATATTTCCTGGTTTTACATTTTTTCAGAGTGGTCTAATAGCTGCTCTCAGACATATGTTTAATGTTATATGATATATGACATATGTTATATGTTTAAAGTATTGTAATAGAGGCGGGACTGTCGTAACTAGAAAAGTATTATTAGTTTTAGAAATTTTTATTTTAAAGTTGTCTATAAAAGCACAACTTTTCCGCTCTAACTTTAGTACAACTTAGAGTTTAAAGCCAACTAATCCTAAACAAAAGAAAATGTGTTCAAAACCTTCAATTTTGCAAATGGCTAAACTAGACGGTCGCATCAGTGTTTTACAAAATGTGATACTTGTACAGGGTCTTCCAACGAGGACTGAACAGGGGCTCATTTTTGAGCTTCCTTGTATTTAAAGAAAAATCTAAAATAGCCAATCGATGTACTTTTTCCTGCAGAATTCAAAAATGAAACCAAAAATTTGTTTGAACCAGAAACAAAAGAGTTACGCTATGGATAAGATGTTTTTTAAATGGAACATAGCTTTTTTTATACGATTTTCGGAACGAGTGATTTTTTTTATGTCCGTTCTGATTAAAATATTTAATATTGTGACAGCTATATTTATTAAATTTTAATGTTTTATCCAGTATAATTTAACTTCAACCTGTTTGAAACATACACTAGGTAATAAAGGTAAAATCACCTTGAAATCCTTCAAAGTCAAAAAATTTGACAAATTTACTATAATATTGCCGAAATGAAATATTCATTAGATGAGAGATTGCAGATTGTTATCTTGTTCTACAAATCTCTCATCTAATGAATATTTCATTTCGGCAATATAGTAAAATTGTCAAATTTTTTGACTTTGAAGGATTTCAAGGTGATTTTTACCTTTATTACCTAGTGTATGTTTCAAACAGGTTGAAGTTAAATTATACTGGGTAAAACATTAAAATTTAATAAAAATAGCTGTCACAATATTAAATATTTTAATCAGAACGGACATAAAAAAATCACTCGTTCCGAAAATCGTATAAGAAAAGCTATGTTCATTTAAAAAACACCTTATCCATAGCGTAACTCTTTTGTTTCTGGTTCAAATAAATTTTTGGTTTCATTTTTGAATTCTGCAGGAAAAAGTACATCGATTGGCTATTTTAGATTTTTCTTTAAATACAAGGAAGCTCAAAAATGAGCTCCTGTTCAGTCCTCGTTGGAAGACCCTGTACCTGCAAGAGAAGAGAATGATGAAGTTCAGGAAGCAATACATAAATTAGTAAATCAGCATGAGCTTCCAAATCACAATGAAGTGGAAAATATTTTGGAGAATGAAGTCTTACTCAACGAAATCAATGGAGAAGATATATTGCCAAATGATGACCTACTGAACGAAAATGATGTCGAATCTGCTAACGAAACTAACGCCGAACCTGCTAATGAAATTGACACCGAACCTGCTAACGAAATTGACGCCAACCCTGCTATCGAAAATAATATCGGCGAACAATTAATTATGAATGATATAGAAATGTTGGACGAGATAGAAGAGGAACAATTTAATATAGAAGCCTTATTGACTATTGAACGCGATCTCAATTTGGAAGAAATTAGACACACGCGGATGGAAGTTCAACAACGACTAGATCAATTTTCAACAATGGTTAGACATTGTAATGAGTTAATAGACCTTCTCAATACCAGAGAACAAGCAATCGTAAACAATTATCAAGCAATATCCAAGCAAAGAAGACTCATGGATTTATTAAATAGAAATTAAGAAACTACAGTTTTTATCAGTGGTACTAAAAATTAGAAATAATGTGTGTGTAATTTTTTGCCTACAATTTTTTCTTCAAAGACTTATGGACTTAGTAAAAAAATTAATGAACTTTAGAGTATAACTTTATAAATATATTCAAATTAAAAAATAATTTGTTACTTTTGTGAATTTTATGTAGACAATAAAAAATGTTTTTTGTATTTAAATAAGTTTAAAAATGTATTTTGGCAATATATGGTTTTGAATATATTTTCTTTTGTTTAGGTTTAGTTGCCTTTAAACTCTAAGTTGTTGTACTAAAGTTGGGTGTAATTGTGTAATTGTGCAATTTTTCATAATAAAAAAATGTTTATTTAAATGAATCCAGTATTATTTATATCTTCGTATATTAAATAAATAAAAATCACACGAAATATCCACATAAATTTAACTTCCTGGTTATTTTAATTCCGCTAATGGCTATCTTCTACACTAATTTAAAATGATAGTGATTTAAACGCTATAGAACTTCAAAGTAAAAATTATATGTTGTTAGTGGGTTTTAAAAGTAAGTGCACTTAATTTATTGTTTATTTTTATTTATTAAGTTGGTAATAATCATGTGCTTGTATTTGTAGAAAAGCCCTAAAAATCACACTACTTATTAATTATATAAAATATAGTACTTACAGCTCTATCATGAACATTATGTAGAAATACCACAATTTTATCCAATCTAATTCACTTCATTAGCACATTAAAACTTTATTTTAAAATCATATTTTTACACTGCTTTAAGTAACTGACTGCATTGAACTTAAAAGCCATGTGTCGCACAAAGACTGGGTTTTGCGTGGGAGGAAACCTTATGCTAATAAATATTTGCATATGGTAACTGTTCGTTGCGAGAAACGCAGCAAGCTTTTATTTTAGATAGAATAATAAAGAAAAGAGCTGGAAGACTTGCCGGAAAACCGTTTTTACACTAAAGCTAAACGTTTTAACGACGTCTTTTTACTCTAATAAATTAACTCTTTCCTCTAATTTGAGGTTGTCAATAACTACAAATTTGTCGAAACAGTAAATTTTTATGAAATATATGAGATTTAGAAAAATAAAAGTTGGCGTTAGTAGTGAGACTACGTTCATTAGCGGTTCCCACTTATGACCTTGACCTTGACCTTGAGTAACTTTAAATAGTAGAAGCACTAGTATGTGGAGCTGACTCCCCTCCCTCCCCCACCCCTCCCCCCTTCCCCGCTCATAATATTACCTTGACTTTTAATATATAAGGGAAGAAAGCTTGTGATTTTAGAGAAGCACTATAAAGAAGGTTACATTTAACGAAAATATGAATAAAATCCATATATTGGTTGCATGGCAGTTTGCTTACAAAAAATCACGTGAGAGTGATTATGAGCAGTATATATTGGATCGCTACCGCTTTCAAAATAGACTTCAATATGCTGAGAACCTCCTAAAGGATGTTTTGGATGAAAATTTTAGGAAGAAAATATAGAATGAACCTTTTAAATAATTTTTGTTTTATTACAACCAATTCAGAGTCATATCCTCCCACCTCGCCCATGTGGGCTTGACTTGCAGTACTGAGTGGGGGAATATCTATAAATGTATACGCACACGGTTTCTAAAACATTATTTGCTAGAAATATGATTCAAAAACGAAAGCTGGTTGGTGGCACAAAATCGGTAAAAAAACTTAAACAAGAAGACAGGCAGATGTCCTGTTTGTTTACATTCCATGAGAAGAGAAGAAATTTGCACACCCAATTCATGCACACAAATTTTGTATAAAGTGTTTAACAGAGTGGACGAGAACAAACGCACAGTGTCCTCTTTGCAGAAGATTCTATTTCTCAATTGTTTTAAAAGAGACTAATGAAAATATTCTTGTTAAGAAAAATGACAGTACTGATCAAGCTCTAGTGATATTGTTGTACATAAGTGACATGAATTTAATATAGAGATATCAGAAGTAAATAAAACCATGTTGTTAAATATAAAGTTTTTTATTTTACTATATTACATCTTTTTTTAATATCCATGAATTGTGTGATTTGTCCATTCCCAACCATTTGACATAAACTTTATTTCCTTTTCTTCTTAGCACCTTTTCCACGAGATACACGTTTGAATGTTTGACTTTCTGCAACTCCGGTTCATAAAAACTACCTAAAATTAGTTCATTTTTTTCATCTGTCAGCAGATATGTTCTTGGGTTGGTTAATTTAATTTCTTTAATTTGAAAAATTTCATTTGACCAGTTTGGTGTATATCCCTTTTGAAAAGCCTCTCTGAATTTACTAACTGTAACATAATCCCCTTGTTTAAATTTTGATTTTCTGGGGTCAAGTGTTTTTATATTATTATAAGTTGATTTTAGAATATCTTTTTCATTTTCTTCATTTATATATATATAGGTTTTAATCCCGTTGTTCTGTGTTTAGTTGTATTATACTTAAAAACAATATTATTTAAGATATCTAACCATTTGTAATTTCCTTGCAAGCTAAATTGTTTCCACATGAGAGTTTTTAAAGTTCTGTTGACCCTTCTAGCAATACTTGCTTTGACTGTGGAAAATGTACTGTAGTGATTGATGTTATATTTCTCCATTAATTTATTAAAGTTTTTGTTGAAAAATTCTCTTCCTTGATCCGTATGTATGTTAGTTGGAGGAGTTTTCGCAAGCTTTAAAATTTTTTCCATAGCTAAAGTTACTTCCTCAGCAGTTTTTCTTTTAACAGGTTGAACCCAAACATATTTGGAAAAAGTGTTTATAACAACTAAAATATATCTATATCCTTTATTTAGTTTTGCATAGGGAATCATTTCCACCAAATCTGCTTGCCATAAATCGTTTAAATTTTTAATAATACCCCGTCGTCTAAAATTTTTTCTAGCAGGTTTATGTAACTCGTTGACTAGATCTTCCTTGATGTTGGTTTGTTTACTCATGACTTCTAAATGTTTAGTTTGTTACTTCTACAAGGCATTTTATTAACAATTCGCCATAAAAATCTTCTAAATGGCTATTTTCAGGACGATGAAAAGAAAGAACATCCCCTTTCTTTAGCTTTAATCCGACAGGGTCAATAACTTTTTTTAAGAAAACATATTTTTTTGGATACTCTGCCCCAATTATTGTAGCAGATTCCATAGGAAAAATATATTTAATTCTTTTGTCTTGTAAAAGTTGGTAAACTATCGGATAGAGAGTAGATTCCCATAAAAGGTAATACCAAATTATAACAAAGTTTAACTGCACTAAGATCAACAAGTTTTATAATGTTATGTTCTTCAGATGAAAATTTATTATCCTTGCCAAAGATGTGGGAACCAAACTTGTCAATAGACATGGTCGTTGTCAGCGGTAGAATAAGGAATAAACATGTGTGAATTAGTATTTATTTAATTATTTTTGCTTCTCTTAGTTATTCTAAAATCGATATTATTTCATTTTGATGACCAGTATGTCCAGCCATTTGTGATGCTGTCAATAATTTTAATCTATCAATTATCTCATTTATATCGTCATAATAAACGTAATCTAATTTCTTTTTTGATAAATTTAACATAGCTCCCCCCATAGCTCCACTTTTTGTAGACAGATTTCTTGTGGAACGCGGTCTTTATGGAGGTAACAAACGTGAAGTGCTTGGTAGAACTGCACGATAACCTGTCTCTGTTGTGCTTCCACGTTTTAATATACCTTTTTGTAATAAGTAAGGTTTAACTATTGTCAAGTATTTAATGTCGGTCGAACCTTGAATTTGACTATTAGGATCAAAATTTCGTCTACATGCATTTGTCCTATTCAAAACATCCATATAATTTTCCATATCATTTGATGTATAACCAACAGGTTCTTTTTTAAAAAGAAGCTCATACAATCCAGGTGTTCCCTCATACCTAACTCCTTCAACTTTAAAATCTTTTCCTATGAAATCCACCACAGAATTAGCAATCTCATATTTATCTGCATCAACATCATGGCTAAACCCATATTTGTTATCAAATTTGCCTTCCGTGTCTTTTATTAGCCCATCCACGAAAGGTCTTAGAAGTGAATGATATGCTTCCAAATATTCTTCATAAGCAGGTGTTCTTGTTAATTCTAAAACATCTTGTCGCAATTCACCTATAGTTGGTTCAATTGTTGTTTCAGGGCTTGATTCTCCTGACTGTTGCGAATCTTCAAAAAATACTTCTTCATCTCCTAAAAGTGAGGGCATGTGTGTTGGAAGATATTTACTATATGCATTTGATTTCCTTTGATTGACCTCTGGCGTAGGAAATTGAAATTTTTTGGTCGAAACTAATTGTGGTGAATATACTTCTTTTTTAATGAACGGTTCTGTTTTAATTGTCTGAATTAACTCATGCAAAGGTTGAGTTATTGGTTTGAATTCTTTTTCCATACGAATTTCTTTATCAGATAAATCTGATTTTAAAGCTTTATACTTTTGTCTAACGACTTGTCTAGTTTTTACCAACTCTTTCGCTGTTTTTTCGTCCATCTTTACAAAAGGTAGGTTGTATACTAGAAAATTATCGTTTTGTCAGAGAGTTATATAGTGGAAATAAAATTATCAAATCCTTTTCTATAGCGGCCATCAGTTAAATTACAATCTTTATCAATAACGACAAAGTCATATTTATGTTTCCAACACATTGAACACAAGTTTTTAAACTCTTGAAAGCTCATTTCACCATTTACATGATCATCATATATATGTTTCAAGTTTGTAGCATCCTGCTGAAAAATTACCAAGAGGTTTGCATTATCACGTATAAGTTGTTTAGGGATTGATGAATATGTTTGACACAAATAAAAACAATCTGTATTTTTATGACGTCCAAAACAAAAATAATCCCTCATAAGACTTTGATCAGTGCATACTATATCATCAAATATAATCAGTGAGTTTGGTTTTATTTCAGTGGTTGAAACAATATCCTCAGCGTTCGATGATTCAAAATAACCAATAAATTTTAGTGGAGCAAAAAGCCTTTTTAGATATTCATATTTTGATTGATATAAGGATTTTGAGTACACATATATATTTTCAAATCTTAATCCATTAGCGTGTGTTATAAGAGACATCATAACATTTGTCTTCCCACAACCCGATGGTCCTACTATTAAACATCTTTTACAGTTTCCACCAAATAATTGCCCATGTTTTCGATAATTATCATGATATAAATCAAAATTTTTTATCGGTAAAGAAAAATCTTGTTTTTTAATCTTCATTGTTTGAACATCACTATTTAAGTAAGGTTATTTGCGTTTTCAAATCATTTATATATAATGATTAGACATAATAATGTCATTCACTGCGTGGAAGGACAGAGAAAAGGTAGTGGTTTATTAAATACTCTTATTAATAAATTACCAGTAGAGCTCCATATTCCTTCTTATAACTTTTGCGGACCAGGTACAAAGTTAAGCAAAAGGCTTGCCCGAGGTGATAAGGGAATTAATTTATTAGACGAAGCTTGCAAAGAGCACGATATAGCATATTCGGAATATTCCGATTTAAAAAACAGAAACGAGGCAGATAAAGTATTAGCTAAAAAGGCATTTAATAGATTCAAAGCTTCAGATTCAAATCTAGGCGAAAAACTGTCATCCTTGGCTGTGGCCGGAATCATGAAAGCAAAAACAAAACTCGGTATGGGAATAAGAAAAACGAAGAGAAGTCATAAACACAAGAAAGGAGGTCAAATATCCTTTAACCAAGTCGTAAGAAAAGCACGTAAAGAGCTAGCTGGGCAAAAATTTGCTAATATAAGAAACGCTGCCGGCACTGCTTTGTCATCAATTAAAAAATTAAAAATAAAGAACCTCAACAAAGAATTATTCCAATTCCAAAAACTGGTGGAATTTTACCTTTAATACCTATTTTTGCTGGTTTATCTGCTCTAGGAGCCCTAAGCGGAGGCGCTGCTGGCATAGCCCAGGCAGTAAATTCCGCCAAAAATGCACAAAAGAAGTTAGAAGAACAAACAAGACACAACAAAGAAATGGAAAAAATATCAATTGGAAAAGGTCTTTATTTAAAACCATATAAGAAAGGGTGTGGTCTATATTTAAAACCATATTCAAAAAACTGTTAAATTTGCTACCTCGTCGACCTTTGACAAATATAGATTTATTAAAGTATGCGAAAATATTAAAGTTGCCACATTTTAGAGGTGTCTTTATTAGAAATAAGTTACCCAAAAAAATAAAAAAATATGAAACAGGTATCATTAATTTAGATAATAATTTGGGGGAAGGCACTCACTGGACAGCATATGTTAAAAATAATAATAACATAATTTACTTTGATAGTTTTGGAAATTTACGACCACCAAATGAAGTTATAACTTATTTCTATAGCGATGGTAGCAAAAACAATATTAAATATAATTATGATAAATATCAATCTTTTAATAACTCAACTTGTGGACAGTTATGCTTACATTTTATTTATAATAATACGTAATTGTGTTTCCATTTTATTCTTATTACGACCATCATGTCGTTTACTATAGCTCTTTCCGCAAATTCAGCTATACTTCAAGCAGACTTTCATCCACCTATTTACTTAGATCCTAACACTTCCTATGTCGTCGGACTTACCAACTTTGAAACTTTTAATGCAATACCAAATATTGATAAAAGTAATAATAAAGTATATTTTGGAAAAAATAATGAATTTTTAACAATTCCTACGGGAAGTTATGAAATGGACGATGTTAATAAATATTTACAGGCTGAATTCCAAAAAAGAAATATTTAATTTCACCTCTATGCAAATAACAACACATTAAAATCAACAATAAAGTCTACTACGGATATTATTTTTAAAGATGGTACAATAGGAAAGCTTTTGGGTTTTAAAAATGGGATTATATCTGGTGATGGAGTTCCAAGAACATCGGAAAATCCAGCAGAGATTATAAAAGTTAATTCTTTATGCATAGACTGCAGTATCGCAGAAGGTTCCTATCTGAACGGAAAGCCAGTACACATTATTCATCAGTTTTTCCCTAATGTTAGCCCTGGATTTAAAATAATAGAAAGTCCCCAAAATATTATTTATTTTCCTGTTACAGTAAAAGTAATAGATAAAATAGCAGTAAAGGTAATAGACCAAGATTTAAATCTTGTTGATTTTCGAAACGAGACTGTAACTATAAGGTTGCATATAAAAGAAGTATAAAGGTTATCCTTTATAATAGAAAAACCTTCAATTTACCCACAAAAATTAATAAAAACTATAAGAAGGCTAAACATCGTAAACCAAAGATTAGTAGAAAGAGAAACACACAAGGGATAACACCTGAAAATATAAGCTTTTTGTAATCTCTAGGTTTAAAAGTTTTAGTATAATGAATGTTCTTAACGTAACAGAAGGTCTTTTTATAGATAATTCAATTGTGCATTCCGAAGTTCATGGTTATGAACCATACCTACCTACTAAATTGGGAAATAATGATGAAATTATAATACCTGTTCATGAAGTAGACAAGTATACTCTTCCTTCCGAAAGCTTTCTTTACATAGAGGGTAAACTAACAAAAGATAATAATACTGTCTCAAATACATTAAAATTGATAAACAATGGGATTGCATTCCTTTTTAAAGAAATGCGTTATCAACTGAACGGTGTTACAATAGATTCAGTTAGAGATGTTGGGTTAACTTCGACAATAAAGGGATATTTGTCATATAATAAAAATGAATGCAATAAACTTAAAAACGCAGGTTGGTTTCCTATGGAATCTTCACAAGTTGTTGATGCAACGACAGGACTATTTAATGTTTGCATTCCCCTTAAATTCTTAATGGGGTTTTTTGAAGACTACAAAAAAATTATTTTAAATGCCAAGCAAGAACTTATTTTAGTACGCGATAATTCAGACAAAAATGCAACAATTAATACTGCAGACGAAAATCCAAAAATTGAGCTTACAAAGCTAACTTGGAATATACCTCACATTTTAGTAGCTATTCCTCAAGAATTGGCATTATCTAAAATAATTAATAAGAATACTGATATAATAATCGCTTTCCGGAGTTGGGAACTGACTGAATACCCAGAATTATTAAAAACTAATCGTCATAACTGGCCTGTCAAAACATCTACGAAAGTTAATACCCCACGTCATGTAGCAATTGCTTTTCAAAAAGACTTAAGGGATAAATCAACAACTGATATGTCTTTATTTTCCAACGTTAAATTACGAAACATCAAAGTATTTTTAAACTCTGAGGGATATCCCTACAACGATCTATATTTAGACTTTGCTAAAAATAAATTTGCATCATTATATGAAATGTTTTCACAATTTCTAAAATCTTACCATGGATTAACACCTGAGCCCATTTTTTCTCCAAAGGAATTTAATACTTATGCTCCTATCGTATATATCGATTGTTCACATCAGAAAGAAACAATTGAATCCGGGCCTATTGTTATGAGAGTTGAGTTTGAATTACATGATGATCTTAAAGACAAAATATCTGCCTATTGTCTTATTATGCAACAATTGAGCTACAATCCTTTAACCAAAAATGTTAGACAACTTTAAAGCGCATGTCTAATATTTTATATATAAAATCAATGCTCTACTATTCCTTCCTACCATTATGGGTGAAGAACTGGAACTTCGAGTATCCTACTTTTTAGAAGAGCTGAAAAAATTAAAACAACAACTACAAGAATATTCTGACAAGAAATCTATGATTAAACAATTCTCATTTTTGAAATTATGAGGTTATTAATTGTCGATGTGCAAGGATTTAACATAGAAAATAAGAAGTTTATTCCCAAAGAACTGGCTGCCCATGATGGAAGCAAGACTTGCCACTATGTTTTTAAAGCTCCATTTGATCTAAAATACCTGCCGCCTGACTTACACAAACAAGCTGTGTGGTTAATGAAAAATCATCACTCTATTCCTTGGAATGAAGGATATACACCAATTCACAAGTTTTCTCTTATAATCAAGAATTTAACCGAGAAAGTAGATCATGTTTATGTTAAAGGGAGAGAGAAATCCGAATACATTCGAAAATATTCATTAAAACCAGTCATAGAACTTGATGAAAATCCATCGTTACAAGAAGAAGAATCTCATTGTTTTTATCATTCTAAATCACCATGTATATGTGTACTTACTAATGTATACAATTTATATAATAATTATTTAATGATTGAATAAAACACATAAATGAAATAAAGTTTTTGATTTGTTACAAATTAGGTTTCAAACACTTCTTGAATAATTTCAGGTGACAAAAACTTCTTTACTTCATCGAAATGCTCCTCAAATCCCATATCCTTCATGGTTTGCAGAAAAGTTCTTATATCAAACGTATGTAAATATATGTTACAGGCTTCTTCAGCTTTTCTGTATTTTCTTGCCATATCCATACATTCCTCATACGTATAGAATCTTTCGAATCCATACTCGGCTTCATGGGCAGCATCAAATTCTAAATTCCTAAAGTCATGTGATAGATTCTCTATAGCACTTGTTAGGTTATATGCCACTCGTTGAGATGTATATGCTAACCACATCTTGTATGAGTATGTGAGACTTAAAGTAAGTTCAGATCTTTAAATACTAATTTAGGAGGTGGGAGGAATAAAAGAGAAAAATATGTTTATAAATTTTTATTTTCAATACAACTCTTTACAAATTCATTACATGCAAATATTTCTACATCCTCCACAACACAATCTGAGTAAAAGTTTTATAATTCTAAAACACAGCAAGCATTTAAACTATTTTCCATAGGTGAAATAACATCATATACATTTTTTAACAAATCACCATTTTTCATAGAGATTCCACTAACTAAAATATTATAATATTTGGAAAATTCCTGGTTTTTTAAGATATCAAAACGATATTTGATTAAATTTGTCAAGTTCACTAATTCATTTATGGTGTCACCAGCTAAAAATACTTCATTACCACCATCTTGTGTAATCTTAATTATTCTTGCATCACCAATAAACACAAAGTGAATCTCATAACCATTTCCTTTCATGGGTTGCCACCCGGTGTTGTTGGAATAAATAAAGCTCAACATAATTCCTTGATTATTTAGGAAGGAAATCCATTGATCTTCATTAAAAATCACATTTTGATTGTATTTGTATCCACAGAGTTTAACAACAGGAATATATTTTCTCTCTAAGGAGAATCCAACGCTGACCCATTTGGATTTGGATTTGTTGATGTAGTAGATGGATTCATTGATGAGAGCTGCATTGCGCTTCTTACTAAACTCTTGTTGGTTTCCTGTTGGTTGATACATTTTCAGATGTTTGATGAAATAATGTCAGTAGAACTGTGGGTGATTGCTTAAATAGATAGATGTGGTAGTGGGGATAGTCAGCGTGGTAGAGGGGATAGTAAGAGTGGTGGGAGGATTTAAACACTAATCTTATAGATTTAAACATCATTTAGCAACTAACCATGAATGAGTGTAAGACAGAACTTTTTATCGACATTCAAGGATATAACTGTTCCTTTGGATACATTCCAAAAGAATTAGCGATTTATGATGGGATTCGTTGCTCAAATTATCTGTTTAAATCGCCATTTCAAAAAAATATGTTATCTGCTCCTGATATGAAACTGGTTAAATGGGCCGAAGAGTATCATGGACTAGAATGGGAATTTGGAAATATAGAACTTAATGAAATTGATGATATTTTAAAGCATGTGATAGAAGTTTACCAATCGCCCAAAATTTACGTGAAAGGGAATGAAAAAATAAGCTTCTTAAAAAAGTTTTTGGATGAAGATTTCATATACGCTATTCCCATTGGTCAAGAACCAAAATGAAGTAGATTTAAGAAAATTCCAGAATGTTATTTTCACAAAAATGCGAATCCATGGCATTGTGAATTAGCAAACGTAAAATTGTTATATAATTATTAGAGTTTAACAAATGGGGGTAATTCCAGAGAGGGCTTCTAACCTAGTTGGAAATAAAATTAGGATTCGATTTGAAAATAAAATACAAATATTTATTTACCCACATTGTGTTATTTGAAAGTGCGAGATACGAAAATATCATACAGGGTGTCTGAAAAGTCTTAGCATGGGCAAATATCTTTACTATTAATAAAGATAGCAACACCAAATTTTAGGTGTACCTTATTGGTTAGTAAATCTACTTTTTTACGTAATTTGACTCTTTCAACCCCCTTGGGGGGTTACGCTAGCGAGTTGAGGTCCAAAATTTTGGATGCAAACCTATGCCGTGTGGCCTCTTCGTTTAAAAGTCTTCAAACAAGAAACATTGTTTTAGTATTTTAGTATTTATTTATTATTGTAATTCATTTTTAAATGGCAAGCCTATAAAAATTATAACTCGTAAATCGTATAATCGGGCGGGGCACAAGTCGACCATTAGTCGGCCACTTGTGCCAAACAGTACAAGTCGGCGCTGCTATTTTTTGTTGTGTAGGGCACTTTTTTCTAACTTTTTTCCAACTTTACTTCTTCATTTGTCGTTTTTATATGTTTTGTTTTTGACATCTGCGCAGTAGACCAAAATGCGTACCACGCGCAAACCGAGCGTGCTAGACATGCGCACGGAATTTCAGGAGTTGGACTTTGGTGTCTACATTTGAACCCATTCATTTTTCAGAATATATCTCCAGTAGTTAAGGTACCACTACGTATTTAACTTTATAACTTTGTTCCCAAGTTTTTTTCGACTTTATTTTTCAGTTTTTGCCATGTGCGCAGTAGACCTAAATGCGTACCACGCGCAAACCGAGCGTGCTAGACATGCGCACGGAATTTCAGGAGATGGACTTTGGTGTCTACATTTGAACCCATTCACTTTTAAGAATATATCTCCAGTAGTTAAGGTACCACTGCGAATTTAGACAACAAAGTACATCCCCTGAAATTTCGTGCGACTGTCTAGCCCTCTTGGTTTGCGCGTGGTACGCATTTTGATCAATGGTAAAACTTTTTCCCCAAGTTTTTTTCGACTGTATTTTTCGTTATTTGCCACCGCGCAGATAGCAAAAAAAGAAAAATAAAATCGAAAAAACTTGGGAAAAACGTTATAAAGTTAAATACACAGTGGTACCTTAACTACTGGAGATAGATTCTTAAAAGTGAATGGGTTCAAATGTAGACACCAAAGTCCATCTCCTAAAAGTCCGTGCGCATGTCCAGCACGCTCGGTTTGCGCGTGGTACGTATTTTGGTCTACTGCGCACATGGCAAAAAACGAAAAATAAAGTCGAAAAAACCCTGGGAAAAAGTTATACAGTTAACTACGTAGTGGTACCTTAACTATTGGGGATATATTCTTACAAGTGAATAGGTTCGAATGTAGACACCCAAGTACATCTCCTGAACTTGCGTACGCATGTCTAGCACGCTCGGTTTGCGCGTGGTACGCATTTTGGTCTACTGCGCAGATGTCAAAAAACAAAACATATAACAACGACAAATGAAGAAGTAAAGTTGGAGAAAAGTTAGAAAAAAGTGCCCCACAAAACAGAAAATAGCAGCGCCGACTTGTGCTGTATGGCACAAGAGGTCGACTAATGGTCGACTTTTGCCCCGACCGATTATACGATTTACGAGTTATAATTTTTATAGGCTTGCCATTTAAAAATGAATTACAATAATAAATAAATACTAAAATACTAAAACAATGTTTCTTTTTTGAAGATTTTTAAACGAAGAGGCCACACAGCATAGGTTTGCATTCAAAATTTTCGACCTCAACTCCCTAGCGTAACCCCCCAAGGGGGTTGAAAAAGTCAAATTACATAAAAACGTAGATTTATCAACCAATAAGGTACAACTAAAATTTGGTGTCGCTATCTTTATTAATAGTAAAGATATTTGTCCATGCTAAGACTTTTCAGACACCCTGTATGATATTTTCGTATCTCGCACTTTCAAATAACACAATGTGGGTAAATAAATATTTGTATTTTATTTTCAAATCGACTCCTAATTTTATTTCCAACTAGGTTAGAAGCCGTCTCTGGAATTACCCCCATTTGTCAAACTTTAATAATTATAGACATTGTTATGAATAAAAACCTTTATTAAAATAAATATGTTTTTTTATTGGGAATTTTATTTATAATACAAATACAAATACATATTAAAGAATATTGAACATATAAACAATAATAAAAATATACTTATGAATACTACACACACATTTGAATTACATTCCTCTACATGAGATCTTCTATATAATTCCTTCCATTTATCTGTTAAGACATGAGCTTTATTAGAGTAATACAACCGTAACTTATACTGTACAATGGTAGAATTATTTATAATATTGTCATCTATTTTGTAGGTAAATAAACCATTATTTAAATACATCATTTTCCATGTTGATGGCCAACTATCATTATTTACATTATTAACCGATAGACAAAAAAATGCATCTCGAACATTAGGATCAACTTGTATGAACAAAGTATTGTTAACGAATGCTGATAGAAATAGAACTCCTACTGGTGGCAGAGCCATTTTCAAAATAAAATATTTTTCCAGGGTTCTTATGTTTTATATTCGTCATGAACTAAATCTTTTAGAATATCAATTACATTATTAACCATCTCATCATCAGTCTTGGATTTCTCTTCCAAAATATATATATGTTTGTGTCCCCAAGCTAAAGTCCTAAAAGAATCTGGAATTATATAGCGTTTGTCATCTTTTGGAGACAAAGCAACCTTATTTTTTAATTGTGTGAACATATCATGTAAAATGGAATGAAATATATTCATTTTTCTAAATTTCGTTTCCTAATTTTCAACTACGTCTTTATAATCTTGTTTAGTAATGGAATTTTATATAACATATTTTTTTACTCCTTTCGCCTTTTTTTCAGATTTATTCTCTAAATAGACACAGTAGGCTTTAGCTCCCGTCCCATAAAAACTTAAAATTGGTTTGCCCGCAAACTCATCTGTCATTCGCCCTAATACTGATTTATTCTTAGTTATATTATGTATATTGTTTTCACTATAATTAGAAGTGTCAAATTTATGTAAATTGTCTTGCATATCTTCATAAAAGTTTTCTGTTCTTATGTTTAAAATTAAACTATCTGTATCCGTGTATAACAAAATTGCTTCGTCTCCATACTTGCTCTTAATAATAAAAATCATATAAAACGGTTTTTGATAATTCCAAGACTGTGAAGCCAACATAAACGGGTTTGTTGTAAGTTATTTTTATTCGTTCCATTTGTATGGCGACAAAGTTTGCAGCGTTCTGGGGTTAAATTGATAAATTTAACTACCCAGAAGTGCTACAAGTGCGCGGCAGCTTTTCGCCAGGAGCATTTATGGGCCGTAGGTTTTTTAATTTTCCCTTTTCCTCTTCTTTGTTTAGGTTTTCCAAGGCACTAGGGCGCCACTGAGTTTTTGTTAAAGAAAAATACGCTTACAGCTTAATAAACTCAGAACTTAAGCTGATATTTGATTTTAAAAAAATGTTATAAAATTCTTTGCATGTGTTTTAGCAGGCAATAAAACAAACCATTCCCCAAAATAAAATATATTTACTCTTATTTTAGAAAAGCTTGTCGACAGCTAAAAGGATTTGGTCATTAATAAAATAATACCTACTTGAACATATGGGTAGTAGATACTTAAATTAAATTACAGTATGAAAGGTTATCAAATATTTTTAGTACCATTTTGGCAAGTACAGTTTAGTAAATATTAAATATACACCCTGCTACAAATAGTATAATAAAAATAGATAAGGTAAATCATCAGGTAACGCAACGAGGGTAGATACCAAAAAAAATCATGATTCTTTTCGCTACGCCCTAAAGAAAATGATACAAAACTTACCAAAACAGTTTTATACACTCTATAAGTCAATATTCACTTGATAAGCCGCATGGTACCAAAAAAATATATATACAATTTTATATTCATCAGTAATCAAAAACATAATACGGCAGATTTAAAATAGGGGTAATTACGTAATAATATTACCTCTAAATACTTATTTTTACAAAATTTACATTAGTCCACAGGAGACTTTATACTGCGATGCTTTAAATAAAAGGGATTATGTAATAATGCAAAGAGGACAATGTGCGTTTGTTTTCGACCACTCTGTTAAACACTTTACACAAAATTTGTGTGTGCACGAATTGGGTGTGCAAATTTCTTCTCTTCTCATGGAATATAAACAAACAGGACATCTGCTTCTGTCTTCTTGTTTAAGTTTTTTCACCGATTTTCTGCAACCAACCAGCTTTCGTTTTTGAATCATATGTATGTATTATTTCTAGCAAATAATGTTTTAGAAGCCGTGTGCGTATAAATTTATAGATATTCCCCTCTCAGTACTCCAAGTCAAGCCCACATGAGCGAGGTGGGAGGATATGAGCTTGAATTGGTGGTAATAAAACAAAAATTATTTAAAACGTTCATTATATATTTTCTTCCTATAATTTTCATCCAAAACATCCTTTAGGAGGTTCTCACGTGATTTTTTGTAAGCAAACTTCCATGCAAACAATATATGGATTTTATTCATATTTTCGTTAAATACCTTCTTCATATTGCTTCTCTAAAATAAGCTTTATTCCCTCCTTTTATATATTAAAAGTTAAGATCATTGTTTTTGGAGCGGGGAGAGGAGAGGGGAGAGGAGTGGGGTAAAGTGGTAGGGTGAAGAGTTGGGGGATTTGGTGGGGTGAAGAGTGGGTGCTGTGGAGAGAATCCATGGATTAATGTATAATACTTCTAATTATTTGTTTGACATTTATAAAACTAATACTGTCCGGATACTGTCCGGATACTGTCCGGATGCTGTTCGGATAGTGTTCGGATGCTGTTCTAAAGAGTGAAGAGTGGGTGCTGTGGAGAGAATCCATGGATTAATTAATAACCTCTAATTATTTGTTTGACATTTATTAAAATACAGGTTTATTTTTGAAAAAAAAAAACAATATGTTTATCTACATTAGTCTACTTGATGTTTCTATTGCACATGAAACATGCTTCCTGGGGTACAGGGGGCCATCGAAGTGTGTGCTCCAGTCAGGACGATTGTAATGTATAAAACATGGCAATTTAATTTGAAGATTAAGACTTGATTTATAAGACATTGGTAATTTTCCCCATACATCCAAGAGCTCCAAAGGATCTGCATAATTAATTAGATATTCCAAAGGTAACATTTTTAGTTCATCTGTTGTAAAATCTTGCAAGGTTTTCTTTCCGCTTACATGACTAAACATTACATTTGCTGTTGGGCAAGACATAGTTTTTCTTTTTTGCTTCCAATAAGGAATATGCACATATTTTTTTATTGCATAAATCGTTTAAGGAAGTCATTACAACCCCAAAACTGCTATTTTGAAGAAAATTACTGGGTTAGTTTAGCTACAAAAAATTTTTAATTTTCGGTATAATTTATTACAACTTCAAACGCAGCCATTTGCCTGCTTAAAAAAGTTACGTCACGAGGATAAGTGGCAATCTACATGTTAACGTAAAGCTGAACCGAGGGCTGCCTACCTACAAACGTCTAGAAAATTAAGAATTTCTGTGATAGTCCGAAAGCAAGTCAGTATTTTCTCGAATGATTGTACCTCTATCAATTGATTTACCAAACTGATTGTTAATATTGTAAGGTTATATGCTTAGGAATAGAAAAATGTCAGTCGACAAGACCTAAAGTCAAAAAGGTGATTGTTTTACAATAATATAGAACATTTTTTCTGGGAGAGGAAATACAAGATGTTTACCGACTCTCGGACTAAAGCGATTATTATCCGATACAGCTACCTGTGACAGCTGACAGCTATGACTGTGCGACTATGGAGATCGGCATTAGTTTCCCAACTGATTGTGTTGTGATTTTGTTGCTTGTGATGGTAGCGGTTGTGTTTTTATTACAGTGGTAATTGTGTATAATTCTTTTTATTAAATGTTAAAATCTATTAAAAATATAAACTACAAATATTGTACTATGCCAATGTGCAAAACTATCACTGTGAGTGCATTGAAAACCTCCTTTTTCATGTGCCCAAAAAACCGATGTCGAAGAAAGTACCTACTGCAAATTTAATCAAAAATTTTACATGAAGAGGAATCTATAAAGGTTAGTATTGCTAAATTCAAGTAATCATATGTTGCTGTACATTTATTTTTATAGTATAATAAACAATAACAGCCAGATTCTCCAACGCTAGTCCGGTCTAATTTGACAACCAAAAGTTTTAAACTGACAGCTGTAAGAATAATACAACTAAATTTTATACTGTGAATTTATTTCGGAGCTTTTTCGCAAATTTATAAAGAAAAGAGCAATTTTAGTACGCACTTTTGACAATAATAGAACTAAATGCACTCTAGCAACCTGTTCCAAGATGAAAATCGTTTGAAAACCAAGCAAATCGCTGAAATATCCGAATAATTCATAAATTTGCAATGACGTCATATTAACAACGACAGGACAAAAACTTGTCAAAACATAACTGATCAACTAGAAGATCTTAATTTAAACCTGTACTAAATCTTAAACTTTCTTAGTGAATCTGGACGTAAGTGTTTAGAACTAAATTGTAAAGGCAAATCCAACAGCACTAACGTCCAGCCAATTTTCCGATTTTCTTTGCACAAATGCCGTTTTGGTCATTTATAACCAGTCTGTTTAATAAAATAAAAGGTTTTCTATCGACTAAATCACCTAATCTTTGGGAAACACTCAAGAAAATGGATTTACACTGAAATTTACATTACACTAGCAATTATGAAACGTCTACTTAATAAAAAAAAAGTGACGTCACAAACAAAAGAAATGCGTTTACAAGAGGTTAGATATTTGCAGGAAAATTTGCAAAATAAAACCTCTTTTTTGTTAATAAAACCCAAAATAGATGGAAAACAGCAACTGCCATGGACATTTAATTTATGTAGAGAATACAAAAAAAATATTTCAGTTTTTTTTTGGATTACATGCATATTCCCTATTCTTGAACTTTCTTTCTCTGTTGAGTTCGAAACTTTTTTTTAGCACTCTTAGATAGATTGGGAGGTGGATTTATTATTATTAAATTGTTTTCTATGTACTCTTGTGGATCGTAAGTTTCACAGGGTTCTGCGTCCCAGGAGAGATCAATAGGGACTGCTACAGACATGATTTGAATTGTGTTAAATACTGTAAATATTGAGAATTTATAGCAATAAAAGTGGTGTGGGGAAAAGCTGGTAGGAGGAATGGGTTTTAAAAGCTCATTTTCGAAGCTCCTGAGAGGAGAGGGGAGGGGAGAGGAGTGGGGGAAGTGGTAGGGTGAAGAGTGGGGGGATTTGGTGGGGTGAAGAGTGGGGGGAATGGTTTTAAAATCTCATTTGGAAGCTCGCTGATTTAGAAACTGTGAAAGCCATCTACTAAACATGTTTTTGACACCAGGCCCCTTTATTTTAAGGGGTGGGGGGTAATTTTGGAATTTTAAATTGAATTGTGTACTTTTGTTTATAAAATTCGAATCTACGTAAAAAACTACGTATGTGTACAAAAATTGTTTTATATTAAATATTTCCACTAAGAAGACATCGTTTTCAGAACTTGAAAGAAGATTATACGCCTTAAAAAATTTCGATTCTACTCTTTTTCATAAAATAAAACCGCTTAACCTAAAAAAAATAGTACAATCAAGTTTTATTTTCAAACTATTGATCTAGGATTTTCATTTAGGTTTAAATTATTTAGGCCACGCCACTTTAACAAAATCTGAAAAAAATGTAAGTGGGAAGACCTTTGGGTTAAACTTAGACGATGCACACCGTGTACTAACGATCGTGGTCAGACTCGTTCTGATTAGTCAGGTTACGCTGGCGATTTTAAAATTGTTCGCGTGATTTAGCGTTTCTATTTAATAATGCTATAAATAAATAACTAAAAAGCGTTGTTATTACCAAATATTGATTTAACTTGATAGGATTTACGTGTTTTTATTTTGTTTGTTGTTAAAAACATACTAAAAGTTTTATTGTTTAACTTAATTAAATTAACACTAAAACTTTTTAAGTATTATGTAACGGTTTCGGGTGCAAGGAAGTAATTTAGATACATCTCGACTCAGCTCATTTAGGGAACCTTTCTCAAAAATAAAAAAAATATGACAATTTTCTTGACGAAATATCAGTCTCTGTGATTTCCTGTTCGAGAGTTTCACGCAGTACATTCAGAAAGCTGTAGGTTTTACCGCTTTGTCAAGAAAATTACCGTAATTTGTTAGACTTTTTGAAAAGGTCCCCCAAATGAATTTTTCTAAAGTCGAAGTGTTCCTAACTAAATCACTTTCTTGCACCCTCAAACGTTACATAGCACGTAAACTTTTTTTGTGTTAAATTTAATTAGGTTATCCCTAAGCCTATGTCCTAATTGCACAAAAATTTTGATCGCGCGAGCGTGCGAGCGACGCGGTAAACGCGTGATCGGGCGATGAAGCGTGCGATCATCGCTGCTCTGTCCAAATTTGTTCAGTCACAAAATGTCTCGCTAACAACAGGGACGTATACTGTTAAGTGGTAATATTTATCTAAGATATCAATTTATTTCAAGAAAAGAAAAGTTAGTCGTTCCCAAGTCAATGCAATATATTACGACAGGCTAAAATTTGGAGACTTTCATCATCTTTACTTAAAACTGAGAGATGATCCACGATTATTTGTTCAGTACACAAGGATGCAAGTTGAAACTTTTAATTGCATTCTTCGGCACATAGAACAAGATTGTTATCGTTCCACAACAAATTTTAAAAAACCTATTTCTGCTGAAGAAAGACTTATTAACATTAAGGTAAGAAAAAGACAGTTTTCCTTAAGAATAAAAAAGTTTAATGTTAAGTTGGTGTTGCCTCCAAAAAGACTTATACATGATTAACGTAGCTGACAATTTAAAGCTTTCTATAGATTATACTACCTGGCGATGATGATTCATATGAGGCATGCACAGGTGATGGCGTATACATCGGCATGCTATTTGGTGAGAGTGCTTGCGCTAAAACATTCTGTATTTGAGTCCGTACCAGTAACTTTGTATATGGATTTAATAGTTTGAAAAAAGGCAGTAGAGATTTCAGAAAATCCATATCTGGATCATCTGCAGTATCTCTCCTACTAGTAGAGTGTTATGTCACTTTGTAAATACAAGGAAGCTCCCAATCCTACCACTTTTCACCATTCCAAATCCACCCATTCTTCACCCTACCAAATCCCCCCACCCCCTACCAAATCCACCCACTCCCTACCAAATCCCCCCACTCCCTACCAAATCCCCCCACTCCCTACCAAATCTCCCCATTCCCTACCAAATCCCCCACCCCCTACCAAATCCACCCACTCCCTACCAATTCCATCCCACTCTTCACCCTACCAAATCCCCCCACTCCCTACCAAATCCCCCCACTCCCTACCAAATCCCCCCACTCCCTACCAAATCCCCCCACTCTTCACCCCACCAAATCCCCCCACACTCCCTACCAAATCCTACCACTCTTATATCAAATCCAGCTCCAACGGAGCTTTCAAAACCATTCCTCCTACCAGCTTTTCCCACACCACTTTTATTGCTATAAATTCTCAATATTTACAGTATTTAACACAATTCAGATCATGTCTGTAGCTAGCCATATAAAGTAGACTAATGTAGTTATTTTTATTTATTTCAAAAATAAACTTGTATTTAATAAATGTATTTTTTTTATAAATGTCAAACAAATAATTAGGAGTATTATTCATTATTGCTGGACCATGTATATTATTAAGATCTTAATTCCCCCCGTATATGCAATTTAATATAGAGAATCTCATTTCTCACGTTTTCCAGCGTTCAACGAACGCCTTTCACCTCGGTTTGTTTTTATTTGCTATATGCACATGTTAATAGTTACATAATATAAAGATATGTAACCAAATGTTTTACATTTTGCAGATGCAGATGCAGATGTTGATGCAGATGCAGATGCAGATGTTCTTGCACATGTTAATACTTAGTTACATAATATAAAGATATGTAACCATATGTTTTACATTTTGCAGATCGTATGATTTATTTTTGTACAGGCTTAATTGTTTAGAAAATTATGTTGAGTTAAAGAAATTAAATTCGCAGAGATATTTCCTGGTTTTACATTTTTTCAGAGTGGTCTAATAGCTGCTCTCAGACATATGTTTAATGTTATATGATATATGACATATGTTATATGTTTAAAGTATTGTAATAGAGGCGGGACTGTCGTAACTAGAAAAGTATTATTAGTTTTAGAAATTTTTATTTTAAAGTTGTCTATAAAAGCACAACTTTTCCGCTCTAACTTTAGTACAACTTAGAGTTTAAAGCCAACTAATCCTAAACAAAAGAAAATGTGTTCAAAACCTTCAATTTTGCAAATGGCTAAACTAGACGGTCGCATCAGTGTTTTACAAAATGTGATACTTGTACAGGGTCTTCCAACGAGGACTGAACAGGGGCTCATTTTTGAGCTTCCTTGTATTTAAAGAAAAATCTAAAATAGCCAATCGATGTACTTTTTCCTGCAGAATTCAAAAATGAAACCAAAAATTTGTTTGAACCAGAAACAAAAGAGTTACGCTATGGATAAGATGTTTTTTAAATGGAACATAGCTTTTTTTATACGATTTTCGGAACGAGTGATTTTTTTTATGTCCGTTCTGATTAAAATATTTAATATTGTGACAGCTATATTTATTAAATTTTAATGTTTTATCCAGTATAATTTAACTTCAACCTGTTTGAAACATACACTAGGTAATAAAGGTAAAATCACCTTGAAATCCTTCAAAGTCAAAAAATTTGACAAATTTACTATAATATTGCCGAAATGAAATATTCATTAGATGAGAGATTGCAGATTGTTATCTTGTTCTACAAATCTCTCATCTAATGAATATTTCATTTCGGCAATATAGTAAAATTGTCAAATTTTTTGACTTTGAAGGATTTCAAGGTGATTTTTACCTTTATTACCTAGTGTATGTTTCAAACAGGTTGAAGTTAAATTATACTGGGTAAAACATTAAAATTTAATAAAAATAGCTGTCACAATATTAAATATTTTAATCAGAACGGACATAAAAAAATCACTCGTTCCGAAAATCGTATAAGAAAAGCTATGTTCATTTAAAAAACACCTTATCCATAGCGTAACTCTTTTGTTTCTGGTTCAAATAAATTTTTGGTTTCATTTTTGAATTCTGCAGGAAAAAGTACATCGATTGGCTATTTTAGATTTTTCTTTAAATACAAGGAAGCTCAAAAATGAGCTCCTGTTCAGTCCTCGTTGGAAGACCCTGTACCTGCAAGAGAAGAGAATGATGAAGTTCAGGAAGCAATACATAAATTAGTAAATCAGCATGAGCTTCCAAATCACAATGAAGTGGAAAATATTTTGGAGAATGAAGTCTTACTCAACGAAATCAATGGAGAAGATATATTGCCAAATGATGACCTACTGAACGAAAATGATGTCGAATCTGCTAACGAAACTAACGCCGAACCTGCTAATGAAATTGACACCGAACCTGCTAACGAAATTGACGCCAACCCTGCTATCGAAAATAATATCGGCGAACAATTAATTATGAATGATATAGAAATGTTGGACGAGATAGAAGAGGAACAATTTAATATAGAAGCCTTATTGACTATTGAACGCGATCTCAATTTGGAAGAAATTAGACACACGCGGATGGAAGTTCAACAACGACTAGATCAATTTTCAACAATGGTTAGACATTGTAATGAGTTAATAGACCTTCTCAATACCAGAGAACAAGCAATCGTAAACAATTATCAAGCAATATCCAAGCAAAGAAGACTCATGGATTTATTAAATAGAAATTAAGAAACTACAGTTTTTATCAGTGGTACTAAAAATTAGAAATAATGTGTGTGTAATTTTTTGCCTACAATTTTTTCTTCAAAGACTTATGGACTTAGTAAAAAAATTAATGAACTTTAGAGTATAACTTTATAAATATATTCAAATTAAAAAATAATTTGTTACTTTTGTGAATTTTATGTAGACAATAAAAAATGTTTTTTGTATTTAAATAAGTTTAAAAATGTATTTTGGCAATATATGGTTTTGAATATATTTTCTTTTGTTTAGGTTTAGTTGCCTTTAAACTCTAAGTTGTTGTACTAAAGTTGGGTGTAATTGTGTAATTGTGCAATTTTTCATAATAAAAAAATGTTTATTTAAATGAATCCAGTATTATTTATATCTTCGTATATTAAATAAATAAAAATCACACGAAATATCCACATAAATTTAACTTCCTGGTTATTTTAATTCCGCTAATGGCTATCTTCTACACTAATTTAAAATGATAGTGATTTAAACGCTATAGAACTTCAAAGTAAAAATTATATGTTGTTAGTGGGTTTTAAAAGTAAGTGCACTTAATTTATTGTTTATTTTTATTTATTAAGTTGGTAATAATCATGTGCTTGTATTTGTAGAAAAGCCCTAAAAATCACACTACTTATTAATTATATAAAATATAGTACTTACAGCTCTATCATGAACATTATGTAGAAATACCACAATTTTATCCAATCTAATTCACTTCATTAGCACATTAAAACTTTATTTTAAAATCATATTTTTACACTGCTTTAAGTAACTGACTGCATTGAACTTAAAAGCCATGTGTCGCACAAAGACTGGGTTTTGCGTGGGAGGAAACCTTATGCTAATAAATATTTGCATATGGTAACTGTTCGTTGCGAGAAACGCAGCAAGCTTTTATTTTAGATAGAATAATAAAGAAAAGAGCTGGAAGACTTGCCGGAAAACCGTTTTTACACTAAAGCTAAACGTTTTAACGACGTCTTTTTACTCTAATAAATTAACTCTTTCCTCTAATTTGAGGTTGTCAATAACTACAAATTTGTCGAAACAGTAAATTTTTATGAAATATATGAGATTTAGAAAAATAAAAGTTGGCGTTAGTAGTGAGACTACGTTCATTAGCGGTTCCCACTTATGACCTTGACCTTGACCTTGAGTAACTTTAAATAGTAGAAGCACTAGTATGTGGAGCTGACTCCCCTCCCTCCCCCACCCCTCCCCCCTTCCCCGCTCATAATATTACCTTGACTTTTAATATATAAGGGAAGAAAGCTTGTGATTTTAGAGAAGCACTATAAAGAAGGTTACATTTAACGAAAATATGAATAAAATCCATATATTGGTTGCATGGCAGTTTGCTTACAAAAAATCACGTGAGAGTGATTATGAGCAGTATATATTGGATCGCTACCGCTTTCAAAATAGACTTCAATATGCTGAGAACCTCCTAAAGGATGTTTTGGATGAAAATTTTAGGAAGAAAATATAGAATGAACCTTTTAAATAATTTTTGTTTTATTACAACCAATTCAGAGTCATATCCTCCCACCTCGCCCATGTGGGCTTGACTTGCAGTACTGAGTGGGGGAATATCTATAAATGTATACGCACACGGTTTCTAAAACATTATTTGCTAGAAATATGATTCAAAAACGAAAGCTGGTTGGTGGCACAAAATCGGTAAAAAAACTTAAACAAGAAGACAGGCAGATGTCCTGTTTGTTTACATTCCATGAGAAGAGAAGAAATTTGCACACCCAATTCATGCACACAAATTTTGTATAAAGTGTTTAACAGAGTGGACGAGAACAAACGCACAGTGTCCTCTTTGCAGAAGATTCTATTTCTCAATTGTTTTAAAAGAGACTAATGAAAATATTCTTGTTAAGAAAAATGACAGTACTGATCAAGCTCTAGTGATATTGTTGTACATAAGTGACATGAATTTAATATAGAGATATCAGAAGTAAATAAAACCATGTTGTTAAATATAAAGTTTTTTATTTTACTATATTACATCTTTTTTTAATATCCATGAATTGTGTGATTTGTCCATTCCCAACCATTTGACATAAACTTTATTTCCTTTTCTTCTTAGCACCTTTTCCACGAGATACACGTTTGAATGTTTGACTTTCTGCAACTCCGGTTCATAAAAACTACCTAAAATTAGTTCATTTTTTTCATCTGTCAGCAGATATGTTCTTGGGTTGGTTAATTTAATTTCTTTAATTTGAAAAATTTCATTTGACCAGTTTGGTGTATATCCCTTTTGAAAAGCCTCTCTGAATTTACTAACTGTAACATAATCCCCTTGTTTAAATTTTGATTTTCTGGGGTCAAGTGTTTTTATATTATTATAAGTTGATTTTAGAATATCTTTTTCATTTTCTTCATTTATATATATATAGGTTTTAATCCCGTTGTTCTGTGTTTAGTTGTATTATACTTAAAAACAATATTATTTAAGATATCTAACCATTTGTAATTTCCTTGCAAGCTAAATTGTTTCCACATGAGAGTTTTTAAAGTTCTGTTGACCCTTCTAGCAATACTTGCTTTGACTGTGGAAAATGTACTGTAGTGATTGATGTTATATTTCTCCATTAATTTATTAAAGTTTTTGTTGAAAAATTCTCTTCCTTGATCCGTATGTATGTTAGTTGGAGGAGTTTTCGCAAGCTTTAAAATTTTTTCCATAGCTAAAGTTACTTCCTCAGCAGTTTTTCTTTTAACAGGTTGAACCCAAACATATTTGGAAAAAGTGTTTATAACAACTAAAATATATCTATATCCTTTATTTAGTTTTGCATAGGGAATCATTTCCACCAAATCTGCTTGCCATAAATCGTTTAAATTTTTAATAATACCCCGTCGTCTAAAATTTTTTCTAGCAGGTTTATGTAACTCGTTGACTAGATCTTCCTTGATGTTGGTTTGTTTACTCATGACTTCTAAATGTTTAGTTTGTTACTTCTACAAGGCATTTTATTAACAATTCGCCATAAAAATCTTCTAAATGGCTATTTTCAGGACGATGAAAAGAAAGAACATCCCCTTTCTTTAGCTTTAATCCGACAGGGTCAATAACTTTTTTTAAGAAAACATATTTTTTTGGATACTCTGCCCCAATTATTGTAGCAGATTCCATAGGAAAAATATATTTAATTCTTTTGTCTTGTAAAAGTTGGTAAACTATCGGATAGAGAGTAGATTCCCATAAAAGGTAATACCAAATTATAACAAAGTTTAACTGCACTAAGATCAACAAGTTTTATAATGTTATGTTCTTCAGATGAAAATTTATTATCCTTGCCAAAGATGTGGGAACCAAACTTGTCAATAGACATGGTCGTTGTCAGCGGTAGAATAAGGAATAAACATGTGTGAATTAGTATTTATTTAATTATTTTTGCTTCTCTTAGTTATTCTAAAATCGATATTATTTCATTTTGATGACCAGTATGTCCAGCCATTTGTGATGCTGTCAATAATTTTAATCTATCAATTATCTCATTTATATCGTCATAATAAACGTAATCTAATTTCTTTTTTGATAAATTTAACATAGCTCCCCCCATAGCTCCACTTTTTGTAGACAGATTTCTTGTGGAACGCGGTCTTTATGGAGGTAACAAACGTGAAGTGCTTGGTAGAACTGCACGATAACCTGTCTCTGTTGTGCTTCCACGTTTTAATATACCTTTTTGTAATAAGTAAGGTTTAACTATTGTCAAGTATTTAATGTCGGTCGAACCTTGAATTTGACTATTAGGATCAAAATTTCGTCTACATGCATTTGTCCTATTCAAAACATCCATATAATTTTCCATATCATTTGATGTATAACCAACAGGTTCTTTTTTAAAAAGAAGCTCATACAATCCAGGTGTTCCCTCATACCTAACTCCTTCAACTTTAAAATCTTTTCCTATGAAATCCACCACAGAATTAGCAATCTCATATTTATCTGCATCAACATCATGGCTAAACCCATATTTGTTATCAAATTTGCCTTCCGTGTCTTTTATTAGCCCATCCACGAAAGGTCTTAGAAGTGAATGATATGCTTCCAAATATTCTTCATAAGCAGGTGTTCTTGTTAATTCTAAAACATCTTGTCGCAATTCACCTATAGTTGGTTCAATTGTTGTTTCAGGGCTTGATTCTCCTGACTGTTGCGAATCTTCAAAAAATACTTCTTCATCTCCTAAAAGTGAGGGCATGTGTGTTGGAAGATATTTACTATATGCATTTGATTTCCTTTGATTGACCTCTGGCGTAGGAAATTGAAATTTTTTGGTCGAAACTAATTGTGGTGAATATACTTCTTTTTTAATGAACGGTTCTGTTTTAATTGTCTGAATTAACTCATGCAAAGGTTGAGTTATTGGTTTGAATTCTTTTTCCATACGAATTTCTTTATCAGATAAATCTGATTTTAAAGCTTTATACTTTTGTCTAACGACTTGTCTAGTTTTTACCAACTCTTTCGCTGTTTTTTCGTCCATCTTTACAAAAGGTAGGTTGTATACTAGAAAATTATCGTTTTGTCAGAGAGTTATATAGTGGAAATAAAATTATCAAATCCTTTTCTATAGCGGCCATCAGTTAAATTACAATCTTTATCAATAACGACAAAGTCATATTTATGTTTCCAACACATTGAACACAAGTTTTTAAACTCTTGAAAGCTCATTTCACCATTTACATGATCATCATATATATGTTTCAAGTTTGTAGCATCCTGCTGAAAAATTACCAAGAGGTTTGCATTATCACGTATAAGTTGTTTAGGGATTGATGAATATGTTTGACACAAATAAAAACAATCTGTATTTTTATGACGTCCAAAACAAAAATAATCCCTCATAAGACTTTGATCAGTGCATACTATATCATCAAATATAATCAGTGAGTTTGGTTTTATTTCAGTGGTTGAAACAATATCCTCAGCGTTCGATGATTCAAAATAACCAATAAATTTTAGTGGAGCAAAAAGCCTTTTTAGATATTCATATTTTGATTGATATAAGGATTTTGAGTACACATATATATTTTCAAATCTTAATCCATTAGCGTGTGTTATAAGAGACATCATAACATTTGTCTTCCCACAACCCGATGGTCCTACTATTAAACATCTTTTACAGTTTCCACCAAATAATTGCCCATGTTTTCGATAATTATCATGATATAAATCAAAATTTTTTATCGGTAAAGAAAAATCTTGTTTTTTAATCTTCATTGTTTGAACATCACTATTTAAGTAAGGTTATTTGCGTTTTCAAATCATTTATATATAATGATTAGACATAATAATGTCATTCACTGCGTGGAAGGACAGAGAAAAGGTAGTGGTTTATTAAATACTCTTATTAATAAATTACCAGTAGAGCTCCATATTCCTTCTTATAACTTTTGCGGACCAGGTACAAAGTTAAGCAAAAGGCTTGCCCGAGGTGATAAGGGAATTAATTTATTAGACGAAGCTTGCAAAGAGCACGATATAGCATATTCGGAATATTCCGATTTAAAAAACAGAAACGAGGCAGATAAAGTATTAGCTAAAAAGGCATTTAATAGATTCAAAGCTTCAGATTCAAATCTAGGCGAAAAACTGTCATCCTTGGCTGTGGCCGGAATCATGAAAGCAAAAACAAAACTCGGTATGGGAATAAGAAAAACGAAGAGAAGTCATAAACACAAGAAAGGAGGTCAAATATCCTTTAACCAAGTCGTAAGAAAAGCACGTAAAGAGCTAGCTGGGCAAAAATTTGCTAATATAAGAAACGCTGCCGGCACTGCTTTGTCATCAATTAAAAAATTAAAAATAAAGAACCTCAACAAAGAATTATTCCAATTCCAAAAACTGGTGGAATTTTACCTTTAATACCTATTTTTGCTGGTTTATCTGCTCTAGGAGCCCTAAGCGGAGGCGCTGCTGGCATAGCCCAGGCAGTAAATTCCGCCAAAAATGCACAAAAGAAGTTAGAAGAACAAACAAGACACAACAAAGAAATGGAAAAAATATCAATTGGAAAAGGTCTTTATTTAAAACCATATAAGAAAGGGTGTGGTCTATATTTAAAACCATATTCAAAAAACTGTTAAATTTGCTACCTCGTCGACCTTTGACAAATATAGATTTATTAAAGTATGCGAAAATATTAAAGTTGCCACATTTTAGAGGTGTCTTTATTAGAAATAAGTTACCCAAAAAAATAAAAAAATATGAAACAGGTATCATTAATTTAGATAATAATTTGGGGGAAGGCACTCACTGGACAGCATATGTTAAAAATAATAATAACATAATTTACTTTGATAGTTTTGGAAATTTACGACCACCAAATGAAGTTATAACTTATTTCTATAGCGATGGTAGCAAAAACAATATTAAATATAATTATGATAAATATCAATCTTTTAATAACTCAACTTGTGGACAGTTATGCTTACATTTTATTTATAATAATACGTAATTGTGTTTCCATTTTATTCTTATTACGACCATCATGTCGTTTACTATAGCTCTTTCCGCAAATTCAGCTATACTTCAAGCAGACTTTCATCCACCTATTTACTTAGATCCTAACACTTCCTATGTCGTCGGACTTACCAACTTTGAAACTTTTAATGCAATACCAAATATTGATAAAAGTAATAATAAAGTATATTTTGGAAAAAATAATGAATTTTTAACAATTCCTACGGGAAGTTATGAAATGGACGATGTTAATAAATATTTACAGGCTGAATTCCAAAAAAGAAATATTTAATTTCACCTCTATGCAAATAACAACACATTAAAATCAACAATAAAGTCTACTACGGATATTATTTTTAAAGATGGTACAATAGGAAAGCTTTTGGGTTTTAAAAATGGGATTATATCTGGTGATGGAGTTCCAAGAACATCGGAAAATCCAGCAGAGATTATAAAAGTTAATTCTTTATGCATAGACTGCAGTATCGCAGAAGGTTCCTATCTGAACGGAAAGCCAGTACACATTATTCATCAGTTTTTCCCTAATGTTAGCCCTGGATTTAAAATAATAGAAAGTCCCCAAAATATTATTTATTTTCCTGTTACAGTAAAAGTAATAGATAAAATAGCAGTAAAGGTAATAGACCAAGATTTAAATCTTGTTGATTTTCGAAACGAGACTGTAACTATAAGGTTGCATATAAAAGAAGTATAAAGGTTATCCTTTATAATAGAAAAACCTTCAATTTACCCACAAAAATTAATAAAAACTATAAGAAGGCTAAACATCGTAAACCAAAGATTAGTAGAAAGAGAAACACACAAGGGATAACACCTGAAAATATAAGCTTTTTGTAATCTCTAGGTTTAAAAGTTTTAGTATAATGAATGTTCTTAACGTAACAGAAGGTCTTTTTATAGATAATTCAATTGTGCATTCCGAAGTTCATGGTTATGAACCATACCTACCTACTAAATTGGGAAATAATGATGAAATTATAATACCTGTTCATGAAGTAGACAAGTATACTCTTCCTTCCGAAAGCTTTCTTTACATAGAGGGTAAACTAACAAAAGATAATAATACTGTCTCAAATACATTAAAATTGATAAACAATGGGATTGCATTCCTTTTTAAAGAAATGCGTTATCAACTGAACGGTGTTACAATAGATTCAGTTAGAGATGTTGGGTTAACTTCGACAATAAAGGGATATTTGTCATATAATAAAAATGAATGCAATAAACTTAAAAACGCAGGTTGGTTTCCTATGGAATCTTCACAAGTTGTTGATGCAACGACAGGACTATTTAATGTTTGCATTCCCCTTAAATTCTTAATGGGGTTTTTTGAAGACTACAAAAAAATTATTTTAAATGCCAAGCAAGAACTTATTTTAGTACGCGATAATTCAGACAAAAATGCAACAATTAATACTGCAGACGAAAATCCAAAAATTGAGCTTACAAAGCTAACTTGGAATATACCTCACATTTTAGTAGCTATTCCTCAAGAATTGGCATTATCTAAAATAATTAATAAGAATACTGATATAATAATCGCTTTCCGGAGTTGGGAACTGACTGAATACCCAGAATTATTAAAAACTAATCGTCATAACTGGCCTGTCAAAACATCTACGAAAGTTAATACCCCACGTCATGTAGCAATTGCTTTTCAAAAAGACTTAAGGGATAAATCAACAACTGATATGTCTTTATTTTCCAACGTTAAATTACGAAACATCAAAGTATTTTTAAACTCTGAGGGATATCCCTACAACGATCTATATTTAGACTTTGCTAAAAATAAATTTGCATCATTATATGAAATGTTTTCACAATTTCTAAAATCTTACCATGGATTAACACCTGAGCCCATTTTTTCTCCAAAGGAATTTAATACTTATGCTCCTATCGTATATATCGATTGTTCACATCAGAAAGAAACAATTGAATCCGGGCCTATTGTTATGAGAGTTGAGTTTGAATTACATGATGATCTTAAAGACAAAATATCTGCCTATTGTCTTATTATGCAACAATTGAGCTACAATCCTTTAACCAAAAATGTTAGACAACTTTAAAGCGCATGTCTAATATTTTATATATAAAATCAATGCTCTACTATTCCTTCCTACCATTATGGGTGAAGAACTGGAACTTCGAGTATCCTACTTTTTAGAAGAGCTGAAAAAATTAAAACAACAACTACAAGAATATTCTGACAAGAAATCTATGATTAAACAATTCTCATTTTTGAAATTATGAGGTTATTAATTGTCGATGTGCAAGGATTTAACATAGAAAATAAGAAGTTTATTCCCAAAGAACTGGCTGCCCATGATGGAAGCAAGACTTGCCACTATGTTTTTAAAGCTCCATTTGATCTAAAATACCTGCCGCCTGACTTACACAAACAAGCTGTGTGGTTAATGAAAAATCATCACTCTATTCCTTGGAATGAAGGATATACACCAATTCACAAGTTTTCTCTTATAATCAAGAATTTAACCGAGAAAGTAGATCATGTTTATGTTAAAGGGAGAGAGAAATCCGAATACATTCGAAAATATTCATTAAAACCAGTCATAGAACTTGATGAAAATCCATCGTTACAAGAAGAAGAATCTCATTGTTTTTATCATTCTAAATCACCATGTATATGTGTACTTACTAATGTATACAATTTATATAATAATTATTTAATGATTGAATAAAACACATAAATGAAATAAAGTTTTTGATTTGTTACAAATTAGGTTTCAAACACTTCTTGAATAATTTCAGGTGACAAAAACTTCTTTACTTCATCGAAATGCTCCTCAAATCCCATATCCTTCATGGTTTGCAGAAAAGTTCTTATATCAAACGTATGTAAATATATGTTACAGGCTTCTTCAGCTTTTCTGTATTTTCTTGCCATATCCATACATTCCTCATACGTATAGAATCTTTCGAATCCATACTCGGCTTCATGGGCAGCATCAAATTCTAAATTCCTAAAGTCATGTGATAGATTCTCTATAGCACTTGTTAGGTTATATGCCACTCGTTGAGATGTATATGCTAACCACATCTTGTATGAGTATGTGAGACTTAAAGTAAGTTCAGATCTTTAAATACTAATTTAGGAGGTGGGAGGAATAAAAGAGAAAAATATGTTTATAAATTTTTATTTTCAATACAACTCTTTACAAATTCATTACATGCAAATATTTCTACATCCTCCACAACACAATCTGAGTAAAAGTTTTATAATTCTAAAACACAGCAAGCATTTAAACTATTTTCCATAGGTGAAATAACATCATATACATTTTTTAACAAATCACCATTTTTCATAGAGATTCCACTAACTAAAATATTATAATATTTGGAAAATTCCTGGTTTTTTAAGATATCAAAACGATATTTGATTAAATTTGTCAAGTTCACTAATTCATTTATGGTGTCACCAGCTAAAAATACTTCATTACCACCATCTTGTGTAATCTTAATTATTCTTGCATCACCAATAAACACAAAGTGAATCTCATAACCATTTCCTTTCATGGGTTGCCACCCGGTGTTGTTGGAATAAATAAAGCTCAACATAATTCCTTGATTATTTAGGAAGGAAATCCATTGATCTTCATTAAAAATCACATTTTGATTGTATTTGTATCCACAGAGTTTAACAACAGGAATATATTTTCTCTCTAAGGAGAATCCAACGCTGACCCATTTGGATTTGGATTTGTTGATGTAGTAGATGGATTCATTGATGAGAGCTGCATTGCGCTTCTTACTAAACTCTTGTTGGTTTCCTGTTGGTTGATACATTTTCAGATGTTTGATGAAATAATGTCAGTAGAACTGTGGGTGATTGCTTAAATAGATAGATGTGGTAGTGGGGATAGTCAGCGTGGTAGTGGGGATAGTAAGAGTGGTGGGAGGATTTAAACACTAATCTTATAGATTTAAACATCATTTAGCAACTAACCATGAATGAGTGTAAGACAGAACTTTTTATCGACATTCAAGGATATAACTGTTCCTTTGGATACATTCCAAAAGAATTAGCGATTTATGATGGGATTCGTTGCTCAAATTATCTGTTTAAATCGCCATTTCAAAAAAATATGTTATCTGCTCCTGATATGAAACTGGTTAAATGGGCCGAAGAGTATCATGGACTAGAATGGGAATTTGGAAATATAGAACTTAATGAAATTGATGATATTTTAAAGCATGTGATAGAAGTTTACCAATCGCCCAAAATTTACGTGAAAGGGAATGAAAAAATAAGCTTCTTAAAAAAGTTTTTGGATGAAGATTTCATATACGCTATTCCCATTGGTCAAGAACCAAAATGAAGTAGATTTAAGAAAATTCCAGAATGTTATTTTCACAAAAATGCGAATCCATGGCATTGTGAATTAGCAAACGTAAAATTGTTATATAATTATTAGAGTTTAACAAATGGGGGTAATTCCAGAGAGGGCTTCTAACCTAGTTGGAAATAAAATTAGGATTCGATTTGAAAATAAAATACAAATATTTATTTACCCACATTGTGTTATTTGAAAGTGCGAGATACGAAAATATCATACAGGGTGTCTGAAAAGTCTTAGCATGGGCAAATATCTTTACTATTAATAAAGATAGCAACACCAAATTTTAGGTGTACCTTATTGGTTAGTAAATCTACTTTTTTACGTAATTTGACTCTTTCAACCCCCTTGGGGGGTTACGCTAGCGAGTTGAGGTCCAAAATTTTGGATGCAAACCTATGCCGTGTGGCCTCTTCGTTTAAAAGTCTTCAAACAAGAAACATTGTTTTAGTATTTTAGTATTTATTTATTATTGTAATTCATTTTTAAATGGCAAGCCTATAAAAATTATAACTCGTAAATCGTATAATCGGGCGGGGCACAAGTCGACCATTAGTCGGCCACTTGTGCCAAACAGTACAAGTCGGCGCTGCTATTTTTTGTTGTGTAGGGCACTTTTTTCTAACTTTTTTCCAACTTTACTTCTTCATTTGTCGTTTTTATATGTTTTGTTTTTGACATCTGCGCAGTAGACCAAAATGCGTACCACGCGCAAACCGAGCGTGCTAGACATGCGCACGGAATTTCAGGAGTTGGACTTTGGTGTCTACATTTGAACCCATTCATTTTTCAGAATATATCTCCAGTAGTTAAGGTACCACTACGTATTTAACTTTATAACTTTGTTCCCAAGTTTTTTTCGACTTTATTTTTCAGTTTTTGCCATGTGCGCAGTAGACCTAAATGCGTACCACGCGCAAACCGAGCGTGCTAGACATGCGCACGGAATTTCAGGAGATGGACTTTGGTGTCTACATTTGAACCCATTCACTTTTAAGAATATATCTCCAGTAGTTAAGGTACCACTGCGAATTTAGACAACAAAGTACATCCCCTGAAATTTCGTGCGACTGTCTAGCCCTCTTGGTTTGCGCGTGGTACGCATTTTGATCAATGGTAAAACTTTTTCCCCAAGTTTTTTTCGACTGTATTTTTCGTTATTTGCCACCGCGCAGATAGCAAAAAAAGAAAAATAAAATCGAAAAAACTTGGGAAAAACGTTATAAAGTTAAATACACAGTGGTACCTTAACTACTGGAGATAGATTCTTAAAAGTGAATGGGTTCAAATGTAGACACCAAAGTCCATCTCCTAAAAGTCCGTGCGCATGTCCAGCACGCTCGGTTTGCGCGTGGTACGTATTTTGGTCTACTGCGCACATGGCAAAAAACGAAAAATAAAGTCGAAAAAACCCTGGGAAAAAGTTATACAGTTAACTACGTAGTGGTACCTTAACTATTGGGGATATATTCTTACAAGTGAATAGGTTCGAATGTAGACACCCAAGTACATCTCCTGAACTTGCGTACGCATGTCTAGCACGCTCGGTTTGCGCGTGGTACGCATTTTGGTCTACTGCGCAGATGTCAAAAAACAAAACATATAACAACGACAAATGAAGAAGTAAAGTTGGAGAAAAGTTAGAAAAAAGTGCCCCACAAAACAGAAAATAGCAGCGCCGACTTGTGCTGTATGGCACAAGAGGTCGACTAATGGTCGACTTTTGCCCCGACCGATTATACGATTTACGAGTTATAATTTTTATAGGCTTGCCATTTAAAAATGAATTACAATAATAAATAAATACTAAAATACTAAAACAATGTTTCTTTTTTGAAGATTTTTAAACGAAGAGGCCACACAGCATAGGTTTGCATTCAAAATTTTCGACCTCAACTCCCTAGCGTAACCCCCCAAGGGGGTTGAAAAAGTCAAATTACATAAAAACGTAGATTTATCAACCAATAAGGTACAACTAAAATTTGGTGTCGCTATCTTTATTAATAGTAAAGATATTTGTCCATGCTAAGACTTTTCAGACACCCTGTATGATATTTTCGTATCTCGCACTTTCAAATAACACAATGTGGGTAAATAAATATTTGTATTTTATTTTCAAATCGACTCCTAATTTTATTTCCAACTAGGTTAGAAGCCGTCTCTGGAATTACCCCCATTTGTCAAACTTTAATAATTATAGACATTGTTATGAATAAAAACCTTTATTAAAATAAATATGTTTTTTTATTGGGAATTTTATTTATAATACAAATACAAATACATATTAAAGAATATTGAACATATAAACAATAATAAAAATATACTTATGAATACTACACACACATTTGAATTACATTCCTCTACATGAGATCTTCTATATAATTCCTTCCATTTATCTGTTAAGACATGAGCTTTATTAGAGTAATACAACCGTAACTTATACTGTACAATGGTAGAATTATTTATAATATTGTCATCTATTTTGTAGGTAAATAAACCATTATTTAAATACATCATTTTCCATGTTGATGGCCAACTATCATTATTTACATTATTAACCGATAGACAAAAAAATGCATCTCGAACATTAGGATCAACTTGTATGAACAAAGTATTGTTAACGAATGCTGATAGAAATAGAACTCCTACTGGTGGCAGAGCCATTTTCAAAATAAAATATTTTTCCAGGGTTCTTATGTTTTATATTCGTCATGAACTAAATCTTTTAGAATATCAATTACATTATTAACCATCTCATCATCAGTCTTGGATTTCTCTTCCAAAATATATATATGTTTGTGTCCCCAAGCTAAAGTCCTAAAAGAATCTGGAATTATATAGCGTTTGTCATCTTTTGGAGACAAAGCAACCTTATTTTTTAATTGTGTGAACATATCATGTAAAATGGAATGAAATATATTCATTTTTCTAAATTTCGTTTCCTAATTTTCAACTACGTCTTTATAATCTTGTTTAGTAATGGAATTTTATATAACATATTTTTTTACTCCTTTCGCCTTTTTTTCAGATTTATTCTCTAAATAGACACAGTAGGCTTTAGCTCCCGTCCCATAAAAACTTAAAATTGGTTTGCCCGCAAACTCATCTGTCATTCGCCCTAATACTGATTTATTCTTAGTTATATTATGTATATTGTTTTCACTATAATTAGAAGTGTCAAATTTATGTAAATTGTCTTGCATATCTTCATAAAAGTTTTCTGTTCTTATGTTTAAAATTAAACTATCTGTATCCGTGTATAACAAAATTGCTTCGTCTCCATACTTGCTCTTAATAATAAAAATCATATAAAACGGTTTTTGATAATTCCAAGACTGTGAAGCCAACATAAACGGGTTTGTTGTAAGTTATTTTTATTCGTTCCATTTGTATGGCGACAAAGTTTGCAGCGTTCTGGGGTTAAATTGATAAATTTAACTACCCAGAAGTGCTACAAGTGCGCGGCAGCTTTTCGCCAGGAGCATTTATGGGCCGTAGGTTTTTTAATTTTCCCTTTTCCTCTTCTTTGTTTAGGTTTTCCAAGGCACTAGGGCGCCACTGAGTTTTTGTTAAAGAAAAATACGCTTACAGCTTAATAAACTCAGAACTTAAGCTGATATTTGATTTTAAAAAAATGTTATAAAATTCTTTGCATGTGTTTTAGCAGGCAATAAAACAAACCATTCCCCAAAATAAAATATATTTACTCTTATTTTAGAAAAGCTTGTCGACAGCTAAAAGGATTTGGTCATTAATAAAATAATACCTACTTGAACATATGGGTAGTAGATACTTAAATTAAATTACAGTATGAAAGGTTATCAAATATTTTTAGTACCATTTTGGCAAGTACAGTTTAGTAAATATTAAATATACACCCTGCTACAAATAGTATAATAAAAATAGATAAGGTAAATCATCAGGTAACGCAACGAGGGTAGATACCAAAAAAAATCATGATTCTTTTCGCTACGCCCTAAAGAAAATGATACAAAACTTACCAAAACAGTTTTATACACTCTATAAGTCAATATTCACTTGATAAGCCGCATGGTACCAAAAAAATATATATACAATTTTATATTCATCAGTAATCAAAAACATAATACGGCAGATTTAAAATAGGGGTAATTACGTAATAATATTACCTCTAAATACTTATTTTTACAAAATTTACATTAGTCCACAGGAGACTTTATACTGCGATGCTTTAAATAAAAGGGATTATGTAATAATAATAAATTCATAAATTAACATTTTATATATGCAGTTATAACCAAAAATCGGCGTACAGGCCTTACCCAGAGACAAAATCGAGTACAATCCACCGTAGCACGCGGAACCGAGTGCTTAGGGTGACTATCCTGACGGAGGAGGAAAGCTCTGACAAGCTACCTTTCTAGATGTGGATCGGCATGGTACCAAAGGTTGTATCGAGGTGATGCGGCTGGACCACCTGGAGTAGGTACCCCTTCAGACTCTATGGTGTTGACGATAGAAACTCATGAGAAGCCACATACATAGGGTTGCATCCACCATGAAACATCCTTTCAGTTGTCGAAAATTATTCCTTTACCCGGAAAAAACCCTGTAATACAACAGTACAAATCACTCCAAGAAATTCGGGGAGAATAAAAGCTTTGCTTACCTCATCCCCATTGGAGGGTCACCAAAACGAAAAAACCACCATCGGCCACATTGTGACTTTTGCCACAATCACAAACTAGTAGGTTCAACTTATAAAACGAGGGTTATAACTAACGGCCCTCTCTTGCCAAGACTGTTTGGCCAAGATTGTCCCTCACGACCACCTTGTCCTTCCTTAAATTCACCCCAAAAACCTCCCACGACATCAATTTCTTGCCCCTCACAATTGGAACTCCATGTGTCACATTGGACCAATCAAAGCATTCGACGTCAGCCCGAATGTGCGCCGTTCAAAACTCGGCCTCTACATAATTATATTTTGGTTGTTCCCAAAAGTAAACACGATGTTTTGAAATGGCAATCATATTAGGAAATAAGAAGAAAAGAAACGGAAGATTCTCTGGACGTGCAGACACTGTAGCCTTAGAAAAACAAAGTATTCACTTCGTTAATTAGAATTTGTAATCAATTATTAATTAGTATTTTATTTTAGTTTACAATTAATCAAAATATACTATATACAATTAAAATGGGAGAAACGTGCTACAAGAATAAGAATTTTTTTTTATCAGGGCCAGTCGTTACGTAGTTCTTAAAGTACACGCAATGATATAGGTAATATTCTTAGGAAATGCTAAATTAAACAATGAATACAATACTGTAAATTGATCTTTTAGGGTGAATCAACTCAAGTGCAGAAATAAAATTAAGACATTCTGGACTCGCACAACATAGTGGGGTTGAACTATATAGAATAAAAAAAGGATGCCAAATTGCATAACCTACATCCTTGTAAAACATAAATGCTTGTTATTTGTGTAAGAAATTAATAATTTAATAAAATAAGATTTTATGAGATATTTAGTGTTTGCCTTAAAGTAATGTCAAAATTTTCTACAAAATCATCTTCACCATCTTGTCAGGAAAACCAAATGCACTAAAAAGTAATTTCAAAAACAATGTAGCATTTCAAATGCTACACTACCCCCTTCGAAAAAATAAAAATATGTTAACTACAGTTAACATATTTTTTATCTCGTACACCAAGTTCTGGGTTGATATCTCACGCGTATCAAAACGTCCTACTGGAGTCACAGTTTGATAAGTCATAATTCGGGTACAGTCACAATTCGGCTATAGTCTTAATCGGTAAAGGTCTACCAAAACTTTAGTGCACGGATAAAACAAAATTTACAACAAGTTACTAGGTATTCAAAGATATTCGACAGTATTCTAGACATTTTTTTTTTAGAACTACGTAAGATCTGCATTCCTGTTAATTTACAGAGACATCTGAATTAGAACCAAAATATGGTTTTAAATCTTTCACGTGCCAACGACCAGCGGGTGTGCCGTCTGCGTTGCACAATTCATAGACTAAACGAGAGATTCTTTTTTCTACGGTACAAAGAACATATTTAGGGGCTAATTTACCGGAAAACTTATTTGCTGCGTCCGATAAAACTTTGTTGCGTCGCCAAACCCGTTCACCCTGTTCAAAACTAGCATCTCGCTTCCGGAGGTTATAAGACTTGGCATAGCGTCTATACGCATCGTGCAACCGTTTTCGAACTTCTTCGAAAATATCCGATAAATTTTTAACATCGCCGACGTACTCGTCGCGATCTCCGGCAGTAATCTCTATACCTTCGGTAGAAGTTATATCCCCGTAGTAACGACCAGAAATAGGTACATAACGACCGTAATTTAAAAACGCTGGTGAGTAACCAGTCACTTCGTGTTTGGCGGTATTAATGGCATGTCTAATTTTGGGTAATTCTTTATCCCAGTCTTTATGTTCTTCAATGTAACAACGAATTGCGGTTCCGACAGTTTTATTATTTCGCTCGACGAAATTACAGTGGGGAGAATATTTAGGGCTATACCAAATTTTTTGAACATTGTATTGCTGAGAAAGCTTTTTAAACTCCGAACCGGCAAATTGTGAACCATTGTCACACAATATAAATTGAGGAACGCCTCTCTCAAGAAAAACTTCTTCTTCGATAAATTTTATTACACTCTTAGCTGTAGCTTGTCTAATCGGATGAAGGAGAGTATATTTAGTAAACCAGTCTCCCACGACGAGTAAATAAGCATTACCCTTGGAAGACCGGGGAAAAGGTCCCATTAAATCTACGGCAATAATTTGCCAAGGAAATTGTACGGATTTCTCAGCACCCATAAAACCCATACGCGGACTGTTAGCTAATTTTTGTGAAGAACACACCTTACAAGCTTTAACATACCGCAAAATATCTTTTCTCATTCGCGGCCAATAATAATTATCTTGAACTCTACCTAAAGTTTTAAAGAAACCAAAATGTCCAGAAGTAGGTGGATCATGACAAGAACTAACTATTTTATTACGCAAGTACTTTGGAACTAAAGTTTTCCACTCGTTTATATTAGTCTTTACTTTAGATCTAGACAAAATAAGCTTATAAATTATATTATTTTCTACCTTAAAATGAGGGTAAGAATCGGGGCTTTTAACTATTTTTTCTTTCAACGTAATATACCACGGATCTAGCTGTTCTAAGGAAACGTCTATTAAGGATACTTGTGGAATCCTGCTTAAAGCATCAGGGACTACATTAAAACGTCCTTTTCTATGAATTAAATCAAAATTGTACTGGCGCAATTTCATCGCCCATCGTGCAAGTCTTCCCGTAGGATTTTTTAGGTTATTCAGATAAAGTAAAGAGTAATGATCGGTTATTACTGTAAACCTAACACCCTCTATCCACGGTCGAAAACGCTCTAAATTAAATAACAAGGCTAGACATTCCTTTTCGGTTACTGTATAATTACGCTCAGTTCTAGTAAGAGAACGACTCGCGTACGCGATAACCCGTTCTTCACCGTCTAAAATTTGGGTAAGCACACCGCCTAAACCCGTATCACTAGCGTCGCTTTGGACAGTAAAAGGCTTAGTAAAATCAGGTTGACATAAAACTGGAGCAGACACCAAGGCTTGCTTAATTCTCGTAAAAGCCTCCTCTGCTTCATTCGTCCACTTAATAGGCTCTCTTTTTTTCTTACCACGTAATAAATCGTTAATAGGAGAAGTCAAAGTAGAAAAATCTTTAATAAAACGACGGTACCACGAACATAGTCCAATAAATCGTTTAATTTCGGTACTATTCGTAGGACGCGGGTAATTTATCATACTAGAAATTTTCTCCGGATCGGTACGTAACCCGTTTGCGCCTACAACATAACCAAGAAATTTAAGGGTAGTTTTAAAAAATTCACATTTCTCTATACTAATAGTCAAGTTTGCGTCTTTAAGACGATTCTTTACTTCTCTTAACAAAGATAAATGCTCTTCAAAAGTAGACCCTAACACTATTATATCGTCAAGATAGGTAAATATTTTAGGCTCGAAACATGGCCCAAAAATTTTGTCAACTAAACGTTGCTGTACTTGCGCAGCATTACAAAGTCCAAACGGAACAACTTTAAATTGAAAAAGACCTCGACCGGTGACACTAAATGCGGTTTTTTCGCGTGACTTTTCGTCTAACGGTATTTGCCAAAACGCCTTGCGTAAATCTATAGTCGATATAAATTTTGCGTCCCTTAACATATTCAAAATACGGTCGATACTAGGCAAAGGGTAGGAATCGTGACGCGTCTGCGCGTTAAGCATGCGCCCATCATAGCACAGTCTATGAGAACCATTTGATTTTTTCACAAGTAAAACCGGTGCACAATAAGGGCTATTTGAAGGTTCGACAACATCTAAATTTAACATCTCGTCTAGCTCCTTATTTAAAATTTCTGATATATAAGGTGACATAAGGTATTGTTTTTTCTTAAATGGCTTTGCGTCGCCAGTATCTATTGTCATAGTAATTTTATCTGTACGCCCCAAACGCGTTTCACTAGAAATTTCTTGAAAAGAATCGATACATTTTTGAGCGGCTGCTCTTTGCTCAAACTCTAGTTCATCTAAAGTCACCAAATAATTTAAATTAGTTTGATTCGTGCTTGATATGCTAGTTAAATTATTCTGAGTATTCCATGTATTATTTCTAAAGTCCAATAATAGTGAAAATTGGCGTGCAAAATCGCTACCGAAAATAAACCCATGGCGTATTGAAGGTACAACTAATGCCCTAACTACACGACATTCATCGCTAATCACCACTGGTAAATCAACCAGGCCTATCACTTTTTGCGGCGAGCCGTCTGCAACGGAAATATTTTTTACACTCGCTGGGTTTATTTTAATTTTAAACTGATCTAAAATGTTTTGACCGCTAGCACCGATAATTGACGACGTTGCGCCGGAATCGAAAAGAGCAATTACTTCGGTGTCAAATATTTTTACTGAAATATAAGGTCTATTGTCAAAATTTCTTTTTTCCAACATTGGAGAAATTTCATTCCTCACTACGGGAAATTTTAAGTTATGATAAAAGTTTTTAAAGAATTTTATATATTTAGTTTGTTCAACAGTAGGATAGCTTTTATTTTTAATTTTGGCCTGTTTATTTGCGACATAGTTTCGGCCGTAACGTATGCCGCTACGATTTAGTTTTTTGAACACCTGGTACAAGTTTTAATAGTAAAATTGGCAGCGCCACAACCAAAACAGAATTTATTTCTCTTGGCTTTGCAATTGGAGAAAACATGACCTAATTTATTACAATTCCAACATTTTACTTTACTGTTTCCTGAGGAGGAATTTTGTGTCGAAACGTGGCGTTCAAAAACACGAGACGGAAAATTTGAAATATTTTGTCTATTCCTATTGCCTGAATTATTATTATTATTATCCGTATTAATTTCACAGAGTTGAGAGGGAGAACGAGAAACAGAACAACGATTTTTATTTTTTATGTAATTAGCCTCCTCTAAACGTTTAACTAAATTTACCAATTCTTGAACGGAATCAATAGTACATAAAGCTAGCTGAGTAATATGTTCGGCTAAAAGGTTTTGTTTTAAAATTTTAACTTTAGTTGTTTCACATGGGGTTCTGCTTAGTCTCGAAAAAAGATTTTCTAGCTGAGCTACAAAAATTATGACCGACTCATCTTTGCGTTGCTTGCGCGATTTTATTTGTTCCCAAATTTCGTCTTCTACACACGGCGATAGAAAGTCTCTTTTTATCCTTTCTAATAAATCGGGCCAATTTAAAACAGAGCTCTTTATGCTACGGTACCAAACAAAAGCATCGCCCACAAACAATTCAACAGCCGATTTAAATAAATCGTCTTCAGAAACACCCCGCGCGTCCGCGACTTCAGTTATGCGTTCAATAAAATTATACACGGCTTTTGGATCCCCGTTAAATTTAACATTCCAATCTGAAAGTAAAATCTGTTTATTTTGACACGTTATTATAGGGGGTGGAACATTTACTATTGATGGTCTAGGAAAACTTTGGTTACTTGTGTTCGCGGTATCGGTAATAATTATTCTAGCATGTACATCTGCATCTAATTGAAGGCATGTTGCGTACGTTTCTTCTTTATAAAGTTTTACGTCTTCGATATCATCCCCTTCGGTAGGAATTTTAAGTCTAAGAACGCGGTTCGTAACATGAGCAATTCGTGATTTTATTCTAGCTAGAAGCGTATCTTCGGGATTGCCTTCGAAATCTAAGATAAGACCGGTTATATCGACAACCGTCGCGTTAATAGCATCGCGTTCTGTGTCAAAATCACTTATATAATTATCTAAATCAATTTTATCAGCTCCTTGGGCTTCTTTCTGCAAGAGTCTAGCTAAAATTTTAATTTTTTCGGAACGTTCTTTTCTACTTCTAACACCACGAATATTCAATTCATAATCAATCTCAGGCAACAAAAGATGTCTAGGGGAAAATTGGTAATCCATTTCTATAAATATTTTCGGTACTATATTATTTGTATTCTAAATAAAATATTTCATAAATATCTAGTCAAAATCGCAAAGGAATGTATGTGTACCACAAAAAAAAGAATTTCATACAGTCTAAAAAGAGTAGGTAAAAATATCAAGAATTTTGTTATCATTCGTAGATAAGAATAAGTTTGTTTATGCTACCAAACACATGCAACTTGAGAAAATAAAATTTACTTAAATGCCTGGAATTAAAAAATAGTTTAATATTAAATAATTTTTAACGTTCTTAGTTTGGAAAATGGAAAATTCGGAGCCTCACGTTACTGGGCGCTATTTAACTTGCAGCGTTCTGGGGTTAAATTGATAAATTTAACTACCCAGAAGTGCTACAAGTGCGCGGCAGCTTTTCGCCAGGAGCATTTATGGGCCGTAGGTTTTTTAATTTTCCCTTTTCCTCTTCTTTGTTTAGGTTTTCCAAGGCACTAGGGCGCCACTGAGTTTTTGTTAAAGAAAAATACGCTTACAGCTTAATAAACTCAGAACTTAAGCTGATATTTGATTTTAAAAAAATGTTATAAAATTCTTTGCATGTGTTTTAGCAGGCAATAAAACAAACCATTCCCCAAAATAAAATATATTTACTCTTATTTTAGAAAAGCTTGTCGACAGCTAAAAGGATTTGGTCATTAATAAAATAATACCTACTTGAACATATGGGTAGTAGATACTTAAATTAAATTACAGTATGAAAGGTTATCAAATATTTTTAGTACCATTTTGGCAAGTACAGTTTAGTAAATATTAAATATACACCCTGCTACAAATAGTATAATAAAAATAGATAAGGTAAATCATCAGGTAACGCAACGAGGGTAGATACCAAAAAAAATCATGATTCTTTTCGCTACGCCCTAAAGAAAATGATACAAAACTTACCAAAACAGTTTTATACACTCTATAAGTCAATATTCACTTGATAAGCCGCATGGTACCAAAAAAATATATATACAATTTTATATTCATCAGTAATCAAAAACATAATACGGCAGATTTAAAATAGGGGTAATTACGTAATAATATTACCTCTAAATACTTATTTTTACAAAATTTACATTAGTCCACAGGAGACTTTATACTGCGATGCTTTAAATAAAAGGGATTATGTAATAATAATAAATTCATAAATTAACATTTTATATATGCAGTTATAACCAAAAATCGGCGTACAGGCCTTACCCAGAGACAAAATGGAGTACAATCCACCGTAGCACGCGGAACCGAGTGCTTAGGGTGACTATCCTGACGGAGGAGGAAAGCTCTGAAAAGCTACCTTTCTAGATGTGGATCGGCATGGTACCAAAGGTTGTATCGAGGTGATGCGGCTGGACCACCTGGAGTAGGTACCCCTTCAGACTCTATGGTGTTGACGATAGAAACTCATGAGAAGCCACATACATAGGGTTGCATCCACCATGAAACATCCTTTCAGTTGTCGAAAATTATTCCTTTACCCGGAAAGAACCCTGTAATACAACAGTACAAATCACTCCAAGAAATTCGGGGAGAATAAAAGCTTTGCTTACCTCATCCCCATTGGAGGGTCACCAAAACGAAAAAACCACCATCGGCCACATTGTGACTTTTGCCACAATCACAAACTAGTAGGTTCAACTTATAAAACGAGGGCTATAACTAACGGCCCTCTCTTGCCAAGACTGTTTAGCCAAGATTGTCCCTCACGACCACCTTGTCCTTCCTTAAATTCACCCCAAAAACCTCCCACGACATCAATTTCTTGCCCCTCACAATTGGAACTCCATGTGTCACATTGGACCAATCAAAGCATTCGACGTCAGCCCGAATGTGCGCCGTTCAAAACTCGGCCTCTACATAATTATATTTTGGTTGTTCCCAAAAGTAAACACGATGTTTTGAAATGGCAATCATATTAGGAAATAAGAAGAAAAGAAACGGAAGATTCTCTGGACGTGCAGACACTGTAGCCTTAGAAAAACAAAGTATTCACTTCGTTAATTAGAATTTGTAATCAATTATTAATTAGGATTTTATTTTAGTTTACAATTAATCAAGATATACTATATACAATTAAAATGGGAGAAACGTGCTACAAGAATAAGAATTTTTTTTTATCAGGGCCAGTCGTTACGTAGTTCTTAAAGTACACGCAATGATATAGGTAATATTCTTAGGAAATGCTAAATTAAACAATGAATACAATACTGTAAATTGATCTTTTAGGGTGAATCAACTCAAGTGCAGAAATAAAATTAAGACATTCTGGACTCGCACAACATAGTGGGGTTGAACTATATAGAATAAAAAAAGGATGCCAAATTGCACAACCTACATCCTTGTAAAACATAAATGCTTGTTATTTGTGTAAGAAATTAATAATTTAATAAAATAAGATTTTATGAGATATTTAGTGTTTGCCTTAAAGTAATGTCAAAATTTTCTACAAAATCATCTTCACCATCTTGTCAGGAAAACCAAATGCACTAAAAAGTAATTTCAAAAACAATGTAGCATTTCAAATGCTACAAGTTTTCATTAAAAACTAATCGATCTTTAAAATTTGGTTTAGCAATCAATGTCTGCGCACCTTGCTTTTTACCAATGTTCTCCCAGTGTGTGATTAATCTAATGTCAACTCGCTTGTCAATGTTTTCTAAAGATTTCCCATAAATGGCATTATTAAATAATTTATAAGTATCCTTTTCCAACTTATAGATTTGTTCCTCATTTCGGTATTTAAATCGATGTATTGTTTTAGAAATGCAGCTTGTTTAAATTTAATAACTCTATGAATTTTAGTTAATTTTAATCCATTTTGAAGCACCTTTTTCAGATTTCGGTAATGAATAACATATTTTTCTTTATGGTTTAAATTACATATTAATTTCTTTTGTTTTGAACCTGGTGCGCAAGTATTTTCAGCCAAAAAGGGTAGTTCATTGTGTTCTTGATGTAAACGTTGAGGATACTTTAAATCTACTTCCAAAACATACCCGTATTCGGCATCATCAGATATAGACATCACATCAAGCTTTTCGGTTTCTTCATCATTCAACCAAGAAAAATCACTTACGGGGAGACATTGCCTCATACTATGTCCATACAAGTTAGTGGCATCCAAATACATTATAAATGAATTTGGTTTGCTTGGATCATAATTTTCCAAGAATGGATTATTAGCTTCAGCTTTTCGAACGCTGCAATGACAGACACCACCTCTTATATTATTTTTAAAAAAATGTATCATATCTATATCCGTTAATAATTCTAATTTAACATCAGTCATTTTTAACATTGAATCTCATCTTAAACCTGGTAATGTATAATACTGTGCAGGATCTAGCTTAAAGTTATTTAAAGAAACATTTCGAGCTTCAAAAAAATCTGTTAATATGAGAACATCTGACAATAGATAAATTTTGGTATAATCCATAAGATTTTGACAAATAAATTCCAAATAGTAATTGCTCTATTGTAATCTGATGGACACATAGGTTCATCTTTACGTTTATCATAAAAATGTTCAATAGCTGGGAGTTGATTTTCCTGTAATTTTTCCAAAGAATCAACATAATAAGGATAAACACCTTTTTTCGGATTTCATTAAACTGGTCAGGATCTTGAAAATGTTTTTTAATTTCAATGCATTGATTTAGTTCTAAGCTTTCACCAAGCTTTTCCAAAGAATAACCAACGAAACGGAATGAATCTAAAAATCTCATTTTTATAAAAATATTTCTTTCTTTATTGTCTTTATCTTTTACTTTGCCTACTAATATGGATTTTGAAAATGAAATATATTTTTCTTTAGTTTGTGCAAGTACATCAATATTATCTTCTGCACAACACAGTTGTTTAACAAATAAATGACTATCATAACCAGTTAAATTATCAAGAAAGATGGGTATAAAATTTGGAATTTGAAAGTTTAAGTTGCAAATACTGTGAGCTGCATTTCGAAATTTACCAGTTAAATGATCGTGATCCCTTACTTTTTCATTTTCTTCAACTTTTTTATTACATATATGACAAATAGTACTATCTTTATAAGACAGCTCTTCTTCATTTGATAAAGGAAGCATTTTTACTACATTTTTAAGATGGTCATTATAAATTCTATGTACATGACCTTCAATTCGTTTACAAAATTCATCAGCCGCGTCCATACCAAAATAGTAGTCTAATACGGACAAAGAATCATCATATGAACATTTAATAAGGTAACAAAAAGCATAAGGTTCATGTTTAAATGTGTTCCGAGTATATGAATCCTCATCATTATCTGGTTGATCAAACTCCAAAGGTTTTAAAAAGCATTCAAAGTCTGCGGATATAACAAATGGAACTTTCAACTGTTTTTGAAAATTTTCAAACTGTAAAATATTTTCTGGTATATGCTGACCGTACTTATTTATTTTAATGTCATTGGTAGGAATTTTTGTAAACAAATGATTACAATCATTTAGTTGGTGCAATTTTAATTTTTCCATCGAAGTAAAATAAATTAAACATCCATCACAAAAATATTTTTTAAAATGTCTACCTTTAATCTGAGATGAAACTAATCTAGACATGTTCTTAATCCAATAATAATGACTGTTTTCCCCATCATTTATAATCAACAAATTTATGTGTACTGAAAGTTTTTTACTTGTGTAATGAAGAGGACCTACTACTTCATACTTGAATTGACTATCTTCATAAACACTTTCCAAACCATAAACATTAACAGATATTTGATTAAGTGACTCAAATTTATATATATCTTTTAACTTTAGAGGAAACTCAATTCCTTCAAAATTTAAAAAATCAAAAGGATTTGGATATGAACTTATTTTATCTACATTAATTTCAGCTGGAAATAATGCACTTATCACACTCCATCCGAAACAATATAAATCATTATTTCTAATATTAATAACAGCTTTTTTATTTGCAATTTGTTTTGGTAAAGGGATATAGGATGATGCTCTGATTGGATTATAATTGTTTATGTTAAGCTCCAAATGCAATATTTTTTCCAATGCCCAACCCGAACCATTCTCAGCAAATATTGCTACCTTCTCTTTAATTTCAGACAAAAACTTCTTATAAATATCAGATAAATCTGTTGTTGAAGTTATGATCTTATTTTTTGTGTTAAACGATTTAGTTTCTAAGGTCTCTTTTGTTGGTAAGAGATATTGACCAAATAGTTCTACATTAATCTTAACACACCTATGCTTAGCTAACTGTTCTGATATTAAACTAATAAACTTTTGCTTCACTTCTTCAAAAAATTCTTCAATGTCTACATACTTTTTCGATGGGAGCAGCATGTAGGACACAATCCTGTTTTTAAACGTTAAAGTTAAAATTTGCACTTCATCGTCACTCTTAAGTTTACTTTTATGTATGTTTGAACATAAATGGGCAGCAAGTTTATTTTTCACATACCAAGTATCACAATCTTTACATCGTGATAAAGTAAGTTTAGGTATTGGAGGTCTGTCTTCTACTTTGGGTCTTTTCATTGGTACATCACATACCTGGGTATTAGCTTTTCTTTTTTCACGAGAACAAGATGATCTATATTGACATGATTCTCTTTTATGTCTATAAACATTTGATTTCTGAGTAAAAATTTTGTTACAATCACTGCATGAAAACATGATTATCAACACAGAAGACGAACTGTACGAATTTAACGTTATAATGGATACAAACACTTGAATAACTACTTATTATTTTTTACAAACTAAACAATCCCACTTTGATAACACACTAAAGTTATATGTAGTAATACTGAATCACGGAGGATACATAACTAACCGCAAAATCCTTTGCTATAGCTTTAAATATTATTCAAGAGTGGTGGGAAGCGGTGGGGAGAGGAGTGGGAAAAGTGGTAGGGTGAAGAGTGGGGGGATTTGGTAGGGCGAAGTGCTGTGGAGAGAGGATTGTGCGTTTAAAAGAGGGGTGGTACGCTGTAAAGTGAATCAATGAATCCAATGAAATTTGTTTGACATTTATAAAAAATACATTTATTAAAATACAAGTAAATGTTCATCTACATTAGTCTACTTGATGTTTCTATTGCACATGAAACATGCTTCCTGGGATACAGGGGGACCATCGAAGTGTGTGTTCCAGTCAGGACGATTATAATGTATAAAACATGGCAATTTAATTTGAAGATTAAAACTTGATTTATAAGACATTGGTAATTTTCCCCATACATCCAAGAGCTCCAAAGGGTCTGCATAATTAATTAGATATTCCAAAGGTAACATTTTTAGTTCATCTGTCGTAAAATCTTCCAAGGTTTTCTTTCCGCTTACATGACTAAACATTACATTTGCTGTTGGGCAAGACATAGTTTTTCTTTTCTGCTTCCAATTCTTGAATCCTTTTACGCTCTGCTTCTCGAAGTTTCTTTTTTCCTTTTTTGGAGAGATTAGGTGGAGGTTTTCTTAAAATTAAATTCTTTTCTATGTACTTTTGTGGATTATAGCTTTCGCAATGTTCTTCCCATGAATAATCAATAGGTACTGCCAAAGACATTGTTGTGAATTTTGTTTTATTATAGCTTTAAGGAATTTATATAAGGTAGTGTGAAGAGTGGTAGGATTTGGTAGGGAGAAGAGTGGGTGGAGGAATGGTTTTGAAAGCTCCATTGGAGCTGGATTTGATATCAGAGTGGTAGGATTTGGTAGGGAGTGTGTGGGGATTTGGTGGGGTGAAGAGTGGGGGGATTTGGTAGGGAGTGGGGGGATTTGGTAGGGAGTGGGTGGATTTGGAATGGTGAAAAGTGGTAGGATTGGGAGCTTCCTTGTATTTACAAAGTGACATAACACTCTACTTCTACTGAAGGCTTCAATTTATTTTTCTTCCACCAACAGCATGGCTCTTTCGAAGGGGGTAATTTCGATCTCTTTCTTTCTTTTTTTCTTTGGTAGTGCTGGTGTCTGAAATTTAGTGGCAGCAGAAGAAGAGGTTGATGGCAGTATATCTTCATTCAGTCGGGTACCGATATTTTTGTTAGGCTGGGTAATATCTTCATTTTCAGTCTCAGTTTCTGGAGACAGGATATCTGTAACTTCTAGTTCTGCAACACTTAAGACTTCAGGATCCTGCGTCTGGTTTTTCTCTGTACCTTCAAAATTCTGCGAAACACTGCTTGAGGTAGTTCTAGGTAAGAGGGTATCTTTAAGAAAAAACATTGCATAAAAATAACTCCACTTTCCCGTGTAACTATCTACACTGGAGCTTCCAGGGACTCCTGAACGTGGTTTTTTAATTTTTTTTAATTCTTTTTGAAACACATCTCTTAAATGTTTCCATCTTGCCTTCAAAACATCTTCGAAAAACAAAAAAAAAACAATATAAATTTTAACTGTGTTTTCAAAAACTTGTATATTATATTATCTTTTTCAGATATTTAACAACAGGATTAGCTTTCAGACAGCTATCATTTTCTTTCCGTATATCAAAAACTGCAGTCAGTACCATAGTTATTGAAGTTTGTATGGTCATTTGGAAAAATTTACAAAATATACATATGAAATTCCCCAATGAGTCTGACTTTGACACCATCGCTTCAGACTTCTATAAAAAATGGTCATTTCCTCACTGTTTAGGTTGCATTGATGGCAAGCATATTAGAATTAAGTGTCCAGTCTCTTCTGGAAGCATGTACTATAATTACAAACAGTTCTATTCTATAGTTTTGATGGCTGTGAGTGACGCAAACTATAAATTGATTATGATCGATGTTGGAGCATAATATGGAAAAGATAGTGATGGAGGCGTTTTTAGTAATACTGAATTTCGTCGTCGACTAGAAAATGGTTCATTGATATTGCCACCCGAAACACAGTTACCAAACTCCACTATTGAGGCTCCATACGTTTTTTTGGGAGACGAGGCCTTTCCACTCCGATCTTATCTACTGAGACCTTTTCCAAGAAGACAACTACAGGATAATAACAAATCTTTGTTCAGTTACAAACTATCCAATGCTAGAATGGTGGTGGAGTGCTCATTTGGTTTAATGGCATCAAAATTTCGTATATTACAAAAGGCCATTGAAACAAACGTATAAAATGCCGTACAAATTGTACAGGCCACGTGTATATTACACAATTTAATAATTGACTTAGAAAAAGATTATGGGAATATGAATGACCAACATTTTTTTCCACAGGCGACTATAGTATCAAGAACAGCAAGTCGCGCATCACGAAATGCGATTGACATTAGGCAAAAGTTTGTTGATTATTTTGTACAACATAGACAATAGATACATACTAAATGCATATTAAAATACTTACTATTTTCATTTAACTTGTTTGCAACACTATCCCACTCTTTATCCACGGATAATCTATTCTTGTATTGCGGTGCCCATTTATTCCATAGTACAGGCCGTTTCTGTACTTCCGAAATTAATAATTCAGTCCCAGGATTCGCCATAATATCGTACACCAACCACGCGAGCGAGCGATGAAAAACAAACGATTTGAAAATCAAAACCCTTCAGCGACGCTATAGAATCGCGTTCGGTCGCTCGCTCGCGCTATCAAAATTTTTGTGCAATTAGGGCATAGCCTGAGGCAATGATGATGATGATGATGATGATGATGATGATGATGATGATAATAATAATAATAATAATAATAATAATAGTGGGGAATGTCTCAAATGTGGACAACAAGGGCACAGAAGCAAAGAGTGTACAAACACAGAACGATGCACAAAATGTGGAGTGGAGGGACATAGGGCAGACCAGATCAAGTGCCCATATTTCAAAGGACTGGTAGAAAAAATGAGAGGGCAAAAAATACAGTCCGCAGGCACAGGAAGGGACAAAAAAGCAAATTTGTATGGCCCTTAAAATCTTGCAAACAAATCTAGGAAGGGTAAGGGTAGCTCACGATCTGGCATATGCCACAGCGAAAAAAGAGGAAGTGGACTTAATTATCGTTAGTGAGCCAAATAGGACAATAACCAACGGGAGCGAATGGATAAAGGATGAAAGGGTGGATGTAGGAATATTATTCATAAACAAAAGGGTAACGGTAACAAGAGTGAACATAGGGAAAGGATATGTATGCATTAACTTAGGAAAGTGGGATTTGTACTGCTGTTACATCTCACCTAATATAGGTATGGAGGAATATGTGGAGAAAGTAGATGAAATTGTCAATAAAGTAAGAATGGGAAAGAGAGAAACTATTATTGTCGGTGACATAAATGCAAAGTCACGCCAGTGGGGGTCCCCAATCACTGATAAAAGGGGAGAATACTGGGATGAGTGGATGGCAGCCGAAAACTTGGTAGTGCATAACACAGGTGGAATACCAACCTTTGTAAGGGGAACCACGGAATCATACATCGATGTAACGATTTCCACACAAAAAATAGCGAGAAGTGTTGTGAACTGGAAAGTACTGGAAGTAGAGAACTTAACCGAACATAGGTTTATCTACTTTGAAATAAAAGTGGAAAAAGCACCTGGGAGAGAGAGACAAAAGAAGAAACATCTGACGGAGTGGAAAGCATTCAACGCCAGCCTAAGTCTCAGATTGGAAAACAGGACGGAAGGGGAAAAAACCTCGTATAAGCTATGCGCAGAAATATTAAGGGAAACATACGTAAATAGCACTATTGAAGGACCAACGGGAGAAAAAACTGTTCCATACTGGTGGAACAGCGAAATATCTGAAAAGAGAAAATACTGCACAGCGACTAGAAGGCACCTCACTAGAATATTGAAAGATAATAGAGTAACAGAAGAGAGAAAAGAAAATGCTAAACAAGAGTACCAGAGGGAAAGAAAGGATTTGCGAAGACTGATAAGAAAATCGAAGAAGGAGCATTGGGACAATCTATGCAAAGAGCTAGACAGGGACGTATGGGGTGATGGATATAAAATTGCAATAAAAGGGCTAAAAGACTTGGCTCCATATGAACTGCCAACTGAAAAGAAAAAGGAAATAGTGGGGAAACTATTTCCGAAACCCATAAGCGAGACAGAATACAGTAGAAAAGTGATTTGCGCGGTGCCAGCTTTCACTGTGAGAGAACTGAAAGATGCCTTAGCCCGAATGAAGACAGGAAAAGCCCCAGGGCTGGATGGGATACCCCCGGAAGCTGTCAAAGAAACGGGGAAGACACAAGAGAAATGGCTCCTAGGAGTGCTTAACCAGCTCCTTAAAACACAGAGCTTCCCGAGCGAATGGAAGATAGCGAAAGTTATACTTATACCGAAACCAGTTAAGCCCGGAAATCCAGGTTCGTTTAGACCGCTCTGCCTGCTTAGCACACTTAGTGAGCTGTATGAGGAAATGATACGTAGGAGACTGGAAGAGGAAATAATGGAAAAAGGAGGAATGGCCAAGCACCAATATGGATTCATGAAAGGACGATCAACAATACAGGCAATACAAGTAATTAAAGAAACCACAGAGAAACGGAAGAAAATCTGGAATGCATTGATAACACTAGATGTCCGAAATGCATTCAACTCAGCTAACTGGAATTTAATAATACAAAAACTAAGGAACAGGAAGATATCGAAATACCTCCTTAACCTCATCACGGACTACCTTAAAGACAGATACATACAGATAACAAAACAGGAAACACTGGAAGTCAAAGCTGGGGTACCGCAGGGATCGGTGCTGGGGCCTACGCTCTGGAATATTCTATACAACGGTGTATTTGAAATTGAGTTACAGGGGCGAGCAAAGACCATTGGTTTTGCAGACGACTTAGCTCTGCTGGTATCGGCGGATGAAAAAAATTACCTGATGCGTAACACAAATGAAAACCTGCAGAGAATAAACAGGTGGATGTACGAAAATGAGCTGATGCTAGCACCAGAAAAAACAGAAGCCCTGATTATTACACAGAAAAGGAAAGGGAGCGGAATAAAATTTAAAATACAAAACGTAGATATTACACCAAAAAAGAGCATTAAATACCTGGGAGTTTTCTTTGACAAACGCGGGAAGTTTGGAGAACATGTAATTAAGGTGGCGCAAAAGGCGGAAGACAAAATAGGCAAATTGGCACGACTGATGCCGAACATAGGTGGGCCAAGCAGTAGCAAGAGAGCAGTGTTGTGTGGGGTAGTGCATTCGGTGCTACTCTACGGAGCACCTGTATGGGCAAAAGCGCTAAATATAAAAAAGAATTTTATATTAATGGAGAGGGCTCAACGTAAGGCCTTGATAAGAGGGGCGGCTGCTTTTAAAACGGTCTCGGCAGTGGCGTTGCAGGTTATTGCAGGGATACCTCCAATAGATCTGATGGCAGAAGAGAGAAAGAACATGTATGAAAGGGGACAGGCAGAGACATACTCGGAGGTTAAAAAGAGGACGATGGAGAAGTGGCAGGTGAGATGGAACAACAATACAAACAAAGGCCAGTGGACAAAACGGCTAATCCCTGATATAAACAAATGGATTAAATGTGAACACAGGAACGTAAACTACTATATCACACAAGCACTCTCAGGACACGGGATGTTTAAGACGTACGCTAGACGTTTTGGAAAAGATACGGAAGAAAACTGTTCACATTGTAAGGACACCGATACACCAGAACACACAATATTTCTATGCAACAGGTGGAGAGAGCTAAGAGAAGAGACAAAAAACAAGGTAAACACGGAATTAACACCGGATACTCTAATAGACACTATGATAAGATCTAAAGAAAATTGGAACAACTATATGGAATGATTAAAACAATACTTGAAACTAAGGAACAGGAAGAAAGACAGAAGCACATCAGGGAAGGAGGAAGACAGAACAATACAAACAGGGAAGGACTAGGACAGTAAAGCGACGAAGAAAGGATGAAATGTTGCCTTCACGACGGAGATGTCACATATGATGGTTCCGTGAAGTGCAAGAGAGAAGCTCTGGGGTGGTTTTAGTGCGTATACGGCTTGCCGGACTCCCACATACCCGAGGAAAGGTAGAACAAGTACTCGCTACCTATAAAAGGTTTCCACCCGACAAAAAAAAAAAAAAAAAATAATAATAATAATAATAATAATAATAATAATACTCATACTCATACTCATACTCATACTCATACTCATAGTTTATTGACCTCTTTATATATACAGTATATTTGAAGTCCTAGAATTAAGGAACCAGGCATTCCTGCTTTCTAACGTCTCAATGACACTTTCACACATTACCATTAAGATAATGTACTAGTTAATGGTTTCTAGCGATAAGTACCCTTCGCCCTACTATAAAAAGAATGTAAAGTAGAAAATAAGTTAGTATTGGAATAAAGAGCTTCCTGTAAACATATTTGTACGTTTTTTAAAAACAGTTTTGTGAATACAAAATTTATAATTGGCGCTGCGAACAGGATCGCTTCATTGGTCATTTATCGTAATCGTTGTGATCAAGCGAGTTTCAACTCCTAAGAAGTGATCAACAAGAACTGCAAATATTCACGAAGCCACAGCAATTGCCACAACCTAGAAGAACTCCATTTGCGAAATCTTGGGTTTTGCAATCTGCCCATACTCAACTACTAGACACGGCTGAAGGAGGAGAAGTATTGGTCCAGTATCGACGTCTCAGATCTTCCTACATCCATGTTATTAGTACTAGTTTTGTAAGTAATACGATTTTCCCATAAAAATTTTATTTTGTTTTAAGTATAAGAGGTGTAACACATATTTAAATATTTTATTTTTGTGTAGAGAGCGCAATTTTAATACAAAGATTATAAGTGTATGTCTCGCGAGAGATCACCATTAAAAAGGTATATTTCGAATAATATTGAACTAGATAAACAAAATATGACTACTAACGCAACTTTATCATACGGCGATATTCAAATTCGCTTTAATTTTGCCAAATGCATGGTACCCGAATATTTTGGAGGTTCTAAAGATTTAAACTATTTTTTAATTAACTCTAAACAATTCATTGACAAATTTACTTTTACAGATGAAGTATTGACATCATACTTTTTTAGATATGTAATTTCTCAAATAAAAGGTGAAGCCAGGGATGTAGTCACTCTACATAACCCAACTACTTTTGATGAACTAAAAAGACTTTTACTAAATAAGTATAAAGATCCCTGTAGTGAAGAAAACCTTCTTACTCTTCTTACGACTAGTTTTCAAAGTAACAATCAAAATTTCGAAGAATTTGCATTAGAAATTAATCAAAAATTACATAAGTTAAAAGAAAATGCTCAAATAGAGTATGCTGACCAAATAGCTTTTCTTCAATTAAAATTTAATGACTACGAAAGACAAGCTTTGTATGCCTTCATTTCAGGCTTGAAAGAACCATATTGCTCTTTTGTTAGACAACGATCTCCTAAAAATATTGATGAGTGTATTAATAATTGTAGAGAATATGATAATATACAGGCCCAAATTAATTATAAAAACTTTTTACGACAAAATACGTCAAAGAAACCTGCATTTAAAACAAGCGTGGAAACAACACAAAACCCGCAACATTTTAGTCCCAATAATTTTAGGTTTGAAAATTCATTCCCTAGAGGTCCAGTTAATTTAACCCCTAGAAAACCCCAACACTCGCATTTTCCCACTAATATACAAGCATTTCAGCGGCCTAGAAATAACGTGTTTAGACCACAGAATAATAATAATAATAATAATTGGCCAAAACCAACACCTATGTCTGTCACTACTAGAAATACTTTCCGGCCAAATGTTCAAAATGACCATCAGTCACAAAACTTTAATCGTCACGGAAATCAAAACTTCCAAAATAGGTTTCAAAATCATTTCGCAAGACAAGGCACTGCACGCCCAGAAGTAATTATTGAGGAAATTCATAATACAGAAGTAAATCCTCAGGAAGAATCTAATGAAAATTTTCCATTAGACGTCCCATTTCAAGATTCAACTTAAATTTAAATAATTATACTAATCATACACATTTACCTTTTATTTATAGTAATAAGTACCGACTAAAAATTCTTATCGATACGGGTGCGTCATCTAGCATAATGAACCCCGAAGTAGCTTTTAAACTTTTCCCTTCATTAATTTATAATCACACTTTTGAAATTACCACTTGTCATAAAACTATTAAAGGTAATTACGCTGTCAAAATACCTATTTTAAAGGAATTTAAGAATTTCACGCCAATAGAATTTCTAATTTTACCATGGCATCAGAAATTCGACTGTTTACTTAGTTTTAAGGATTTAGTTAATTTAGAGTGTAAGTAGTAGTAGTAATGTTCAAAATATACCGTTGGCTTTTACTGCCATAAATCAACTACCTGATTGAACCCCATTGTGTTGATCCCAACATCTTTAAAATGCAATGAATGGGCGCAGGGGTGGATTTTGTTTTTATATGCATACATATTCTCTTATTTCAAAATTATTTATTCATGTTAATATACCTACACAGCACTTACATACGTCCAAAATCCAATAAAACAAATACAATCATAATAAGTCTAAAATACACAAGAAAATACATTATCAAACAATACTACATTCAATAAATTATTTATAAAGAGACAAATTATTGGAAAATCAAAAAATGTAATTATTTTATTTATACTTAATTCTATACAATATTTTACCTATTCTATATTCAGTTCTGTCTCACTATCACTATTATCTTCATCTAAACCTAAACTAATTATTAAGGGTTGAACACTATCACTAAGAATCAGATAAGAGTTTTCCACCTTAATCACGTGTTGTAGACAATTCTTCCAACTGTCCGTAGAAATATTATTTACATGTTTTTGTATTAATTCCACCACAGATGTACTTAATGTGGGAGTAGTATTTTCTCTCCTAACATTTGATTTTAATTCGTGCCAGTAGGTATGGCATTACCTGAGACGAAGAAGAAGAATGTGTACATAACCTCACTTTTACAGGGATATAGATGACGCACTGTTGTAGTCATTCGATTTAATCATTTATTAAATTGAAAAAAGTTTTCGGACCGAATGAGTCTTGAACCGCCAACCTTCCGATTAGAACTCCAACGCCGTATCCATCGAGCCACCGAAGTATATTAATAATTTTGCCTTTCAAGTCCAAGCCATTCGTTATGCGGCGTAACAAACTTTTTCCATGGCAGAGTGCACAACCTGTTTGAGGTTTAAAGCTCAAAGGTAGTAATGTAAAAATAACAAAATGATGATTTTAAGGATAGGATAAAATGACATAATTTACTAGTTTTAGAAATCATGAATCTCCACGTAGGTATATCACTCACTTCTTGACGGTACTATTAAAATCTATAAATTAAAAATTTAATTACAACGCATTTAAGATTAAGTAGATAATGATTAAAATGTGCGGTTTTGGATTTGCAAGAACAAGAATATTTTCAATAAACTATTTTACATTTGCGTACCCTAATATTTTTGTGCAATATAAACTACACTTTTCCCTGTCTTACTTTAACTGCCTTGAGACAGTCAAAATATTAGCATACAGTTTATTACAACATTTAATCGTTATTTCAGCGATTTAAAACGTATAGTTCCTCAGTGACTGATAAGATGATACATAAAATAGTAAACTAGTATCAACGAAAGAAAAGGCTGCGAATGTTACTTGTCACTGATCATTTTAGGTACATCACCTGTCATTTGGCTCATGTTAAACGTCAAAATCAAGATTTGATTTAGATCACGTGTTGAGGATGACGTCATAACTCGTGGTTAGTTATTGAATTTTAATGTTTAATGACTAGGACTGTCGAAACGAGATTTGAACAACATGTAGAGGACAATAATTGTATGCTGACATCTTTTAGTCATTAGCTTGTAAGAATGCTCGTCTGTCAGTTCGTTTGTTCGCATAACTTATTAAGGAGGTTATTCCTATGTTGGAACGTATTTAGTTGAGGGCTACCGGTCAGTCTTATTTATGAGCGTTAATTATAAAGTTCTGGCAATTATTACAAACATGATTAAACATTATACAGGTATAATATTTTATTTAATATTTATATTTGTTAATCCCATTTATATAACAATTGTAAAATAACACCTTAACTGATCCCTCAAGCGCGCTCCAGCTCGATTTTATGGATAAAACGATTCTTTCAAAGCAAAAACCATGTTTACTTAAACAAATTATTTATATATTTTAAGTTTCTTTATTAATTACATTTACTTTATAATTTTATGTATTTGTTATATCCGAGTTTATTATTTAATTACAGTCTTTTCCTTGCTTCTTATATCCATAGGGCTCAGAGCAGCCATCAGGAAGAAACTTTCTCTTTACTGAATTCGATCTATACAGCTTGGTTTCCGTATTTGTTGTTACAGTATGGTCTTTCGTTCGTCGAATGTTCTTTGATATAATAGGTACTGGGTCTGTCTTGTGGAGAACCATATTTTGTATTTTTTCAAAATTTATTAATTTTGATGCAGCGTAATTTAAAGAGATACCTTTCACCTTGCAAACTACTTCTTCTGTGTTGCATTTTGTCGAGTGAACTTTAAATGCGTAATTCTTAGGACCTCCAGAAACGAACTTAGTGATATAACTACCGGAACCATTGCACTCTAATTCATTAGTCAGATCTCCGATAAATTCACCTGTTGGTAAATCAATTTGACCCGGTCTGGACACATAAATTACAGAGTCCGTATCGTAATAAAGGACCCTGTCTTCGAGCTGTTCAAGATAGCTGTATAACTTCAATCTAGCCTGTGCCGTTACGAAAGCAGCAATAGACACATTAACAGTAGATAGTGGATCAGATGATTCTTCTGTGTGCTCATAACTAACAATCACTGTTTTTTCATTAACAGGGAAAACGCCATTAACATAAATTCCGGAATTAGTAAACAAGGTAAAAAAATCTGATGGTGTGCTTATAATTTTTGTTTTAGGTAGATTTTCCCTCTGACCAAATTTTCCCCAAAAGGAGTTAAGTATTAACTTTCCCAAAGACCTAAGACCAGGATTCTCGTGTATTTTAGAATACTCAAGTTTAACATCTTCTCTTTCGAAAAATTCTTCAATATATCGGTATTTTTCTTTTTCCGTAGTACAAACATCAGGCCACCCTGATGCTTCCTGTTTTATCTTTATAAACTTGTTCATCATCGCTGTAAATAAGCCTTCCTCTCCTGCATCTTTACTGAACCTTTGAATCTTATACCTCCAAATTTCAAAAATTTCTAATATCTGATATCCCTTCTCAACTGCTTTTAAGACTTCGTCTATTACCCAAGTACCTTCTAAGGACATTTCTTTATCGGTATGGGTACAAGAAGTATTTTGGTTCATTTCTTGCCCACATGTTTGACACAATACAAACATAAGTTTATTCTTCATTTTTAGAGGCAATACGGGATGGTAAAGGTCCTTAGGTGGAAGTATAGAGCATTTAATAAGTCCATCAGTAGAATTCAAATCCAAACGATTACAATCTGCACCCACAAAAACTTCAGGGTGACCAATGGGGAATTTGCCATATTTACAGACGTAAGGATACAAGCTGCAAACATCAGCGTATTTTATCTTTTCTCCTTCTGCTATTTCATAATATTCCCTGACATTACCAGTTCGCCCTCCAAAAAAGGCGTCTCTAGGGTTTAAAGGGATCGTAAGTAGAAGCGGATGTGTCTGAGTAAATTGTCTAATCTCAGACTTTGATTCTAACTGCTGTCGAAATTCGCACTCCCACATTTCAGTTACTAAATAGCCAAATTCCTTTAATCTTTTAATTTTTATCTGTGTTGTCTCATAGCGCAAACTTAAAGTTGTTGTTGGGTCGTCGTAAAGGGGTTCATCTCGGCCAAATTTGTAACACCTAGGACAGCCATGATAATAACATCCTTGAAACTCAAATATTTCATTAAGGTCGGAACAATATCCGTCAACCTTTATACCTCGTAGAACGGCTTCCTGACCTTTGGCTGCATGCATAATATTTATTTTTCTTTGGTTCTCCAACCACAATAACCACTCAATAGGGAATATGCATGTAATCCAAAAAATCCTGAAATATTTTTTTTTGTATTCTCTACATAAATTAAATGTTTATGGCAGTTGCTGTTTTCCATTTATTTTGGGTTTTATTAACAAAAAACAAGGTTTTATTTTGCAAATTTTCCTGCAAAATCCAACATCTCGTAAAACGGACTTCTTTTGTTTGTGACGTCACTTTTTTTATCACGTCAACGTTTTATAATGGCTAGTCACGGCTAGTGTAATGTAAATTTCAGTGTAAATCCATTTTCTTGAGTTTTTCCCAAAGACTAGAATATTTAGTCGATAGAAAACCTTTTATTTTATTAAACAGACTGGTTATAAATGACCAAAACGGCATTTGTGCAAAGAAAATCGGAAAATTGGCTGGAAGTTAGTGCTGGTGGATTTGCCTTTACAATTTAGTTAAAAACACTTATTGTTTATTATACTATAAAAATAAATGTACAGCAACATATGGTTACTTGAATTTAGCGATACTAACCTTTACAGATACCTCATCATGTAAAATTTTTGAATAATTTTGCAGTAGGTACTTTCTTCGACATCGGTTTTTTGGGCACATGAAAAAGGAGGTTTACAGAGTACTTGCCTACCTACTTTTGCACTTTGGTACAATACAATATTTATAGTTTATATTTTTAATAGATTTTAACGTTTAATAAAAAGAATTATACACAAATAGCACTGTAATAAAAACACAACCGCTAGCATAATATGGCATAATAAATAACAAAATCATCTGGGAAAATAAAGCCGATCTACACAGTCCACACTTGCATTTCTTCTTCTGTGATTGGTTGATGTCTTACTAGGCGAGGAAAGAGAGGAGACGCATCAGCAGCTGCTTGGCATAGAGAGAGAAAGCTGCATAGTTGATGTGTTGGAAGAAAAAATAAATCGGATAGAGTATGATCCTAAAGGCCTGTTTACATTACATTCATGTTGGTGCCGCAAGAAAAAATTGCGTCCAAGCATGCACGTTGGTGGGTTTTCGATCAGCTATGCAATTTTACTTGCATTGCATGAAATTAGGACTTGTTCTAATTTAATTGCAAGTAGCATGCATTTTTAGTAACTTTTATAGTAATATTTCGAAGCACCAACCATATAAAAAGTAAACATAACCCCAAAAAATATCAATTTTGTTTTGAATGGCGTTCGAGTGTATTTAATATATTTTTTATTGTTTATCTTTATAAAAAAATTGGGCCGATATGTCCCAAAGCAGCATGTGGCAGATAAATATGTACAATAAAAACCTATTTTTTAATCAGCTGAGTTAGATATATTTTTAAAGTTGGCAACATTTCTTGTCAGAATACTTGCATACAAAATTTGCTTCATGTGTAAACGGTCATGTGATGCAATTAAATGCCTCGTTATAACTTCCATGCTATAAATTGCAAGTAATGTAAACAGGCTTTACAATGCGGATGTTTTTTGTGTTGCATAACAAAGCTAATCTATTGAATAAATCCCTCATGTCAACGATGGTGTAGCATATATAAAATTAATAACTTTTTTCGTACAATTTGATATCAAAATGGAGCGCGCTAAACAATTAACATACCAAAAGAAGTGTATTGTGCCAATGTGCACAAATACCAGTTCTACAACCCCAAACAAACATTTTTTTAGCGTGCCCAAACCAGCGGAAGCCAGAAGAAAGTGGTGGAAAATTATTACGCGAGACCAGGAGAATAATGCTCAATTGCCTGAAAAAACATCTTTATTTTGTTGTGAAGATCACTTTATTGTAAGTAATTTTTAAAGTTAAGTTACAATATGATTGCATATACTTATACTTAGGTATATGTATGATTGTTCCACATAACCTCAATAATATTTTGTAATTAATTAATACTAATAGTAATGTATACGTAGGTAATAAAACTTTCCACTTTTTTATTTACAGTTGGAGGAGGATACTGAAAATTATATGGAATATCAAATAATGTGTAAACAACAAGGACAACAAGTCACTTTACGTTTAAAGAAGGGTATTTTGCCACATGTTTTTCAATGTCAAAAAAAAACTGACTCTAAACCAGAGGGAAAGGGTGCTGTGAAGAGGAGAAAATTGGAAATATTGCAAGAAGTATTAACACTTGACAACCGACTACCACATACTACCACAGTAATAGAGTGTAAAGCAGAACCAAATACATTCGATGATACTGTACACAAAGAGGAGGGACCTTCATGTCATGATAAAGCTATTCAAGTTAATAAAAGACCTGAATATCGCAGTAAAGGCATTAATACCAAAGCCAAGGGCATCAGTGTTGCCTTATCACCATTTCAGAAACCCTCAATGAATGCATCCACATCTCCATTTAAAATAGAAAGAATTTTGGGTATCACAAGGGATGAGGAGAAAAAAAGCAGTGACACCATATCTCTACAATCCATGACTTCAGAGTCATCAGAGACCACGACAGAATACGAGCCCCGGAGCTCAACTTCTGAAGAGAGTTGGCTTGAAGAAGAGGTATCAGATAGAGAGTTTAAGAACACGATGCGTGGTGGAATGCTGATAGCTATTGAAAAAGAACCAAAATTGTTACTTGGATTGCCAGAAAAAAGTTATTATTTAATAAAGTTATTGAGTGAAAAAATCCCAGCACATACAATAGATATATTAATTACTTTAAAGAAAGTCAAATTAAATGATTCCTTTAGTGTACTGGCTTTGCATTTTGGATACTCACAAAGTACTGTCAGTCGTGTTTTTAGAAAAACTATTGTATTACTTGCCAACTGTTTAAAAAATTTAATTCTGTGGCCAGACTCTTTAAGAGTGGCACTGCATTTACCAATACCATTTAGAGCGAGATATTCCAATGTTGTTTCCATAATCGACTGCCTTGAAATAGAAATTGAGAGGCCTACGAATGCAGTACATCAGTCTTTAACATGGTCTCAATATAAAGGTTGCAATACCTTAAAGTATCTTATATCCTGTACACCAGATGGTTTAGTAAATTTCATATCTGAGGGATATGGAGGAAGAGCATCAGATGTTGCCATAGTTGAAGATTGTGGCTATTTAGAAAAGTTACCCCCCAATGTAGGCGTTATGGCTGATAGAGGATTCAAGAATATTTCTCACATGTTGCAAAGTGTGAACTGTGTTCTCATACGGCCCCCTTCTGTTTCAAGAACAGTTACAAGTTCAAAAGAAGAGGTCAGGCAGGCAAAACAAATTGCTGCGTTAAGAATTCATGTTGAACGTGTTATTGGCCGACTCAGGGAATTTAACATGTTGTTACCACATGCATGTATAGACAACCATTTTATGCCCTTAATGGATTATGTGTTAATAACATCTTGTGGCATTATAAATATGCAAAATTTTTTGACAAGAAACCAAGTATAGTGTTTTTTAATTTTTTTTTATAAGATACACTTGATAATAAAATATACCGAATATGTCTCAGGTATCAACATATTTTAATATAGTTTCAAGACTTAAGACTGGGATAAAGAACAGAAAATTTATAATTTTGAGTTTTTACTCTAAGTACTGTGAGTAAGTAAATAAATAATTAAGATATTTTATGTACAGTCCAATTAATAGAATGTATATTATTCTACGTTATGATCTATTATTTTTTTTTATATTTTACGAGTAGTTTAAATTGAGTGCTAACTGCTAAAAGACTTATTTTAGGGTATTACTGTTTATCATAAATGTGAATATGTTGAAAAACATTTCTGTGGCTTGGTGCAAGAAGTCAGTTTTCAGGTCGAGTTAATTAAGGGGAAAAAAGAAATTGTTAAAAATATTCGATTGATTAAAATCTACCACAAAAGTTTTGATTGTTTCAAATTTGGGATATAATGTAACTGTTTTGAGTTATAATAATAATTTTATAAGTTTTCGTGCAATAATCTCAAATGTTGACATTAGTGCTTCTTGGACGCAATTTATATTATGTACATTATTGACATAGGTACTGGTTAGTGTCAACATGCATGGGCACCCTTAGAAATTTTAAAGTTGTATATCTCTGTTGCTACTTACGGGGCCCATGCCAAGTTCCGGGTTTTTGATAGTGAGTTTACTAGGAATGTTTTGGTAAAGAAAAAAAAAAATTTTGTAATTTGCAAAAAAGTTGAATATTTGCTTTGCAATACCAATACCAATTTGTTTAGAAAAATAATAAATTAAATACCTAAACGTGTGCATTTTTTTTCCAGGGGGTCGAAGCAAAGAATCAACTTTTTTTCGCAAATTACAATTTTTTTTTCCTTCACCAAAACATTCCTAGTAGATTCACTATCAAATATCCGGAACTTGGCATTAAGTAGCAACTGAGATATACAACTTCAAAATTTCTAAAGTTAACTTATTATTTTTGTTTAATAAAGGGTGATTCTTACAGCTGACTTTAGCAGAAGTTATTTTTTTATATTTTAATTATATTTAGATTGTGTAAACTTGTACATACAGTGTGACCAGTAAAGTCCGCATCATATGGAATTTTTTTTATTAATAGCTTTATTCCAAATTTGACTTTGGCAGCAATTTCTGTTTCGATAGAAATGAAAATTAACCAAAGAAATAGTAGTCACGTGATTCGTATTATCTGCCAAAATTTAATTTTTTCCAAAAAAAATTCAAAAGTGGGGTTATTTCTCAAAATATCGAAAACAGTTATTAGAAACAGTTCTTCTAAATGCAATTTTTAGCTCATATGCAAAATTTCAGCTGCATAAAGATAATTTTGATTTTTTGCCCATTTTTTGTAAATTGCACCACTGTTGCCAAATAAGACTCAACGCAACCTACATAAAACTTCTTAGTTTTGACAATGCTTTATTCCAGACACATTTTCTTTAAAGTAGAGCCATATTAAATGTGTGTTTTTCTACAAAATCCAAATGGGGCTATTAAAATTTGGTCACAAGTGATGCAAAGTTTATTTGTTTTTGACCCCGTATAAGGTAACTTCATAAAATAACTATTTTTGAAAAAGTAGTTTATGTCTAAAAGTAATACACATTATAATTAAGACAAACAAGCACACAGTGTCATCAGCAACGTCTGCATTAATTGGAAAATAAATTTACAATACTAATTAATTTTTTCGAAACTGCACTTCAATAATAAAAGACTATTTTTACTTGTTTTATAAAATAGCTTCATAATAAATTTTAATAAAGGGGTTTTAAATTGAATCATTGGAAGTAGATAAACTTTACGTAAAGTTAAACGAAAATTTATTTTCCACTTAATGCAGACGTTACTGATGACACTGTGTATTTGTTTGGCTTAATTATAAGTCGAAGATCGAAGCAGAAATTGATGCCAAAGTCAAATTTCGAATAAAGCTGTTAATGAAAAAAATCACATATGATGCGGACTTTACTGTCACACTAACACCCTGTATATAATATATATATATATATATATATATATATATATATATATAAGTTAACCTTAGAAATTTCAAAGTCGTATATCTCTGTTCCTACTTACAGGAACCGCACCAAATTTAGGGGTTTTAATAGTGAGCCCACTGGGAATGTTTTGGTAAAGAAAAAAAACATTTAGTAATTTCTATATATTATATTATATTATATATACAGTATGTCCACGGATAGAGGTCACAAGAGGACAAATGGACAAAAAATTTCATTGTTCGAAAAAAAATCATTTTTGGTAAGCTTCTGCTTCTTAAAAAAATACGGTCTACGAAGAAAATGTTTGACTTTTTTATACAGGGTGCTCAAAAAATACAAAAATAATAAATTATGGGAAGAGTAAACTATCTTTATTTTTCATTTTAGAGCAAAATGATAAAGACAAAAAATATTTCAAATTCCAGTCAAAATTTAAATTCAAAATATCAGCTGAATATTTTACTTTTTATTTTTGTGTTATAATTTTATCAAATATTGCTGTACCTACGTTTTCTAGGTAATTTTTGCCTTGTCCACCTCATCTCACTATCTTTTACGACAAATGTCAGAAAATTTCAGATGTTTGCAACAAAATTTAAAATATTTGCAAAATTTAAAATTTTTGCAGCAAAATTTAATTTGCAACAAAATTTTAAATTTTCTGACATTTGTCGTAAAAGATAGTGAGATGAGGTGGACAAGGCAAAAATTACCTAGAAAACGTAGGTACAGCAATATTTGATAAAATTATAACACAAAAATAAAAAGTAAAATATTCAGCTGATAATTTGAATTTACATTTTGACTGGAATTTGAAATATTTTTTGTCTTTATCATTTTGCTCTAAAATGAAAAATAAAGGTAGTTTACTCTTTACATAATGTATTATTTTTGTATTTTTTGAGCACCCTGTATAAAAAAGTCAAACATTTTCTTCGTAGACCCTATTTTTTAAGAAGCAGAAGCTTACCAAAAATGATTTTTTTTCGAACAATGAAATTTTTGGTCCATTTGTCCTCTTGTGACCTCTATCCGTGGACATACTGTATATATATATATATATATATATATATATATATATATATATATATATATATATATATATATATATATATATATATAATATGTATGTATATATAAGCTAAATAAATGTTTTTCAGAAAAGTTTGATTTCCTTTTTTATTTCGTAAGGACGGCCAAATTAAGTTTGAGTTACTTAATTTGGTATTGGGAGATCAAGACCCAATTAAGTTTGACTTCGTTGTTAATTTGATCTTTGAAGGCCAAATTAAATTTGAGTAACTACTACTTAATTTGGCCTTGAGAAACCAAGACTAAATGAAGTGTGATATTAAGTAGAAATAAAACAGGTATAAAAACAAGTTAAATTGTGATTCAAATACATATTATATTGTTGTTGCGACTGAGACTAAGCAATAGTCTCTGGGATCGTATGGAGGGAATGAAGTTAAAACAGCATATAAAAAATAGGATTTATTAATTAACCTATAATAAACTAAGGTTTGGCTTCGAACAAATAAAATAAAATATCGCCTCTGTAGAGAAACAAGAGGCCAAGCGACAAATTTGTAAGTTTTGAGATCTCTTATAGCAATATCCTAGAACCCTAACTAACGTTGTGTAAAAAGGTGACAAGAGGATTAAGGAGACAGCCGAGGAGGCAAGCGCGAAACTTAAATAAGAATGAGAGCAAAAATTGCGGATTTTCTGCTTTCCTCAACAATCTTGTATTTGGCGCTTGACCCCTTGTTGCTTGGTTGCTACAGGGGCGATATGTACTTACGTTCATACTTCTCTTACATCTTCTCTGTAAGGGCGGCTCTTCTCCCGACCAACAGGCACATGTCTTATCTCGACATCTTCTCTGTAACGACCAGGCGCGGCCCGTGAAATTTTAAAGTTGTATATCTCTGTTGCTATTTATGGGACCCATGCCAAGTTCAGGTTTGTTAGTAGTGATCCTACTAAGAATGTTTGGGTAAAGAAAAAAGATATTTTGTAATTTGCGAGAAAAAGTTGAATTTTTAAATGGACCCACCTGGAAAAAAAATTAACAAACAGGCTTAGGTATTTTCTTTATTATTTTTTTCAAACAAATTTTACATCATTTTGTCGACAATTCTTAAGTTTTAAGAGAAAAGAATGTGATAGTAGAAAGTTATAGTCATTTGAATTTTTTTAAACCTAAAATATAATTAACAAAAAAATCAAATGACTACAACTTTCTACTAACACATTTTTTCTCTTAAAATTTAGGAATTGTCGACAAAATGATGTAAAATTTGTTTGAAAAAAATAATAAAGAAAATACCTAAGCCTGTTTGTTAATTTTTTTTCCAGGTGGGTCCATTTAAAAATTCGACTTTTTCTCGCAAATTACAAAATATCTTTTTTCTTTACCCAAACATTCTTAGTAGGATCACTACTAACAAACCTGAACTTGGCATGGGTCCCATAAGTAGCAACAGAGATATACAACTTTAAAATTTCACGGGCCGCGTCTGGTAACGACTGCCCATCACTTTATCATCCAGTGATCGATGATCGGTGCATTGCTAGGTCAGCATAACTTAGCTTACTCCGTAAAGTTAAACAAAACTCAGCTGACCTTCAATGCCATCACCAAGTCCACCGAACAACAAAGTGCCTATTCATCGAAGCCAAAATAATCTTTTGATTTTAAAAATAATTAATAGAAGGATCTGTAATATTAACATGACTGACATATGCCCCTCGTTCGCGAAAGCTGCACCCACAGCTTTACAAAATTTCCATTTTATTATACAATTCATTATGTTGGTCAAGCCGCCGTTTTTATTTTGCCTTATTTACTCAGTTAAATAACTTTCTAACTCTTTAACTTTACTAAAATATTGCACCGATACCCACATCTAATGTCATACAGAAGGTTCAACCTTATCAACTTATAAAGTATTATTTTTTCTAGTGAAAACGCAACTACAAAGGTCAAATAATCTAAAATAAAATTAAACTTGGTGCTGATAACATTTCTCTTAAATATCTACATAACAAAACCTCAAAAAGTAGCACTCCTTGAAAAATGACCTCGTGACACATTGACGTTTATGGCAACATATGACAAGACTTTACTGAAGATTGGCTTAATTTTAATAACGCTGCTGGTCATTGATAAATTATGGACAACTATTAGCCAGAAGTTGTTATATTAAAGATTCACCACTTTTTGAATGAATTTTCCTTATCCCCCATTCTTCCTCGCCGCAAATCTACAAGATTATGCATGATGGATGCAGCTGGACGCGGTTTGCTTTGATAAAGTTATCTCTACTGAGCCCTGGGCCCTAGAGCATTTTCGAGATACCAGATACTATTAGGTGTTAGGTTACCTAACGTGATGTTGGTAGTATAATGTAACTGCCTTTTCTTTGCTTGCGTGCCATGTGGCGACGTTGAGTAAAGGCTTCTGTTTCCTCAGGTTTAGGTATAATGGATATATTCTGGCTCCCCTTTGGTATAGGAAGTGGTGCATGTTATTTGGCTCATCCCTAATCTGGTCCGTTAGGGGGGGGGGGGGGGGGGCAGGGGTGTCATTTCCCCGGGCCCGCACTGCTTTGAGGGGCCCGCAACTCAAAATTTACTTATTAGCCGGGGGCCCCGGGCCAGAAAGACTACTGCCCCGGGGCCCGTTCGGCTGTCGATTATTATCAGCCAGGGAGCCTCGGGCCAGAAAATTTTCCCCTGGAGCCCGTGCCGGCTCTCGACGGCCCTGTCCCCAATCTCCACTGCCATTGTGCGATTGTGTCCAGGTACATGGAACCTAGAGTGCGTATCAATACTTATGAATATATAAACTAATTTTACATGCTTTAGGTACTAATAAAATTAAAATTAGAAAATACATTTGTCTTAACACATATATCATATTAAAAATTCCTAATATTTAAACTAGTCTATGAACTTACTTACTACTTAACTTGCTTATCAATATAAATTACAATTTCTTGTAAATTCAAAAAATACAAGCATGTTTAAAATAATGATTTACATAATACTTGTATAAGAGAAAAACTATCCCTGTTTAGTTTAAGCTTTAGTTTGATCTTTTTCTACCTCCAAGTAGGTATACTGAGTTACTGAGTAGTAGTCCAACACTACAACACATCAAAAAGTAATTAATATCTTTCCACTGTTCGTTACTTCAGAACAGGGATAAGAATTTATATGATTATATAGTAGTGTCAATATTTCTAATTTTATTTTTAAAAAAATTTGGGAATGGCGAATGCGCTGGAAAAAAATTAAAATTAATAATTTTGATTTCGGGGCGCCATAATTTTACTTTTAGATTATTCTGGTGGCAGAAGTACCCCCACGAGCATCTCTCGTACAAGCGGAAAGTGTAGTAATTATAAAGGAGTGAGATTATGCACAGGGTTGTCAGATGATTCAAAACTGATATCGTGCGATTATTAATACTAATACTTAATGAAATAAGAAATAATAAAATGACTTTCTAGTTTTGAAAACACCGACGAAAATACCAAGAAATGCCACACAGAGGTTATAGTTAAATTACTGAAAGCTAAACAGACAAATATTTTTTTGGTTGTAATATTTGGATGTTATGTTCAGTTTACTTTTGAGACAGAAAATTAATATAACAGCCAAATGTATTATGTTTTCATTTTTAGCTTAATATCCTAGATACAAAAAATTATTAGTACAAAAATTGTTGAATGCTACTTACCCGTCACCAGATTTTTTTCTTCAGATAGGTATCTATTAGGTTCATAACTAGGTACCACATACATAAAGTTTACATCCTCGTACTAAACATGGACTAAATTTTAAGTATTTTATTTTAGGTGATTCTAAAAAAGCGAATTTATATTAAAAACTGTACTTAATATAAAATATCCCAAAAATATAACGTCAGTCAAAAAAATTGGCTATAGAAATATTGGATATATTATGTATTTTAGCATTAGCTGTCTTGGGTCAAAATATGTAGGACAATTTATGTTCCTATTCTACTTATATCTTTAGATGAACTTTGTTTTCTAACCAAGGAATGGTGAAATCGTGCCTTAAAGTTTATTGATCTTTTCAGTGACCATCCTGTATTACACAGTCTATGAAAAACATTTTTAAAGCAATAAAAATGCATGATGGAAAAAAATAGCAACTATGAAAAGAAAACGTGTTGTTAACACTTTACTTAGTACCTAGTCATCTTTCTATACTCCACTCCTGCATGCCAGATTTAAATAAAAAAGAAGGAAACTAAGTCACTTGGCCGAGAAATTTTAAAATATTAAACTATTTTGACAGCTAATAACTTTTTGAGAATCATTTAAGCCAATTTTTTTATCTTACTTAACTGCACATTTAAAATTCGAGTATTTTTGGGCTTAGAAACATTTAGCCAAATAACTGTACCTATCTATCTATGACCCAAAATTATCTCTACAACTACTTGAATATTATAGGATTTATATGTAGGTACCTACCCAATATTTTATGTTTACCTCTTCAATCTTCCTATTTCTTTTATTAAGCATAACAGAATTGCAATCTGATAACGAAGCACCGGATATTTCTTTAAGTAATCTCCACCAAAATAGATGCACAGCACTTTTTCCAAACTTTCATAATATACCTAACCTTTATGACGGTTCCGAATATTTTTGAAGATTTCTTACAATCACAATTATTTTCAGAAAACTATACATAATTTTTGTTGTTTAATACACAAGGATTATTGCAACGCAGAGTACTATTTAGGTACGTACTTAAATGAACAAAGTATTTTAACTGATAGACATCTTTGAAGTACGGCGACCATAACCGGCCATAACTCTGTACTGTAGCTGTCAGTCAGCTGTCACAGCACAGAGCTGTATCGGATAATATTTGCTTTACGTCTACCCATTTTCTTGTCTTAGTCCGAGAGTCGGTAATCATCTTGTGTTTCCTCTCCCAGAAAAAATGTACTATAATTATTGTAAAAAAAATCACCTTTTTGACTTTAGGTCTTGTCGACTGACATTTTTCTATTCCTAAGCATCTAACATTACAATATTAACAATCAGTTTGGTAAATCAATTGATATAGGTACAATCATACGAGAAAATACTGACTTGCTTTCGGACTATCACAGAAATTCTTGATTTTCTCGACGTTTGTAGGTAGGCACCCCTCGGTTCAGTTTTACGTTAACATGTAGATTGCCACTTATCCTCGTGACGTAACTTTTTTGAGCCGGCAAATGGCTCCTTTTGAAATTGTAATAAATTATACCGAAAAGTAAAAATTTTTTTTAGCTAAATTAACGCAGTAATTTTCCTCAAAATAGCAGTTTTGGGGTTGTAATGACCTCCTTAAACGATTTATGCAATAAAAAAAAATGTGCATATTCCTTATTGCAATACGACTCTGATTATCTTTCCAGCGATAGCCGTTTTTAGGAATAATTCCAATGGTGTTGGGCTTAAGAAAATTCCTTCTAAATACCTTATTACAGCAAGCAGCAATTGTAGTAGCCTCTGTAAAGGGGCATACGCTGGTGGTGTTAAGCTTTTGATCTCTAAATTTCAGACATGACTCAGTTAAAATCTCTACATCGGAAACACAGTAGTCAACAATATCTGTTTGCATATCAAATACAGTATCTTTGTGCTCTTCATACCATTTTAGAAATTTAGCTCGTTCGTCCTCTTTCATTGCATCTGGAGAGTAATATTCGATTGGGGGAAGTGTTCCAACATAGTTTTCGTTAGCCTTGGTATTAAACAGGTGAGGAAAAGATCCTTTTTTAAAGGTGTCTGGAAGACCGAAAGCTTTGGGCAGTTTTGCTAAAGCCATTGGAAAATAATTTAGCGAGTCTATAAATTTGACATTCCCCACCAACATCATAATGGTTTTGGTTCCTCTCATAATAAGTTCAGGTGTTAGATCGGTTTCAGTCAGGATGTAATTTAATATAAATTGGTGATCAAATGCCTGACCATTGTGCGCAATAACAATTACTTCTTTAAAGTTCTTCCTGATCTGTAGCACGTGTTGTGTAAAGGCCTCTACCGCGTGTGAACCTTTCAGCTTTTGCAATCTTATTCCACACCTCGTACAAATATCAATCGACCGTGATTTTATGCGCATGTCGCAACACTGTTGAAATACACAAAGATTGACGCTATGACGGATCACACCGGGTCCCATCTCCTCTTCTTGCTGCGTCTCCAAATCATAAAATACAAATATTGTATCTTTAGTTTTGGGTTTTCCAGTATCAGGTTGAATGTGACAGAGATGATTGTCGGTAACGTGAGTACGACAGATCTTGCAAAATATCTCCCCACATATATGGTTTCTGGTACTTCGAATTATTTTAAAACATTGATTACAACTTCGAAGTTCCGTGCAGACAGTAGTTTTTTCCCATGAGCCAACTTTTAGATGATTTTCGTAACAGTCCTTTCCTTTAAAATACCGATGACAAGAATCACATTTAACTTTAATTTGATCATTAGGACCGAGGGAGGCTTGGAGACAAGATCGACATGTTTTACTACATCTATGTTTATGTTTATGATCATAAGGAATGAAACATTGCTCACAATAATAGTTACACACAAAGGCAGCTGTTAAAGAAGTTATCACGTTGTAATGATTATTATGGTGCAAAAGATTAAGTCTCTTGTTACTTTCTGACGACCCCTCAAATAAAATATCTCTTCCCTTCGACCCATAACTGTAGGCAACAATTTTATAGTCCTTAAGATGTTCTTGAAATTTTTCCAGTTCAGAAATTCCAGCTCCTTCTTCCGGAATGGTAACAAGGGCTACCTCCAATAAAGTTTTAGTCATCTCTGTTTGAATTTTTCCAACATCTCTTCTAATTTTAGCTAATTTAGGATCCTTGTCAACACTCGCCATTGCAACAACTAATGCCCTTGGCAAACACATATTGTCCGTGTTCTTGATGGTGATCATTCCTTGTCTCATGCCACATTCCTCTTCAAAACTGTTGTAGTTTTTCCCTCTGCCTTGACCAGACGGCAATCGTACACTTGTTACTTTAAGACAAAAGGATTCCGTATTCAGACCCAACGAATTCGAATGATAAATGTTGCTTATCACATTCCAAACATCCTCATAATTTACTTCTCCGGCTGGTTTAAAGCGAAGCCATCCTTCACCACGACTAAAGTCCTTGGAGCAAAAACTAAATCCAACATAATCCGATGGTTGTAGGCCCTCTGTAGATCTCTGAATAACTTGGTGAATCGCTTTTCGCACCCAGCCAACCGGTTCAACTCCTTCGGGCACAGGTTTCAGCCTAAACTCCAATGCACGACCAGTAACATTGTATCTTCCGACTTTCTGAACGGTATCCTTAATAACAAGAAACTTTTCCATTTTAACTAGACACGTCCGTAAACTTCAGGAGTCAGGAGACTAATGCGAAATGCTGTTTGCCACACCTCTATTTATAACTTCGGTTTGGCAGAAAAGAAGAGTGTTCAGAAAACAGGAGGGCGTTGCGAAAACCAGCTGAAGGCCTGCAAAAGAGTTTCAGTTTTAGTATGCAGTATAATTAAATTATCGAGTACTTACTAGCAATATTAATAAATATGAAAACAATACCCAGCGTTCGAGAAGAATGTTCTCTGTAATGATGTGGGTTCTCACACCTTCAAATATTTTAGTTACCAAGAAAAAACGTAATTACAGATTTACATGTCTGTAACAATTAAACAATTTACCCCACCCTTTTAAAAAAGAAAGAGAATTTTACCCCCACTACTTCGAAATTTAATATTTTACTTATCAGTTGAATAGTCTAAGCGTCTGCGACAAAAAACAGTTATCGCGAATTTACCTATTACCACTTTTCTGTACTTTAGGAGGTTAGATAGAAATATTTTTATACTTACCAAACGAAAATAAATTTCAAAATTTCTAGTGCTTGAGCCTCAGGCACACACTCACTGTTAAATAAGTAGGAACAGGACGGCGATATCTGTAACAAATAACGCAACTTTTACATCTTAGCTGTTAATATTTCGTCTAATTAAAATATTGACAAGCTATAAAAGTGTAAATATAGCTTCAAGATGTATCTGAAAAATGCTAGATTTCAACAGTCTGTTTTGTCTTACCCTAAAATCGAAAAACTAATAGCCTTCTTTTTATCGTTTATTATCTTTGTCTCTCTTTTCTCAATAAAACTAAACACTTGGCGTGGCTGTTGGCTTTTAAAACACTCGAGCCGCAGGTGGTCTTTGGGTGATACGGCAAAGCTGCTTGGCACTTTGGCTACCTGTGTCAATGGTTGCGAAACAACTGTAAAAGAAATAGGAAATAAGAAGAAACACAATATAACGCAACGACTTTAACATCCCCAGCGAGCATAACAGCTGGTCCTCCGGCGCGGGTTATACACGACCAGCATACCTATTTGAATGAAAATTTCCTGCTCTGGTATGGACAATACGTACAAAAACAACAGTCATTTAAGTTTGTATTAAACGAATGTGCACATCCAAAGCAGTACGCTTTATCAAAATAAATGAAAAATTACCCCTTTTCCAAATCTGTCCTTCTAGACCACTCTTAAGCGTCATTTTAAACCTTCACTCCCCTTACACCCAAGTGAGCGTGCTATAACTTAGCAAATTCAAAAGTGTTTTATTCAATTAGACACAGGGCAGTACACCACACCCTACATTACTACCTACTTATGAACTGAAAAAATAAAAATCACTCCTAGCACCCGCTTCCAATACCAAAAATATTCCTCTATAGATATCGAATCTCAAAATATTACTGTCCTTACTTATTTTTACAGATTTATCTTTCAGCCAAAAAATTTTAAGTCCAAGTTTATCAAATAAAAAATTTCCCTTTTCTCAACTCGGTTGTTCTAGACCGCCTTTCTAAGCGTCAGTTATATAAACCCTTTGCCCGCACTGTCATCAACCCAAATGAACGCACTAAATCTGAGCATAAGCATTTACCACCAGAATAACCCGAAGTGTTTTATTAGACTACACTATACCTCTCATCACTAAACACCTAGGTACTAAAAAACTCGCTCCTAGCACCCTTTTTGTTGTTGTAAATGGCGCATGCGCTTTCATCAAAAAGGTGCTTTTTTACCAAAAAACAGAGCAAGAATTACCTACCCCCTTTATCTTATCGTTACAGCTCGCCCTCTAACCCAATAATAGAAGTTTGAGCCCTTCCCTCTAACCCTCACAGAGACGTGCTAAAGTATGTTCAGCTCCTTGCATACTCTCATCACAAACCCCATACTAAAAACCCCACCAGCTCCTAGAAGCCTTTATATCCTGTAACAACGCATGCGCATCTCATTATGTCCATAATATTTTTAAAAAATACCTTCAGGAGCCCTCTATAACATACAAAAGTTACCACTCCTATTAAAAATATATAGCACAAATAAAAGCTGAAAAAATGCAAATATCTTAAAAACGGTATTTAATTCCACAAGAATTTTTCTAAGTCCAAAAAGGATAAAAAACAAGCAAATATCTCAAAAAGTGAGCCTTTTATAAAAAAAAATAAACGCAATTTCACCCCCAGAAATCCCCCTGCCGACTTTGGCAACGCTTTAACACTTCAGGTACGTTTCAACCCCCTACGCCCAAGGGTTCTATCCCTCCACACCACCAACCCCCCTCAGGGTATACCTGTAAAGTCACATAAAGTAGACCGAACTATTTAAATTTAAGCCACCAACCTTATAAACCCCGCCGACTAGACCCTTCGCGACACAACACCTTCCACATACTGAAGAAAATTCTCACCCCCGCGACCTTATATAGTAAAAAGCCTACTGACGATGTACGAAATAGTTTAAAAGAGAGGAGGGATTCACTTTACAACACTAAATCCCCCACTCCTTATATGAAGGAGTAGGGGGATATATATACAAGCGGGATTCGCATGGATATATATCCCCCCACTCCTTCAAACATACAAAAGTTTTAACTCTCTAACCCTCACAGAGACGTGCTAAAGTATGTTCAGTTCCTTGCATTATATCCTGTAACAACGCATGCGCAGCTCATTATGTCCACAATATTTTTAAAAACTCCTTTAAATCTCAAAACTACAAAAAAATATTTTTTCTAGCACAGGTTTAGCAAAAAAAAAATCAAGTCAAAAAAGAAGTAAAAATTAACATAATAATATGTACATTATCTTCAATTATGGAATACCTAATTGAATAAAAAAAAAATCAATCTCTGATTAGATGTACTGTGTAAGATACGCAAGGCACCCACCTTCTGATTTAGATAAATACGGTTTAAAAACTCCTCTTATTTACCTAATAACAGTAAAAATGTAAAATCCTAAAACGATAATTTAAAAAATAAACGAAATAATTCATATGTCATTTCTTATACCCTTGTAGTAAATGGCACAATAATTTAAAGCGCATCCCCTAATTAAATTTTGAAATATTCACACACAAAAATCATTTTGAATAGCTAAAACAAGTAATAGGCAATAATGAAGAAAATTAGAGTCTTTCCTGTCTCGACAGGTTTTGACAAGTCCGGACAAGTTTAGCGAACTACGAAAAACTACACTAGTTAAAATCAAAATACTGTATATTTAAAAAAGTATTGTTTAGGACTGTTACCTTTTATTATCTTTCCCTAATCGCACTGTGCTTCTTTGATATACATACTAGGGTATGTAATTCCACAAGAATTTTTCTAAGTCCAACAAGGATAAAAAACAAGCAAATATCTCAAAAACTGAACCTTTTATCAAAAAAATAAACGCAATTTTACCCACTTTACAACACTAAATCCCCCCACTAAGTGGGGGGATTTAGTGTTGTAAAGTGAATCCCCCCTCTCTTTTAAACTATTTCGTACATCGTCAGTTGGCTTTTTACTATATAAGGTCGCGGGGTGAGAATTTTCTTCAGTATGTGTAGGTGTTGTCTCGCGAAGTGTCTAGTCGGCTGGTTTATAAGGTAGGTGGTTTAAATTTTAATAGTTCTGGCTACTTTATGTGAGTTTACAGGTATACCCTGCGGGGTTTGTGGTGTGGAGGGATGGAACCCTTGACCGTAGGGGGTTGAAACGTACCTGAAGTGTTAAAGCGTTGCCAAAGTCGACAGGGGCTCAGGGGGTAAAATTGCGTTTATTTTTTTGATAAAAGGCTCAGTTTTTGATATATTTGCTTGTTTTTTATCCTTGTTGGACTTAGAAAAATTCTTTGTGGAATTACATACCCTAGTATGTATATCAAAGAAGCACAGTGCGATTAGGGAAAGATAATAAAAGGTAACAGTCCTAAACAATACTTTTTTAAATATACAGTATTTTGATTTTAACTAGTGTAGTTTTTCGTAGTTCGCTAAACTTGTCCGGACTTGTCAAAACCTGTCGAGACAGGAAAGACTCTAATTTTCTTCATTATTGCCTATTACTTGTTTTAGCTATTCAAAATGATTTTTGTGTGTGAATATTTCAAAATTTAATTAGGGGATGCGCTTTAAATTATTGTGCCATTTACTACAAGGGTATAAGAAATGACATATGAATTATTTCGTTTATTTTTTAAATTATCGTTTTAGGATATTACATTTTTACTGTTATTAGGTAAATAAGAGGAGTTTTTAAACCGTATTTATCTAAATCAGAAGGTGGGTGCCTTGCTTATCTTACACAGTACATCTAATCAGAGATTGATTTTTTTTTATTCAATTAGGTATTCCATAATTGAAGATAATGTACATATTATTATGTTAATTTTTACTTCTTTTTTGACTTGATTTTTTTTTTGCTAAACCTGTGCTAGAAAAAATATTTTTTTTGTAGTTTTGAGATTTAAAGGAGTTTTTAAAAATATTGTGGACATAATGAGCTGCGCATGCGTTGTTACAGGATATAATGCAAGGAACTGAACATACTTTAGCACGTCTCTGTGAGGGTTAGAGAGTTAAAACTTTTGTATGTTTGAAGGAGTGGGGGGATATATATCCATGCGAATCCCGCTTGTATATATATCCCCCTACTCCTTCATATAAGGAGTGGGGGATTTAGTGTTGTAAAGTGAATCCCTCCTCTCTTTTAAACTATTTCGTACATCGTCAGTAGGCTTTTTACTATATAAGGTCGCGGGGGTGAGAATTTTCTTCAGTATGTGGAAGGTGTTGTGTCGCGAAGGGTCTAGTCGGCGGGGTTTATAAGGTTGGTGGCTTAAATTTAAATAGTTCGGTCTACTTTATGTGACTTTACAGGTATACCCTGAGGGGGGTTGGTGGTGTGGAGGGATAGAACCCTTGGGCGTAGGGGGTTGAAACGTACCTGAAGTGTTAAAGCGTTGCCAAAGTCGGCAGGGGGATTTCTGGGGGTGAAATTGCGTTTATTTTTTTTTATAAAAGGCTCACTTTTTGAGATATTTGCTTGTTTTTTATCCTTTTTGGACTTAGAAAAATTCTTGTGGAATTAAATACCGTTTTTAAGATATTTGCATTTTTTCAGCTTTTATTTGTGCTATATATTTTTAATAGGAGTGGTAACTTTTGTATGTTATAGAGGGCTCCTGAAGGTATTTTTTAAAAATATTATGGACATAATGAGATGCGCATGCGTTGTTACAGGATATAAAGGCTTCTAGGAGCTGGTGGGGTTTTTAGTATGGGGTTTGTGATGAGAGTATGCAAGGAGCTGAACATACTTTAGCACGTCTCTGTGAGGGTTAGAGGGAAGGGCTCAAACTTCTATTATTGGGTTAGAGGGCGAGCTGTAACGATAAGATAAAGGGGGTAGGTAATTCTTGCTCTGTTTTTTGGTAAAAAAGCACCTTTTTGATGAAAGCGCATGCGCCATTTACAACAACAAAAAGGGTGCTAGGAGCGAGTTTTTTAGTACCTAGGTGTTTAGTGATGAGAGGTATAGTGTAGTCTAATAAAACACTTCGGGTTATTCTGGTAGTAAATGCTTATGCTCAGATTTAGTGCGTTCATTTGGGTTGATGACAGTGCGGGCAAAGGGTTTATATAACTGACGCTTAGAAAGGCGGTCTAGAACAACCGAGTTGAGAAAAGGGAAATTTTTTATTTGATAAACTTGGGCTTACAATTTTTTGGCTGAAAGATAAATCTGTAAAAATAAGTAAGGACAGTAATATTTTTGAGATTCGATATCTATAGAGGAATATTTTTGGTATTGGAAGCGGGTGCTAGGAGTGATTTTTATTTTTTCAGTTCATAAGTAGGTAGTAATGTAGGGTGTGGTGTACTGCCCTGTGTCTAGTTGAATAAAACACTTTTGAATTTGCTAAGTTATAGCACGCTCACTTGGGTGTAAGGGGAGTGAAGGTTTAAAATGACGCTTAAGAGTGGTCTAGAAGGACAGATTTGGAAAAGGGGTAATTTTTCATTTATTTTGATAAAGCGTACTGCTTTGGATGTGCACATTCGTTTAATACAAACTTAAATGACTGTTGTTTTTGTACGTATTGTCCATACCAGAGCAGGAAATTTTCATTCAAATAGGTATGCTGGTCGTGTATAACCCGCGCCGGAGGACCAGCTGTTATGCTCGCTGGGGATGTTAAAGTCGTTGCGTTATATTGTGTTTCTTCTTATTTCCTATTTCTTTTACAGTTGTTTCGCAACCATTGACACAGGTAGCCAAAGTGCCAAGCAGCTTTGCCGTATCACCCAAAGACCACCTGCGGCTCGAGTGTTTTAAAAGCCAACAGCCACGCCAAGTGTTTAGTTTTATTGAGAAAAGAGAGACAAAGATAATAAACGATAAAAAGAAGGCTATTAGTTTTTCGATTTTAGGGTAAGACAAAACAGACTGTTGAAATCTAGCATTTTTCAGATACATCTTGAAGCTATATTTACACTTTTATAGCTTGTCAATATTTTAATTAGACGAAATATTAACAGCTAAGATGTAAAAGTTGCGTTATTTGTTACAGATATCGCCGTCCTGTTCCTACTTATTTAACAGTGAGTGTGTGCCTGAGGCTCAAGCACTAGAAATTTTGAAATTTATTTTCGTTTGGTAAGTATAAAAATATTTCTATCTAACCTCCTAAAGTACCGAAAAGTGGTAATAGGTAAATTCGCGATAACTGTTTTTTGTCGCAGACGCTTAGACTATTCAACTGATAAGTAAAATATTAAATTTCGAAGTAGTGGGGGTAAAATTCTCTTTCTTTTTTAAAAGGGTGGGGTAAATTGTTTAATTGTTACAGACATGCAAATCTGTAATTACGTTTTTTCTTGGTAACTAAAATATTTGAAGGTGTGAGAACCCACATCATTACAGAGAACATTCTTCTCGAACGCTGGGTATTGTTTTCATATTTATTAATATTGCTAGTAAGTACTCGATAATTTAATTATACTGCATACTAAAACTGAAACTCTTTTGCAGGCCTTCAGCTGGTTTTCGCAACGCCCTCCTGTTTTCTGAACACTCTTCTTTTCTGCCAAACCGAAGTTATAAATAGAGGTGTGGCAAATAGCATTTCGCATTAGTCTCCTGACTCCTGAAGTTTACGGACGTGTCTAGTTAAAATGGAAAAGTTTCTTGTTATTAAGGATACCGTTCAGAAAGTCGGAAGATACAATGTTACTGGTCGTGCATTGGAGTTTAGGCTGAAACCTGTGCCCGAAGGAGTTGAACCGGTTGGCTGGGTGCGAAAAGCGATTCACCAAGTTATTCAGAGATCTACAGAGGGCCTACAACCATCGGATTATGTTGGATTTAGTTTTTGCTCCAAGGACTTTAGTCGTGGTGAAGGATGGCTTCGCTTTAAACCAGCCGGAGAAGTAAATTATGAGGATGTTTGGAATGTGATAAGCAACATTTATCATTCGAATTCGTTGGGTCTGAATACGGAATCCTTTTGTCTTAAAGTAACAAGTGTACGATTGCCGTCTGGTCAAGGCAGAGGGAAAAACTACAACAGTTTTGAAGAGGAATGTGGCATGAGACAAGGAATGATCACCATCAAGAACACGGACAATATGTGTTTGCCAAGGGCATTAGTTGTTGCAATGGCGAGTGTTGACAAGGATCCTAAATTAGCTAAAATTAGAAGAGATGTTGGAAAAATTCAAACAGAGATGACTAAAACTTTATTGGAGGTAGCCCTTGTTACCATTCCGGAAGAAGGAGCTGGAATTTCTGAACTGGAAAAATTTCAAGAACATCTTAAGGACTATAAAATTGTTGCCTACAGTTATGGGTCGAAGGGAAGAGATATTTTATTTGAGGGGTCGTCAGAAAGTAACAAGAGACTTAATCTTTTGCACCATAATAATCATTACAACGTGATAACTTCTTTAACAGCTGCCTTTGTGTGTAACTATTATTGTGAGCAATGTTTCATTCCTTATGATCATAAACATAAACATAGATGTAGTAAAACATGTCGATCTTGTCTCCAAGCCTCCCTCGGTCCTAATGATCAAATTAAAGTTAAATGTGATTCTTGTCATCGGTATTTTAAAGGAAAGGACTGTTACGAAAATCATCTAAAAGTTGGCTCATGGGAAAAAACTACTGTCTGCGCGGAACTTCGAAGTTGTAATCAATGTTTTAAAATAATTCGAAGTACCAGAAACCATATATGTGGGGAGATATTTTGCAAGATCTGTCGTACTCACGTTACCGACAATCATCTCTGTCACATTCAACCTGATACTGGAAAACCCAAAACTAAAGATACAATATTTGTATTTTATGATTTGGAGACGCAGCAAGAAGAGGAGATGGGACCCGGTGTGATCCGTCATAGCGTCAATCTTTGTGTATTTCAACAGTGTTGCGACATGTGCATAAAATCACGGTCGATTGATATTTGTACGAGGTGTGGAATAAGATTGCAAAAGCTGAAAGGTTCACACGCGGTAGAGGCCTTTACACAACACGTGCTACAGATCAGGAAGAACTTTAAAGAAGTAATTGTTATTGCGCACAATGGTCAGGCATTTGATCACCAATTTATATTAAATTACATCCTGACTGAAACCGATCTAACACCTGAACTTATTATGAGAGGAACCAAAATCATTATGATGTTGGTGGGGAATGTCAAATTTATAGACTCGCTAAATTATTTTCCAATGGCTTTAGCAAAACTGCCCAAAGCTTTCGGTCTTCCAGACACCTTTAAAAAAGGATATTTTCCTCACCTGTTTAATACCAAGGCTAACGAAAACTATGTTGGAACACTTCCCCCAATCGAATATTACTCTCCAGATGCAATGAAAGAGGACGAACGAGCTAAATTTCTAAAATGGTATGAAGAGCACAAAGATACTGTATTTGATATGCAAACAGATATTGTTGACTACTGTGTTTCCGATGTAGAGATTTTAACTGAGTCATGTCTGAAATTTAGAGATCAAAAGCTTAACACCACCAGCGTATGCCCCTTTACAGAGGCTACTACAATTGCTGCTTGCTGTAATAAGGTATTTAGAAGGAATTTTCTTAAGCCCAACACCATTGGAATTATTCCTAAAAACGGCTATCGCTGGAAAGATAATCAGAGTCGTATTGCAATTGAGTGGTTATTGTGGTTGGAGAACCAAAGAAAAATAAATATTATGCATGCAGCCAAAGGTCAGGAAGCCGTTCTACGAGGTATAAAGGTTGACGGATATTGTTCCGACCTTAATGAAATATTTGAGTTTCAAGGATGTTATTATCATGGCTGTCCTAGGTGTTACAAATTTGGCCGAGATGAACCCCTTTACGACGACCCAACAACAACTTTAAGTTTGCGCTATGAGACAACACAGATAAAAATTAAAAGATTAAAGGAATTTGGCTATTTAGTAACTGAAATGTGGGAGTGCGAATTTCGACAGCAGTTAGAATCAAAGTCTGAGATTAGACAATTTACTCAGACACATCCGCTTCTACTTACGATCCCTTTAAACCCTAGAGACGCCTTTTTTGGAGGGCGAACTGGTAATGTCAGGGAATATTATGAAATAGCAGAAGGAGAAAAGATAAAATACGCTGATGTTTGCAGCTTGTATCCTTACGTCTGTAAATATGGCAAATTCCCCATTGGTCACCCTGAAGTTTTTGTGGGTGCAGATTGTAATCGTTTGGATTTGAATTCTACTGATGGACTTATTAAATGCTCTATACTTCCACCTAAGGACCTTTACCATCCCGTATTGCCTCTAAAAATGAAGAATAAACTTATGTTTGTATTGTGTCAAACATGTGGGCAAGAAATGAACCAAAATACTTCTTGTACCCATACCGATAAAGAAATGTCCTTAGAAGGTACTTGGGTAATAGACGAAGTCTTAAAAGCAGTTGAGAAGGGATATCAGATATTAGAAATTTTTGAAATTTGGAGGTATAAGATTCAAAGGTTCAGTAAAGATGCAGGAGAGGAAGGCTTATTTACAGCGATGATGAACAAGTTTATAAAGATAAAACAGGAAGCATCAGGGTGGCCTGATGTTTGTACTACGGAAAAAGAAAAATACCAATATATTGAAGAATTTTTCGAAAGAGAAGATGTTAAACTTGAGTATTCTAAAATACACGAGAATCCTGGTCTTAGGTCTTTGGCCAAGTTAATACTTAACTCCTTTTGGGGAAAATTTGGTCAGAGGGAAAATCTACCTAAAACAAAAATTATAAGCACACCATCAGATTTTTTTACCTTGTTTACTAATTCCGGAATTTATGTTAATGGCGTTTTCCCTGTTAATGAAAAAACAGTGATTGTTAGTTATGAGCACACAGAAGAATCATCTGATCCACTATCTACTGTTAATGTGTCTATTGCTGCTTTCGTAACGGCACAGGCTAGATTGAAGTTATACAGCTATCTTGAACAGCTCGAAGACAGGTTCCTTTATTACGATACGGACTCTGTAATTTATGTGTCCAGACCGGGTCAAATTGATTTACCAACAGGTGAATGTATCGGAGATCTGACTAATGAATTAGAGTGCAATGGTTCCGGTAGTTATATCACTAAGTTCGTTTCTGGAGGTCCTAAGAATTACGCATTTAAAGTTCACTCGACAAAATGCAACACAGAAGAAGTAGTTTGCAAGGTGAAAGGTATCTCTTTAAATTACGCTGCATCAAAATTAATAAATTTTGAAAAAATAAAAAATATGGTTCTCCACAAGACAGACCCAGTACCTATTATATCAAAGAACATTCGACGAACGAAAGACCATACTGTAACAACAAATACGGAAACCAAGCTGTATAGATCGAATTCAGTAAAGAGAAAGTTTCTTCCTGATGGCAGCTCTGAGCCCTATGGATATAAGAAGCAAAGAACAGACTGTAATTAAATAATAAACTCGGATATAACAAATACATAAAATTATAAAGTAAATGTAATTAATAAAGAAACTTAAAATATATAAATAATTTGTTTAAGTAAACATGGTTTTTGCTTTGAAAGAATCGTTTTATCCATAAAATCGAGCTGGAGCGCGCTTGAGGGATCAGTTAAGGTGTTATTTTACAATTGTTATATAAATGGGATTAACAAATATAAATATTAAATTAAATATTATACCTGTATAATGTTTAATAATGTTTGTAATAATTGCCAGAACTTTATAATTAACGCTCATAAATAAGACTGACCGGTAGCCCTCAACTAAATACGTTCCAACATAGGAATAACCTCCTTAATAAGTTATGCGAACAAACGAACTGACAGACGAGCATTCTTACAAGCTAATGACTAAAAGATGTCAGCATACAATTATTGTCCTCTACATGTTGTTCAAATCTCGTTTCGACAGTCCTAGTCATTAAACATTAAAATTCAATAACTAACCACGAGTTGTGACGTCATCCTCAACACGTGATCTAAATCAAATTTTGATTTTGACGTTTAACATGAGCCAAATGACAGGTGATGTACCTAAAATGATCAGTGACAAGTAACATTCGCAGCCTTTTCTTTCGTTGATACTAGTTTACTATTTTATGTATCATCTTATCAGTCACTGAGGAACTATACGTTTTAAATCGCTGAAATAACGATTAAATGTTGTAATAAACTGTATGCTAATATTTTGACTGTCTCAAGGCAGTTAAAGTAAGACAGGGAAAAGTGTAGTTTATATTGCACAAAAATATTAGGGTACGCAAATGTAAAATAGTTTATTGAAAATATTCTTGTTCTTGCAAATCCAAAACCGCACATTTTAATCATTATCTACTTAATCTTAAATGCGTTGTAATTAAATTTTTAATTTATAGATTTTAATAGTACCGTCAAGAAGTGAGTGATATACCTACGTGGAGATTCATGATTTCTAAAACTAGTAAATTATGTCATTTTATCCTATCCTTAAAATCATCATTTTGTTATTTTTACATTACTACCTTTGAGCTTTAAACCTCAAACAGGTTGTGCACTCTGCCATGGAAAACGTTTGTTACGCCGCATAACGAATGACTTGGACTTGAAAGGCAAAATTATTAATATACTTCGGTGGCTCGATGGATACGGCGTTGGAGTTCTAATCGGAAGGTTGGCGGTTCAAGACTCATTCGGTCCGAAAACTTTTTTCAATTTAATAAATGATTAAATCGAATGACTACAACAGTGCGTCATCTATATCCCTGTAAAAGTGAGGTTATGTACACATTCTTCTTCTTCGTCTCAGGTAATGCCATACCTACTCGTGCCATATTTGTTCAATTGGATTAAAAACGCAATAGTAGGGGGGAAGACGTAACACTGTATGACCGTTTTCGGCGGCAAATTTATCACACACATATTCTTTTTCAATATTATAAGCATTTAATACTTGAAGAAGTTCTCTTTTTTTGTAAGATTCTTCAAAAAATATATCATTATTTAACATATAATTTTGAATTTCTGGCTTGGTGCTATTGGAATTTGGGACTAATTTTGTCTGATGACTGTGATAACTAGCATTATCCATTACAATAACGCTATTTTTGGGAATGTTTTTAAGAAGGCGATATTCAAACCATTCTTCAAAAAGCTTTGCATTCGTATCTTGATGGTAGTCCAAATAGGAATCTGCAATGTTCTTGGCTGAAAGCAACAAACAGTTTTGAACAAATCCATTTTCTGAACCTGCATGTATGATGGTAATTCTGTTGCCTTTATTTGAAGGAGCCTTGGTTTGACATTTTTTTGAAAAATCATTCCATCCTTTTTTTGGGGTGTCATGAGTATCAAACCATGTTTCATCAAGGTAGATAATTGGCCGATTCTCCAATCTATACTGTTTAATACTCGTCAAATATTTAAGACGCCATTTCCGTAAACGCTCCGATTCCATTAAAACTTGTTTTTTGTCAATGGCGCGATACTTAAAACCCATTTGAAGTAAAATTCTCCTTAGGCTTGATATGCTGCATGAAATATTTGTTTCGTCTTTTGCTAGCCTAATTTTTAATGATTTTAATGTGGGTACAGATTGTTCTTCATACATAGCATAAATTTTTCTTCTTAATAGGTCCTTATCACTCTCGTCTATACTTCTTAATTGGCCAACGTCGTTTCGTTGTTTTCTTGCATTAATAGGTTTCATTGTTATGTCCTTTATCGAAGTTAAGGGAATTTTAGCTAAAGCACTAGTTTCTGCTAAAGCAGCATTTTTATTCAAACCCCTTCTTAGTAAAGATGAATATACATTTTTGACTATTTCTTTCGCATCGGGTGATAAATGCTTTCTTTTTAAAGATACACTACTAGCTGCACCATCAGCATGAGTCCATGGACGCCACATTATACTTAAAAAATAGTTTAACTAAGCAAACTAAATAGTTAAAATAAAAAGACAAAATTAGCGCACACAACTCGCACCTCACACAGGAAAGCTAAAAAGGTGACTGAAGGTGCCTTAATAAAATATCATTATATATTATTAATATTAAGTGCTTAAGTTACAGGTAATTAATTTAATTACCTGTAAAAATTTAATTTTAACCATTTTTTCCTAAAATGAATTGGAAAATAATAATCGTAACACTTGGTATAATTCATGTCGCAGGTAAAATATTAAGGGCCAGCCCTGTCTGAAAGGGATGGACATTTATGAGCTTTTATAGCCTAAGACATCATTAAGGATTTATTGCAGTCAAAAAATCAACGGTATATTTTGAATTTTTCTATAACATTGACATAAAAAATAAGTGTTTAATAATGCCTCAAACTAAAATTTACTATCAAGAAGATATAAATAAAAATAATAAAATAATAAGTCCAATAAAAAATGGAGAGGTCTTAGTACCAAGTATCAAATTAAAAGATAATAATATTTTACCTGAAAGCATATGTACCGTAAATAACTATGAAGTAAATTATCCTTACGATTTAAATAATTTAAATATAAGTAATATCAATACTGAACCTATAAGTAGTTTCGAAGTCAAGGAAAATATTAACAAAGTAAAAACTTCAAGTAATTTGCAAATAGATAAAGTTCTTAGAATTAATCACATGAATTGTGAAGAAAAAGCAAAAATAATTAAATTATGTTACGAATACAAAAGTGTATTTTATAACCCTGAAACAAAACTGTCTGTCTGTAACGTTACTTCTCATTCTATTAGAACCAAGGATAATGATCCAGTTTATGTAAAAAATTTTAGATATCCATATCATTTAAAGCAAGAAATTCAAGAACAAGTAGCTAAGCTTTTAGACAATGTAATAATTCGACCTTCGATATCACCATATTCTAGTCCGGTTTGGATTGTGCCCAAAAAATTGGACGCCTCAGGCAAAAAGAAATGGCGAATGGTAATAGATTTCAGAAAAATTAATGAAAAAACTATCGAGGATAAATATCCGCTACCGCGAACAGAAGAAATTTTAGAAAATTTAGGAAAATGTCAATATTTTACCACCCTTGACCTAGCACAAGGTTTCCACCAAATACCTCTACATAAAGACTCGATAGAAAAAACCGCGTTTACTGTAGAAAACGGCCATTTTGAATATACAAGAATGCCCTTTGGTTTGAAAAATGCACCGGCCACATTCCAACGAATGATGGACCATATTCTTCTAGAATATTTACATAAATTTTGTTTTGTATATATGGACGATATAGTCGTTTACTCTAAATCCCTTGATGAACACATTTTACATTTAAAACGTATATTTGAAAAACTTAACCGATTTAATTTGAAAATACAATTAGATAAGTCGGAATTTTTACGAAAAGAAGTCCCTTTCCTAGGACACGTTATCACCCCTGAAGGTATTAAGCCAAATGAAAAAAAAATTAAAAGTATAATTAATTTCCCTTTACCGAAAAACATAAAAGAAATACAAGCTTTCTTAGGTCTTGTAGGTTATTACCGCAAATTTATTAAAAATTTCGCGCATTTAACGAAACCTTTCACGAAATGTTTAAGAGAGAAAATTGATATAAATAACCCCGAGTATCTCGAAGCATTTAATATCTGTAAAGAAACTATTTGTAATGCCCCTGTACTTGCATACCCCGACTTCAACAAAGAATTCTGCTTAACAACCGATGCCAGCAACATAGCACTAGGCTCTGTGTTATCACAAGGTGGTAGACCTATCTCTTTTTACTCTCGTACATTAAACACTGCCGAAAGAAATTACGCAACGATCGAGAAGGAATTACTTGCAATCGTTGATTCTTGCAAACATTTTCGCCCTTATCTTTTTGGTCAAAAATTTATAATTGAAACAGATCATAAGCCTCTTACTTGGTTATTTTCCCTTAAAGAACCTAATCAACGATTAGTACGATGGAAATTACGGCTAGAGGAATATAATTTCGAAATTAGATACAAAAAAGGTAAAGAAAACAAAGTAGCAGATGCCCTTAGTAGAATCGAAATTAATGCAATAACGCGAAAAGAAAAAAACAATAAAATAATGAGTGAAGACGATGATTTACTCTCTATTTTCCCCAATATCGAATCAGAATTTAATTTAAGCCCTAATGATGCTGACGAAATATTAAACAACACCATCGAAGAAAACCCCGACGACGACTTTCTAGACAATTTACCCCTAATTGAAAGATTAAATCTCCTTGATAATAACGATGATGATGTTACTATACATACTTCTGAAGAAAACCCTATGTGTGGTCTTTCATACTCCGAAAAAAATATATATAATTTTAAAAATCATATTATTTTTAAATTAATGGATTCTTATTTAGTTGAAAAATTAGGCAAACATTCATTCCAAGTCACACTAAGACATGGTAATGAAAATGATAATATTTTACGATTCATTAAAGAGTATATAAACCCTAATCTCAGTTATGGTATTTATTATGAGGAAAAACTTATTGAATCAAAAATAATTAAAATACTCAAAGATCATTTCAAAAACTTAAAATTCATAAAAGCCGCCTTCAAACCAATCCTTTTAAATAAAGAACAATTTATGGCTGAACTATCTTTATATCATAGCCAAACGCATAATGGTATTAACGAAACATACAATCATTTTCAAAAATTAGCTTATACACCGCAAATTAAAAAACTTATTACCAATCATATAAATCAATGCCAGATTTGCTTAATGTCAAAATACGAACGACATCCTATCAAAACACCCCTTAAAGGACCCTTAATTGCTAATAAACCTTTTGAACATATTTTTATAGACACTTTTAGCATTGAGAATGAAAACTTTTTAACTATAATTGACCTTTTTAGTAAATATGCACAAGTATATCACATACAATCTAAAACCGCTACAAGTATATTAAATAAATTACGCCATTTCATGTCTCACCATAATTTACCAGACAAAATAACTTCTGACTCCGCAGGTGAATTTAATAACCTTACTATTAAAGAATATCTTCGATTACATAACATCGAATATCATATTACTTCTTCTATGAATCCCACTTCTCTATCGCCCTTAGAACGATTTCATAGTACTCTAAAAGAAAAATTGCGCGTCTTACGAAAGCAAAATAAAAACGATCATATTAAAGATTTAATGATAACCGCTGTATTAATATATAATCAAAGCGTCCATTCTACCACAAATTTCACACCCTTTTCTTTACTATACGGCCCTTACGAAAATCTAAATAAACATTTAATGGAAATTGATAAAAACATTTATGAACACTATAATGAAAAACGTCGAAAGGAAATACTACCCTTTTATGAAAAACTTTCGCATAACATAAAACAAAAGACTGAAAAGATCATTGAAAAAAGAAATCAACATATTTCAGAACCTAACATCAAAATAAATCAACCAATATACCTAAAAACTTCTAAGGCAAGAGGTCAAAAAACTCGTGCGCTATACCGTAAAATTAACAATGAAAAGATACGACAAAACAAGGAAGAAATAAAAATTGACGGCGAACCTAATTTAACTTTTCATTTAAGAAATGTACGCCCTCAAAGAAAACAAATTTCTTTACAGGATTTCGACAACCGTCCTGATCCCAGAGATGGCCAACAGCCAGGAACTTCAAAAGATTAAAAATGTTCCCTATATACAAGAAAACTTAGGCTTAGCATCTTTAGTTAATTTTTATCATAAAACCTACTTTCATATTAACCTTACCTCTATTAACAAAAATATACAAGGTTGCCTTACTAACGCTTATTTTATAAGTTTAAAAATAAGTAATAATACACTATATAATTATTTGGAGGATTCAATTATTTCGCTTCAAGCAAAATATAAATTGTTAACAAAACAAAGAAACAAACGAAGTCTATTCGACGGTTTAGGTACAGCTATTAGATACATTACCGGTAATTTGGATCAAACTGATCTCAAAGACATCATGTCGAATATGCAAATTCTACGAAAAAATGAAAATAAATTAAATCTTCAAAATACTAAAGCTCTATCGTTGTTGTCATTTTTACAAAATAAATTTGAAAATACTACTAATAAAATAAACTCCCAATTCTTCCAAACGTCAGAAAATATTAATAAACTTAATGAAGAAGTAAAAATACAAGAATTCATCCTCAAAGAAATTTTTAATATAAAAAACCTTGAAGCTTATATTGATAAAATATTAAATATTATAACTTTTAGTATTAAGGAAGAGATTAATCTTCTACTTATAGATACCTCAGATATAATCGAAATAGAACGACTGCTAAAGTCTATTTTCCCTCACAATGAACTCATTCCTTTTTCAAAACTCTTTTATTTTGAGTTTATGAACCTTTGCAAATTAAATACCATAGTTTCGGAGCACGAAATAATCTTTGTATTAAAAATCCCCATTATTTATAGAACTATTTATAACTATCAAAAATTATACCCAGTATTGTTTAATCGTACCAATTTACTTGTCATACCACATTCATATGTATTAGAGGACAAAGATATTTACTTCTTAGAAGCACCCTGTATAGAATTAAGTATTAATCAGGCTCTATGTTATAAAATTTTGACTAGTTAATGTAATGTTAAAACACTGACCAATTGTCCAGTAGTTAATAGTGTTAACTATTCGTATGTTAATGTTATGAATAACAATCAATTAATAGTAAACACAAATCAAAAATTGTCATTATTTGAACATTGTAATAAAACTCATATTACTATAAGTCAACCTACTATAATTAGTAAATTTTGTGAAATCTCAGTACTCAATAATAATTACGTATTTAAAGGAATTTTAAATACCAATATTAAAACACCTAACGAGCATAATAATTACAACTTTGAAGTGCAAAGAATTAACTTCCAACCTTTAGATACGTATCATAATGTTAGAAATAAGATTGAAAATTTGCAACATAATGTAACTTTAATGGATTTAAAATGGGAAAGTCGATCTACATCTTTTAGTTTGTATGTAATATTATTTCTATTGTGTTCAATATATTTTGCATACAAGTTTAGATTCAAAATTAATAAATGTAGGAAGAGAGACGGAAAAACCAAAATGAATACCGAACAAGAAATACCTCTTCAAGCTGTCCAAGTCAACTCTTGCTTGTCTCAGGAGATCCAAGCTTAAGGAGGGAGGAATTAAGGAACCAGGCATTCCTGCTTTCTAACGTCTCAATGACACTTTCACACATTACCATTAAGATAATGTACTAGTTAATGGTTTCTAGCGATAAGTACCCTTCGCCCTACTATAAAAAGAATGTAAAGTAGAAAATAAGTTAGTATTGGAATAAAGAGCTTCCTGTAAACATATTTGTACGTTTTTTAAAAACAGTTTTGTGAATACAAAATTTATAATTCTAGGACATGTATCATAAATATAGTCCCTTACAGAAATAGTTAATATAATATAGGTAGTATACTTACATAAAAATAAATAGAAAATAGATGAAATAAAAAACACAAACTAAACGAAATAATATAGTACAGATATCTTAATATTAATTACTTCAACTTTTGGTAACATAATTCATGTAACCGTCTACATCATAAAAACAGTGTTCTGCCAAAAAATTTCGCCCAAAAGTTTGGAATATTTTCATATTCATATTGTGAATATTTTTAGTTTTGAATTTTTTGTCTAGAGCATTGTAAATGCTAATGTCCAATTTGTTGTTGCTAGACTGTTTGATTCTAGATGTGGATGTAATTAATTGATTCGCATTTCGTGTGTTATAGTTATGAATATTTGAGTGGGACGGAATATTTTTCCTTTTATGCACTTCACATAGGGTTTCCAAAATAAACAGACACGGTACAGGTAAAATTTTATGTTTTTTAAAGAGAGACTGACAGTGGCTCCCAACAGGCACTCCCTCCAAAACTCGAACTGCACTTTTTTGCAGTTTAAATGCTCGAATGGAATGATGTGTGTTTCCCCACAATATAATGCCATAAGTTAAATGAGAATGGACCGTGGCGTAGTATACTGACTTCAAAGTTCTAGTAGACAGAAAGGGTTTTAGTTGTCTCAACGCAAATATTTGCGGTGCCATTTTTTTGCATACGTATTCGACATAATAATAATAATAATAATAATAATAATAATAATTATAATAATAATAATACCCTCAGGGGCCTGGAATGCTTTTGGCTTCCAGGTATGGGTGTGGCGATCCCAAGGCACCCGGGCTCGTAATCCCAAGGTGTAAATCCATCGTGCCGATGGGATGAATGGCTCTACGATAATGAGCCGCTAACGATGTCCTCCGGATACCAGGCGACCTCCGGTTGCATATAGCCTTTCTGTAGTATCCAGGCTCTGCTGCAAATGTCATTTATTTCCTAGGCTACTCGTGGGACCAAAATGAAGTCGAATATAAACATTAAAAACCCAGGGTTCCCCGCGCCCACCCCAAAGGGCGCTGGTGCGAGTCAGGAAAAGGTGGTTGCTCCTCGGTTCCTGATCGTAAAAAGGACTAACGGGGATTTCTTTAAAGTAAATCCTTTCGTTATTCATAAGTTATTGTTTGGTATTGTAGGTGAAGTTAAGAACATTAGAAAAATTAAAGATGGTTTATTGGTAGAGACTGTATCATCAGCTCAGTCTAACAGATTGTTGGTAGTTAAGAACTTGGGAGATATGGCTGTGGAGGTATCACCACATAAAACGCTCAATGTCAAAAAAGGAGTCATTTATCATCAAGACCTTTTAAACTGTACCCTCGAGGAAATAGCCGAAAATTTAAAGGGACAAGGAGTTATTGAAGTTAAGCGGATCCAGACCAAAGTCAATGGTGAACTTAAAGATACTGCAAACCATATTCTAACATTCGATAGGCCAAACTTATCTGAAAAAATTAAAGTTGCTTGGTACCGATTAGATGTTAGATTATATGTGCCCTCACCTATGAGGTGCTTTAGATGTTTGAAATTTGGACACACAACTATGAGATGCACCCGGGATCAAGTCTGTAACTGTGGTAAGCTCCTGCACGAAGGAACGCCATGTAGTAACGAGGTATGCGTTAATTGTGGTGATGACCATCCTTCTCGTTCTCGTAAGTGTCCGGTGTTTAAACAAGAATATGCAATTCAGGAGATCAAAACTAAGGAGAATCTTTCATATTCTGAAGCTAAAAAGAAGGTAGTTGTTCTAACACCATCCCAAGGTATTTCCTATGCTAATGCTGCAGCTACTCCATTAAAGATTGATGTGCCATCGTTAATTAAAGAGTTAGTACCAGCACTAGTTTCCACACTGAGAAATGTGTTTGTCCCGAGAGTGGTTGTTAAGAGATCATCTTCTCAAACCTTTGTCCGTCCACCGCCCCCGGGCGGTGGACAGGCTATTGACTCTGACAATAGCCAAGTCCCTGCATTTTCCGATGCAGGTTCCGAAAAGCGAAAGCGCACCAACGTCCATGAGGTGCAGTCCTCTTCGGAGGAAGAACAGTCGGGATCTGCGACGGAGAAATTAAAAAAGAAGAAAGGTTGGCCGAAGGGGAAGCCCCGAAAGGATTCCACCTAATGGCTAGATAGTCCCTTTTACTGTTTTTTTACTCTGTAATATTTATATTCTAGTCATGTGTTATACGTATCTGTTTGTCTATAAGTATCTACCGTGTTTTTTTTTAAATAGTATCTATTTTTTTTCCTTTTCCCATCTTTATGAACTCTATAGTCCAATGGAATTGTAACGGTTGCATCAGCCATTACGGCGAGCTCAAACTACTTCTATCTGAGGTAGATCCAATCTGTACGTGTCTTCAAGAGACTCATTTTCGACCTAATCAACCATACTCTTTAAGAGGTTATAAAGTTTTAAGAAAGGATGCTGATCCCGCCATCCGGGCAAAGGGTGGTACCGCTTTATTGGTTAGGGAGGATGCACACTTTTCTACAGTTTAGATGAATACTGCCCTCCAAGCAGTAGCTATTCATATTTTAGTTCCTATCTCCATTACCATATGTGGTTTATACCTCCCCGATGCCAATTGGCGTATGGAAGACTTGGAACAACTAATCCTGCAGTTACCTACTCCTTTCTTACTTGTCGGAGATATGAATGCTCACAATCCGCTTTGGGGTTCTGACCGAAGGGATGCGCGTGGGCATATTATTGAGCAGTTTCTGGAGAGGGACAACCTAGTCCTTCTAAATACGGGTGTACCGACGTTTTTTAATGCTAGATCAGGGAATTTCTCTGCGATCGATTTATCGATTATCTCAGCAAGAATAGCTCCCCGCTGGTCCTGGAAAGTCCTTGATGATTTATATCATAGTGATCATTTTCCAATTGTTTTGACTAGCGATATCCCAAAGATTTATGTCTCTCTACCTCCTAAATGGCTCATGGATAGGGCCCAATGGCATATCTTTGAGTAACAACTTGAACTACCTGACGAAATGGATAACCTCCATCAAGTGGTCGAAGCTCTGACAGACAGTATCAAACAAGCAGCCGAAAAGGCAATACCAATGAGAACGCAGTATTCTAACAGACGTGTAGTTCCTTGGTGGAATCCCCACGTAAGTAATGTCATTAAAACAAAAAAGAGAGCCTTCAATATGTTCAAACGCAATCCCTCGTTAGAGAATTTGATTATCTTCAAAAAAGCAAGAACTGAAGCACGTCGTATGATTCTGCAGAGTAAAGGAGCATCTTGGAAAAACTATGTTTCATCAATGTCTGCTCAGACGCCCATTCCGGAGGTGTGGCGTAAAATCAAAGCTGTTGCTGGTACTGGATCATCACGTCCATTGAAATATCTACAGATGGAAAATGGAGTCATCTCTGATTCTTCGTTTGAAATTTCCGAACGTTTGGCAAGGCACTATGAAACTGCCAGTAGTAATCAAAACTACGAGCAGGGATTCTTACAGATAAGAGCTGAACAGGAACACCTCTTAGATTTCAGTTCACCAGAAAACCTTGATTATAACCTACCGGTTACCCAGACAGAATTTGAGAATGCTCTCAGTCATACTAATGCATCAGCCCCAGGCCCTGATCTTTTAAACTATGAGATAATAACTCATTTACCCGCAGAATTTAAAAGGTTTTTTCTTTCTTTGCTGAACAAAATTTGGATCTCAAATACCTACCCACACAAATGGAAAGAAGCCATAATAGTACCCATTCTAAAAGAGGGGAAGGATCCGCTTCAACCGTCAAGCTACAGGCCCATCAGCCTCACCTGCTGTATGGGTAAAATCCTAGAGAAAATGTTCAACAACAGACTTGTGTGGTTCCTTGAATCGAGGGGGCTCTTGGCGGACTGCCAAGCTGGCTTTAGAAAACACCGTTCGACAATAGACCAACTAGTTATCTGGAACCTGCCATTCAGGAGTCCTTTAGGAAGAGGGAATATACTGTAGCAGTATTTTTTGATCTCGAGAAGGCCTATGATATGACTTGGCGTTATGGAGTTCTAAGAAAGCTTCACCAGTGGGGTTTTCGGGGGAACCTACCTCTTTTTGTGTCATCCTTCTTATCTGAGAGAACCTTCAAAGTTAGAGTGGGAAATACACTATCAACATCTGACTTTTTGCAGAATGGGGTACCACAAGGTTCTACTTTAAGTGTAACACTTTTTGCTATAGCGGTAAACGACATAATTTCATCAGTCGACCCTTCGGTTGGAAAATGTTTATATGTTGACAACCTAGCAATTTTTGCCTCTGCATCCACTGTTGGGATTGCAAGCCGTAATATTCAGCTTGCAATAAATCAAATTGTTCAAAATGCCGAAAACATGGGTTTTAAATTTTCCCAAGAAAAGACTAGGTGTGTTCATTTTTGTAGGTTACGCCGCCCTCACTATGACCCAATGTTGTACATGGGGAACACCTTAATTGAATGCAGGGAATCAATTAAATTTCTTGGACTGATTTTTGATTCGAAACTGACCTGGCGAAAGCATATAGAAAATTTGATAATACGATGTAAATCAACTTTAAATATAATAAAATGTTTGGCCAGTATGAAATGGGGAGCTGACCCTGATACCCTGCTAAATATCTATCAATCACTGGTCCTTTCAAAAATTGACTATGGTTGTTGTGTCTACTCTTCAGCTGGAAAATCTTTACTCAAGCAACTTGACCCAATCCATCACATTCGAATTGGATACGCCCTAGGTGCATTCCGTACGACACCAGCTATTAGCCTTTGTAGTGAATCTGGATTGCCACCCTTACGATATCGGCGACAAAAAATGTTAGCGAGTTATGTTTCTAATATACAAGCACAACCCTATCATCGCAATTATCGCATAATATTTCAGAACCATGATGAATATTCTAACAGGCCTACGATTACAAGGCCCATGGGTGCCAGGGCATGTGAGTCGTTACCATTATTACAGAATGTTAGTATTCTTTCTCTAGTCCCCGGTGAAATTCCCCCGTGGTTAATCCCAAAAGCATCTGTAAGGTATGATTTAACTATTTTTCCAAAGGATAGTACCACTCCAATTCTGTTTCATCAAAAGCTGCTGAAAATTTTGGAAGAATATCCAAATCCATCGATTCTGTACACTGACGGCTCCAAGACAGCTGCTGGTGTCGGTTGTGCCATAGTCGTAAATGGTGTTGCACATGCTTGGTCCCTTTTCCCCCATGCATCAATATATACAGCTGAACTGTATGCTATCTGGCAAGCGTTAAGGTTCTGTGATATGATTATTACAACAACATATACTGTTATTGTTTCTGACTCTCTTAGCGCTCTTAGAGCCATTTCTAATCCTTTCTCCGAAGACCCTTTAATACAGGTAATTTTATCACTCTTACAATATCTGACTAATAAAGGAAGACTGGTAGTGTTTATATGGGCACCCAGTCATATTGGGATCATGGGAAATGAGCTTGCCGATTCAGCGGCACGTAGTGCCGCTGAAAAGGTCGAAATAGATGTTGCAATATTGACAAGCTCGGATGTAAAAGCCTATTTACAGTTGGAGATTGCTGGAGGTTGGCAGGAAGAATGGAATCGTATAGCCAACCATCTTAAAACAATAAAAGCACTGACTGGACGGTGGCGAGTTCCAGTGGCCCTAACAAGAGTCGAACGAGTAAAATTACATCGTCTTAGACTGGGACATACAACTATAACACACGCTTACTTTCTTGAAGGCGAAGAGCCACCTATGTGTGTTCAATGTAATGAAATCCTAACTGTCCCACACATAATCTGTGTATGTCCGCGATATAGGAATATTGGGCATATGTTTAATATCTCCGCACACATGGACGGTAACTTCTCAGATGGCCTTAAAATACAGAATGTGATAAATTTTCTTAGAGCAGCTGGCCTTTTTGAAAAGGTCTAAATTTCTAATTATAATTTTATTTTGATATTTTTATTTTATTTGTTTTGTTTTGACTTTTTGTTTGTATTATTTTTCTTTTTATTAGTATTGTCTCATTCATATACTTGTCTGTTTATTTAAATATTGCTTTACGATTCCCTTTTTTTACACCTGCATTTCTTCATTGTAAAACAAACAGATGCGGTTATGTGCTTACAAGATCAAGGTGACATTTTACAATAATCACATGCGCTGTCCAGCGTCAAGTTACAAAACGAATTCGAGCTATTTTTTAAAGCATACCCAAGAAACATCGTTAGTCTTTATTGCCATGTCAGGGTGATACCGCAATAATAATATTTACATGATCATGAAACAATCATCCTACACCTGACCAATATAAACGCGTTCTTGAAAATGCATAACAGTTACATGAACAAATCGAACGCACGGCCATTATAGATTCCTACTACACTATATAACCTCTGAAATACATAACATTCCATGAAATACATAACATTATAAATACGCCAAGGTCGAGGTGACCAGCGTGAAGTTACAAAACGAATACCTGATATTTTTTAAAGCATACCCAAGAAATACCACCTCGTCTTTATTGTCATGCCTAGGTGATATCGCAATAATAATATTTGCTTTGTCTTGAAACAACCATCGTACACCTGGCCAATATAAACGCTTGACCTTGAAAATGCGTAACAATTACATGACTTTGAAACAAATCGAAGACATGGCCATTATAGATGCTTGACCTTTAAAATACATAACATTTTTATAAATACGTCAAAGGCAAAGTGATCTTTCAAAATAATCACATGCCCTTTCCAGCGTGAAGTTACAAAAAAATACCTGATATTTTTTAAAGCATACCCAAGAAACATCTGCTCGTCTTTATTGTCATGCCTAGGTGATAACGCAATAATAATATATACTTGAAACAATCATCGTACACTTGACCAATATAAACGATTGAGCTTGAAAATGCATAACAATTACATGACTTTGAAACAAGGGCCATTATAGATGCTTGACCTTTAAGATACATAAACATTTTTATAAATACGTCAAGGTCTCAGTGGCCTTTCAAATATTCACAGTCATCAAGTTTTGTTCAAGACCAACTTCTCACTGAAGGTCAATGTCTTGTCAAGGACAACTCCCGTTCAAGGTCAATGTTCTTGTCAATGTCAAATAAGTCTAAAGGTCAACCTCTCGCTCTATGTCAAGGCATTGTCAAGGTTAACTCTCGTTCAAGGTCAATGTCATGGTAAAATAACAATCACACGCTCAAGGTCATTACTAATAATTATTCAAAGTGAGAGGAATACATCCGACTACCTTGAAAACATGCATCACAGATGTAACCTTGAAACAAGCGTCGTACACCTGGTCATAAGCAAACAAAGAAACAGCTGCTCGCGTTCAAGGCCAAGTTCTTGTTCAGGGTCGAGTTATTTTCAAGGTCAAGATCTTGTTCAAGGTCTTACTCTCATCCAAGGTAAAGATTTTTCTTAAGATCAAGCTCTCGTTCAAGGTCAAGGTCCAATAACAACCACATGTGCACGCTCAAGGTCATTTCCATAAGGGACGACCTATCCGTCCAAGGTCAAAGTCATATGACGTCATAGTGGTGGGGAGAGAGCCACAGTTCCCATAGTTACACTACTTTTGTGTTCTTTTGTTCTTTATCGTGGTTATCGTACGTTCTTTAATTTTTAAGGTCAATTTGGAGGTTGTGCAACATTATTCCCTTTTTTTATTATCATTAATTTTGCGTCAGCGATTTGGGATTTCACCGATTCTTAAGATGTCGTATCCTACCTTGATTAAGTTGCGCGGTGTGACCCTATTTATTCACTAATATATACAGGGCTGTTTACGGCGAGAGAAAATCTTTTAATTTTCATTAGAGGCGTAGGAGATTGTAATCTAACCTTTAAACATATATTAAAGATGCAGCCTTGCCAGTTCTACCAGTAACTGACAGTAATTTCGTAATTTTAATGGAACGCTCTATATCTGATCGATTTTTCTAATTCTCTCTGAAAGTCAGAACATATTTTATCTATAGTGCTACATGTCTAAACTTAATAATTTTCGAGATACTAATATTTAAAAAAAAAGCATTTCTTAAATTATTGGTCAGCCGGTAGTTTACTATTTGCTCATCTTAGAGGAAATTTACACACTATATGTACATATTATGTACATATTTATGTCTTGTTCGTATATGAACAAACGTCAACTTCCGATTTAAACGGGAGATTATTTTTCTTGATTCCTAGCGAGAAAACTATGATAGGGACATGCAAGCTGTGCTATTAATAGTTTTAGACTTACAGTGTTTTGACTTTAGAGTTTAGACTTACAGAGTCTCGTGCAAAATGTGGTCGCAGTTGTAAATATAATTCAAGAATTGATATATGTAGGTACATAGTGTTCTGTTGATAGTTCAGAACGTGCTCTCAGTTAAGTTTAAAAATATTTTTTCCAGCTAAATTACAATTTCTTACGCCAAAATTTCAAAAAGATCAGTATTAGTTTCTAAGATTTTCTAATAGGCCACTTGCCGTGAATAATAGGCCACTTGCTGTGAATAGCCCTGTATGTTTAAGTTGCTTCTGTCCTATGGATGTTTTTGATTATATTTTATTTCATGTTCCCCAAACTTTTGGTGCATCATTTTGCTTATTCAGATTTAAACGAGTGATAAAACGCAAGCAATGCGCGATTTGGTGATTTTTGGGGAGAGCATATAAACATGGGAAGCCGTTTAAAGTTTATATCAATTTTTTAAAGCCATTTTAAATAAATGTTAGATTCCTTAAAGTAATAAACAAACTTAAAACATCCTGCAAACTTTCAGGACATTGTAATAAAGTAAACATCTATTCACAAATAGAGTACTGTTTAAACTTTTTTATACTGCATCAGTTGAATCGAAAACTTAAATTAGGACGCAAAATACATAGTAGACGCCATCTTTGGTTCTATAGTTATGTTCTACGAAAGTAGCTGCTTTTAGAATAGTAGGCATATTGTTTTTTTTTTAAATTAAATATTCCCGCTTTTGTTAATTTTAATGCTTATTTTGCCAACGCCGTTTATTTTTGTTTTTTTTATCATACAACTTTATCTACAAAGATCTTAGCGAATTTTCGCGATAAATTACATTTGCCTTGGAGTATGATTTGGTAATATTTTGTTTTCCCGAGTATCATTTCGGGCTGATTTGCGTCCTTTAATAGGAAAGTGTTTAATCTTTAGCAAAGTAGTATATTTTACATTTTTAATTATATCTCCAGGATCCCTAAAGAGTTCCTTAATTTTTGTGTACCTATTTTTGTAGTTTTAAATATACCACCATCAAAACAATAAAAGGTATTAAAGATATTTCAAATTTATATTTTACAGCTTCAAATTTGCAAGGAAAATGTACCAAACGAAGAAAAGGGAACCCCAGATTTTTTTTCGCAACACGAAGATTTTCCCACAGTGGATTTAGTTGAACACAGCAAAACGGAAAGAGTAGGTTTTGTTTTGTATACGTCATTTGATGGTTAGGTTGGTGATGGTTTATATGGATATAGTTTAGGCATGCGATATCTTATTTGTCTAATGTTATAGTCTAGTAATATGTTATATGATAGTCAGTGCAGGTTTACGGTAGAATTAGATACCGAAAAAAAGGAATACTATGTTTAAGAAACCTAATTAATACGCCGACAAGTCTAAACAGACAGTTTAGAACTTTTTGAACACATTCTGAAATGGATACTGTTTTACAAATGATTTTACATATTGCAGAAAAACTTGTTTGGTCCTATTGGACAGGCTCCTAATAGTTGAAAATTTTGGCTTGTATGGCTTTAGGTGGTAGACTAGAATTAGAAGAAATCATTTGTTTACTCATTTTGTGGATGTAAGTACTACAAAAATGGTTTGTGTTTCCTTTTATTTTTTAAAAATTAACATTATTCAAAGAAAATATTTGCGTTTCTGTTACTTTTTAAATTGCAATATTTTAGCTAAAAGACAATAAAAAAAGTACTAAAACAGGAGTGTCAAAAATCATTTTTAAAACAATATATGTTAAAATGTGCTAAAAATGTCATAATCGGGTTCTAAACTACCTGCTGATACTCGATGGTGCATATTTAAAGACAGATAATACCTCTTGAATATAGATTTTTTTTAAACTTTTGCCAATAAAAATAACACAAACATACGTCTGTTAAAAATCACTTGGTCTTTATTTTATTGTCAAATTATTTAAATTCACTCACTCGAATAGTCAGGGGTGGAAATGGAACATCTCGAGAATTTATTTTTAGGAAATATTCTCCGAGAAAAATGAGAATTTATCGGAAATTTTGGAGAATTTATTTTATATTGTAGAATTTTATGTTTTGTTTGACTGCATAAATTGGAAGAACATATTTTTTTACCCAAAGTAGTTAACAATCGTAACAATAATTTTATCTGAAAAAATAAAGAGATAACACATACCTAATTTAGAAAATATTTAAATTGCAAATTAACGTGATTACGCATCTTAGTCAAAATAAAGACACATTAAATTTTTATTTCCATTATTTTCGAGTAACTTTATTTGGATAGCGTTATTCGAAAAGGAACCAAGCGACAAATTTTAATTATTTGAGTTATTGGCGCTAAGCGACTCTTGAAACCCTAAATTAGATATTCGAAAATGACTCAAGACCCAAGAATGTTAACAGAGCCCTATGTTGACGAGAGAACCAAGCGACAACAAAGAAATACAAGAATGCGAATTTGTCTAAAAGGAACCAAGAGACGTCGCTTGGTTCCTTTTCTAGTTTTACGTACGTTATGTCGTGCTATTTTTTTTATGAACAATTTTACGTTAATAAACGCATCCTGTGCAAGAATCAAGTTAAAAAATGGGCGACAGAGCTAAGAAAATACTATCCTTGGCTTTGGAAAATGCCATGTTACTGTAAATTTTCAAATAGAACCAACCGCCAAAAAAATCAAAACTCCAGCTTTAACTACGGAGTTTTTCTTTTACTTATTGCCAAAAAGTTAAGCAAGGTATATACTACCAAAGAATATGAATTTTCCCGGGAACGTTCTCGTTCTCGGAAATATTCTCGCTAATTTTCCAGTAATTTATATAGTTTTTTCTAAAATCATAAATTCTCGATAATTTATGCTTGGGAATATTCTCGATAATTTACCGTTCTCCAGAAATATTCGCTTGAGAATATTCTCATGGCACATCTCTAGTCGGGGTGTCGTTACAAAAACATGACATGATTTACATTTAATTTATTTGCATGGTATATTAGAGTATTCGCTGAATATATTTAATTCTAGTTTAGGAACAAGTTCTTAAAAGATAATTATATTGATAGGTACGTAATAAATTTCAAACCCCTTGGATCTCGACCTTCAGTACACCAAACATACGTGAAGACTTATTATTATATATTATTTGTCTGTGTTGTTAATAATGATAAAATAATTTCATGTCTGGCTTAAAAGTTTTACTGAAAGGTAAAAAAATAAATGTACCCCATTTTCCTTAAAATTATTACACCAATGAAATAACGTCTTTGTCTAGTCTTCAAGCATGAAATGCTTGAAAAGCAATGAAATGAGCGGCTTTTATTTAATATTGTATTGAAAGAAGTACACTGTCTCTTTGTAAATAATTCCACTATTGCCAGTGATAACAAATGAGCTGGATTACAGGGAAGTAGTTTTTTGGTGGTAGACTCAAGAGTTCGACCTAAAATATCTTTAGTTAGGTATATGATGCATAAGTTATCTATCCTTTTACGAAGTACCTATCTTTATTCTGGAGTATTTCTCCAGGAAGTATTTCTTTGTCTTTTTCTAAAAATATGGTTCGTTCTTATTATGGACCCTAGTAATGCCAGAAAATGTCAAGTCTCCCAAAAATATTTAAAACTGGGAATAATTTGGTAACACTGCCGGTACGCGAGGAGTTGCCACCAAGAAAGCAACTTTCCTATAATTTAACTGACTTAGATCTTACATTTCAGAGGCAAATTAAATAAAATCATTTTCTGATCGGTGTTATTAGGCAAGATGTATCCAAGCCTAGAAACCTGAGCAATAATTTAGTTTTGTCATTTTGTACAAATATGAAATATGAATTATGATTAATTGTATAATAGGTTAAGATGCGAAACTATCCAATAAAATTGTCGAAAGTTGATGTTGACATGAATCCTGTGACAATCAAGAAACTGATAACGAGAGTTATTGAGTAAGTTTGGGTGCTGAATCATGTATGTTTTTGGGGCGGGCATGATACCTACACTGATAAGGAAAATATACACCTTCAAAGTTTGGTAAATTCTACAGCCAAAATTAAGAAAAAAAAGTGCCCGCATAAGCATATCCGGACATGCTTGAACAAGATATACTCTATTTGAAGTGAATAATAATGGTGCAATCATATTTTTATGAAATAAATACCTTGTATCTTGTTATTAAATATGTAAAAAACTGGTAAAAAACTGTTAAAAATTTGAAAGTCGAAGAAATTATCTGCATTGGCCTTTATGATTTGATACAGTCACAGTTCGATAAGCTGCTTCATAGAATAGAAATTGAATCAGCTTCTCCAAAAAAAAATCATATCTGCTCGTATGTAAAATTGCTGCAATTTTCCTAAAGGGAGAGTTTTACTGGTGTCATAATGGTGAAATATGCTCTAATTGGTTGAAAATCCTTGCTTTAAAGGTTGAGATTTCCTATCAAAAACACCCCTAAACATCACAGTTATCCGACCCTGTAAATTGTGATAAATTTAATATTTTCTTATAAACTACATGCTCCCTTTGAATACAAAATATAAACATACACTTGAATCGATAACAATTACTTATCCAAGAGATACATAGTGTTATTAAAAAAAGGTTCATTTCCGTGAATAAATCCTTGTTGGTGCCTATCGGCACATTTTTTAGCACCTCGATTCTTTAGTATGGCGCATTTTATACATCAAAAAATATAATAATGTAAATGTGCTGATGGACACCGATAAGGATTTATACTGGGCAAGTGACTTTTTTTATTAAAACTAGTTTCAGATGCTACTGTGACCTATTCAAGGTGTCAAATAATACATTTGCAAATTAACGTAAGGGCGAGATTCTATTAACAAATATTCCAGGTCAAGGATTTAAAAAAAGCATCTGTATGTCACAGCAGAGAAAATTCGAAAGACGGTTTTAAAATATCTCATGTAGTTTGTGGACCACTAAACTCAAGTCGAATTTTAATTTAGAAAAATAATTTTCGCGGCATTTGATGTTATGCATATTTGATGCGTTTCCCGAATTACAGGGTAACAAAAACTGTGAAGGATATTGTTGACACAATTTGACCGAAACAGTTAGATAGTGGACGTGACGAAATCGCTTTAAAATACTTTGACTTAACTCAACTCTATAGTTATATCCAGGAAACAGCATCGTAGCTTTTGCCAAATTAAAATGTCAGATCAATAACAAATTCTCTGATTTTTAAATATATTATATATATATATATATATATATATATATATATATATATATATATATATATATATATATATATATATACAGGGTGTTATGGAAATCATTTAATATATTGGAATGGGTAACTCCTGATATGAATTCAGATTGAATAAAAATATTCATAAATGGCGCTTCATGATCAAAAAAGGTACATATCGGCCCTCGAAAATTATTTTTTTTGTGACTGCGAGCCACTGTTCAAAAATACATGGCCATATAAAAAACAAGGAGAAACGTCAGTTACAGAAAAAATTCTTTTGTTTTAACATGAGACGTTGTCAAGTCTCTCTAGACTATTCTTATGTAACTAATAATAATATTTTTGTTATCTTCAAAGTAAGAAATCATACTAACTCTTTTAAAACATTCAATTTCAAAAAGTTAAAGTACTACAACACAAAAAAATCCAAAAAACAGCTGTTCAAACCTATGAGTACCTATACAAAAAAAATTAGTTCAAAATTAGCTTAAAACAAATAAAATTGTAATACTTTGGCATGTACTTGTTTTTATTTACCTATTTTTAATCATATTTATCAGAATATTCGGCTTTTATTAAAAGGTTTAATTATATCGTTCTTTATTTTTTATGCGAAATTTCTAACAACTTAAATTATGTAGGTACCTAATTACAAACTTTGCGTTCGTAAACCTCTTCCACTGTAGTCATTCGAATCTTCATCTGTCTAATAATTTTACAATACCATTTTATTTTCTTTGATTTTAAATTTCGCAGGAAACTTTCTTTTTCACTAAGACCTAATAAAGTTAATATACTGTTTACTACACCTAACAGCCAACGAAATGGTAGTTTTCTTCAACTATTCTGTCAACACTATACGCGCGTACGATATATTTTTGATAATAACGGCACTGGTGAAGATCTAGACACTTTTTTTTACTAAATAATAAATAATTATAGATAAAACTTTATGGAAATCCAAAACATCCTTTCCTCGACAAATAACGCTGAGTCATTGTGTCATTTTTTCTACCTATAAAAGCCGCGTGGGACATCTGGCGGTGAAAAGAAAAATACAAGTTACCAAAGGTCGTGTCGACGTCGTTCTTGGCGGCGTTTTTGAAATTCAGGGAGTAATTTAGGTAGTGTTTTTATTTAATATTGTGAATAAATATATAAAATGTCTAAAATCACATTATAAGGACACAGAAGGTCAGATTCCATTTATGCAAAGATTTTCTGAAGAATAAATACATCTTAAAGGAGGATTTTAAATTCGTAGTACCTAGTTATCACTCATATCACTGTTTTGGCATCCCTGCTTGACGAAGGTCAAATGTCAAATCGGCCAGGCAGTATGGCGGCCTTGTTTACTTTTTTTCTGTCGTTCTCGAGATTTTTATAGCATTTTGAGGTCTTTGTGTGGTCAAAAACATTAAAGTGTGTAAAAACATTAATTATTGAACAATGCCCAAGTGCATAGTGCATATTTGTTTTAAGATGGACAAAAATACGGGAGAAAATGTTACATTTCACCGGTAAGTAAAACACTTTAATTACATTGTGTAAGTATATTCACAGATATTATTGCTTAAAATCAAAGATTAAACATGTTAAAATAGACTTAATACCACCATTTAACTCACAAGCTGGTTGCAGGCTTGCTTAAATAATGGAGTATTACATATTGGACCTTCTTTAATCAGTGCGTAGGTGATGTCTTCGATATCGACATTCTTGAGATAAATAAAATGTAGTCTAATAACCAGAAATATTTCATCTGAGTATAAAACTAACTTCAAATAAAGTTTATTTCATCTATAATTATAAATAATTTGTTCAGGATATTATTCTCTTTTCCTTAAACTAATTATTTAATGATGGGTATATGATTGTTGTAGGAATGCAATGTAAGAATTAGTATGTTTTACATTGTAGTAGTACTTTTTCTTTTATGTACAGAGTACCAAGGAGTCCCTACAAGAAGAGTCAGTGGCTTTTAGCCATTAAAAAGAACCCAGATGAGGCATATTAGACAGGAGCACGGTGTGTTCAGAACAATTTTTGCCTGAAGACTTTGTCTCCTGGGGGCGTCTCAGGAGGCTTAATTTTGGAGCTGTTCCATCTCAAAATTTACCAGTAACCTTTCTGAGAAAAGGAATGTATCAAGTTGATGATGCTGTCATCAGAGAATGTTTTTAGCTGTGAAATGGGTAAACTAAAATACTTTTATTTTTCGTTTGTATTATGATCATATTTTACAGTTTTTTTTTTAATTTATGATAATTCCAATTTGATTAGCATAACTATGTTTTAACAGTTTCTATAAAATAGGTTTGACTCAACTTACTTCCATACTCATTTAGAAATTTTTGTCTTTTTTTTTTTTAATTCTGCACCACTTACTAATTATTTAGAAAAATAACTCAGTTTAAATAAAACCAAAAGAAATTTTTTAAGCCTCACTTTGTATCTCACAAACTTGTAGTTACTGGACACTCTAACATATACACTCCCCGACAATAAATTCCGGACAAAGATAATTTTAGTCAGGTTGATAGCACTGTAAGTTTTAAATTGTTTTCCGATTTTGGTGAAGTTTTTACCAAACTGTATACTTGTGTTTCAGAATGTTAGCCTGAATTTTAGTTCTCCAAAAATACTGTTGGCTTGATCATTACACAGGGAGAAACAAAAGGTACTTTTTTACCCTTAATTTCTTAATGCCCTGTGGAAAAATTGAGCTGTAAAATTTAGCTTCATTATGTTGTGTTTTGAAGTGTGACCTTTTCTTAACACAATGTTTTTTGGTTCACGTCATTATCTGCTTTTCAAGAGAAGATACCAATTTTTAAAGAAAGTGTTGCAGTTTTTCAATTTTATTAACAAGTTATAACGTTACATTATCTTATCGACTAGCCTTTGATCGCATAGTAATGTTAAGAGCATTGTTTACCCAAGTGTCACTATACTGTCATTGCAGAATACACTCTTTAAAATGATTCGTTTAAAAAAATGAGACCAGAAGATGTTGCACATGCTGTTGAATTAAATGATCATGGTCGCAATTATATAACATTTTTAACAGACCATGAATATACATGAATTTGATAATATTTTTGATAAATAATGAGAACATTACTTGACTTATCTACATAAACCTTTTTTATCTATTGCAGTTCCCTCAACAATTAAAGAAACTGACAGTATTGAGATGCTTATTCAGCAAGGCTTGTCATCAGCTGCAGATCAATCTCCACATTGTTAGTCTGAAGTATCAACCAAGTAGTAGCAGCCTAGGAAATACTTCAGATATCCAACTTAAATATGCTTTAATATCAAGGTAAGTTATTTTACCCTAATTATAGTACATTCCAGGGAGAGTAGATTGTAGACAATAACAGTTCGCTTTCATTAATTAAATTAAGGGACGTGTCTAATTTATTGACCAAAATAAAAATCAATTGACCAGGGGTATAGATTAAGCTAACCAATCCCAAACTTTGTAAAATTATTATACATCCCAAGCTTTACCACCCACCATAATTTCAAGTCAATGGCCCTTAAAATAGGGGTACTTTGCTCCTGACATTTTTCATAAAAACTTATTGACTGGGGGGTCAATCAAACACAATCTTTACCAAACTTGGCAACGTGATTGTATGCACCAACAGTTAACTTCAAGCATGATTTGATGGCATTAGCCCCTAAAATAAGGGACCTTTGCTCTTGAAAGTTTTCAAATAAGCCTATTGACCGGGGTCTACACCCAGTAACTAGGTTTTTTGAAAAATGCCAAGAGCAAAGTCCATAGACCTGATATTGTGGTGGGTTGTCACAAATAATAATTTTACAACGTTTGGTAAAGATCGGATCAATCTCACATGCTACAAAGAAAAAGGCACCTTTCTTAAGTATTCTTAAAGTTTTTTTATAAATTTCTTGAAACCCTTTTTTATTTTCTAATTAAATCTGAATGATCTTAATTGTTGCTTGAAGCATTGATTGTATTATTGTTTTTTTTTTAGTTGTGAAATAACGACGCCATTCAGTACATCTGACTTCTTCAAACTATTCCCCAGTACCAGAAAAGATAATGGATTGGAGTATGGGGGGCTGACCCCGCTTTTATATGCCACAGAAAATATCTTATGAAGTTGGCCCCAAATGAAAATTTTTTAAGAAAATTAATGGAGTTCTGAGATTCCTGTAAATAGTTCTAGAGATCTGTTTGATTTTTATTAATATTTCTGTTAAAATAAAAGTGAAAACACTGTTTTAAAAATGGGGGGCTAACTTCACGCAGCCCCCCATCATTGCAAAAATAAGTTTCGCCACAGTGCTTAATAGTTCTAAAGGAGATCTACAGTTCTTTATGATTTTCGAGGCCAGATCTCTTACCAAAAAAATTCTAATACATGTTTTGTGCTTTTTGGGAAGGAAAAAATTCAACAACAAAATGCAGAACTGTTGAACTATGGCAGCACTAACGGGAACTCATGAGTTTTAAACCAGAACTCTTGTTAAAAAAATTTTCATAGGGGCCAAATTGTAAACTTTACACTTTTTAACAGTCAAAAATTTAAGTTGTAAAAAAATACCATTGTAATTCCACAGAACTGTAGAACTATTGCAGCACTAACGGGAACCAGAACTCTTGTTACTATAAACGTATTTGATTATTGCAACAGTGCCTAAATGTTACAATTTCACGTGTTGTTAGAACTGACTAGATAGATGGATACAACTTAAATTCTTGACTGTTAAAAAAGTGTGAAGTTGACCCCCATGACATATTTTTTAACAAGAGTTCTGGTTTAAAACTTATGAGTTCCCGTTAGTGCTGCAACAGTTCTGTAGAATTGGAATGGTATTTAGTTGTTTACAAATTAAATTTTTGACTGTTAAGAAAGTGTGAAGTTGGCCCCCATGAAATATTTTTTAACAAGAGTTCTGTTTAAAAGTCACGAGTTCCCGTTAGTGCTGCAACAGTTCTACAGTTCTGTTGAATTAGAATGGTATTTTTTTATTTACACCCTATATTTTTGATTGTTAAAAAAGTGTGAAGTTGACCCCCCATGAAATATTGTTTAACAAGAGTTCTGGTTTAAAACTCATGAGTTACCGTTAGTGCTACCATAGTTCTACAGTTCTGCATAAAGATAATGACATTTTGTTGTTAAATTTTTTCCTTCCCAAAAAGCACAAAACATGTATTAGAATTTTTTTGGTAAGAGTTCTGGCCTCGAAAATCATAAAGAACTGTATAACTCCTCTATAACTATTAAGCACTGTGGCGAAAGTTTTGCTTCTGCAACAATGGGGGGCTGCATGAAGTTAGCCCCCCATTTTTAAAATAGTGTTTTTACTTTGATTTTAACGGAGCTATTAATAAAAATAAAAAGAACTCTAGAACTCTTCATAAGAAACTCAGAACTCCATTAATTTTTAATAAATTTTGCATTTGGGGGGCCAACTTCCTGTATAATGTTTTCAGTGATGTCTGTACATCACTGAAAACATTATTTCTCACAAATTTAAAAATATATCTTGTTTCATTATCTTTTTTATAGCTAAAATTTTTCATTCTAAAAATGATGTATATGTATGTAGCCGTTTAGCGTAATTGGACTTTTCATGAAATGTCTAGACAAATAGTGAAATACAACCTAAAAACTAACAACTTACTCAAAAGTAAACAAAATTTACTTTTGAACAAAGGTACTTTTAATTTTTTTTTATAGATCCATTTGCTGCCTACCAAGTTTAAATGGTATTTGCAAAGCTTTGATGGCAAACTGAAAGTGAAATCTAGTAGTTGTTGCTTGTGTAACTATTGTTTTAATACTTTTAATGTTATTGTAATTTACATATGGATTAGGCTCATTTCTAGGATAACATCACTGTATTTTTTTGGCATTAATAAAGATCTGCTTGTCTTTGTTTTTTTTTTTAATACATACATATGTACTATATTTTATTAAAATTTAGTTTTACCAAAAACATTTTAAAATGTTTTCTTTAGTGATAATTATGTAATATACCTAATTATAACAATGAAATAATGAGATTTTTTACAAAATCAAAATCGTTTTAATTTGTTTAAAGGCACAACTATAGAGATGGTAGTGACCAGTGGCATATGGTGAAATTTTAAAGTTGTATATCTCTGTTCCTACATACAGGACCGGTCCCGATTTTTATTGGTTTTAATAGCGAGCCCACTAGGAATGTTTTTGTAAAGAAAAAAAAAACGTTTTGAATTTGCGAAAAAAAGTTGAATTTTTGCTTGGGTTTACCAGAACATTCTCAGTGGGCTCACTATTAAAACCTCCAAATGTGGTACGGTTCCTGTAAGTAGGAACAGAGATATACAACTTTGAAATTTCACCATCCACAGGTAGTGACCAAGGTTTCTAGCCATTATATCTAGTTTAATAAAAAGCATGAAAAGGTAGGAATACCTTTATCTATACACAATAGCTCAAGCTCCTATTTTGTAACAAACAACATAAAACTTTAGATGTTTTATTTTCAAAAAATGTTAAGTAAAGTAAGGGAAGTTAACTTATTGGTAAAACTGAGCTGATGCAATTTTTGAACAAAAAAAGTAAAAATCAGGAATATCGTTTATTACAGTTTTTTACCCAACATAGTGAAATTTCTATAAAGATGGGTTATCCTTCACAAAAATCTAAATACAAAAAACAAAAAGTAACACCACTCTCTATCCTCCCTTTGACAGACTCTCCCAGATGTGAGGTACATTTCTTCGCTGTAAATAAAAAATAGAATTATTACTAAACAATAACTTGAGAATGACAAAATAATTGTCAAAATATTGTTTTTTATTTAATACAGGTATTATATTAGGTTTGTTGCAACAAAAGTTCAGAAGTTTACTGAGTTTGCGCAAAGCTATTTTACTGTCACTTTACAAGTCGATTTAAAAATTAACAGCCAGATTCTCCAACGCTAGTCTGGTCTAATTTGACAACCAAAAGTTTTAAACTGACAAGTGTAAGAACAAGACATCTACGTTCAGATTGACTAAGAAGGTTTAAAATTTAGTACTGGTTTAAATTAAGATCTTATAGATGATCAGTTATGTTTTGACAGATTTTTGTCCTGACATTGTTAATAAGTCGTCATTAAAAACTTAAGAATTGTTCTGATATTTCAGCGATTTGCATGGTTTCCAAATGATTTTCGTCTTGGAACGAGTTGCTGTAATGAACTTAGTTCTATTATTGTCGAAAGTACGTACTAAAATTGCCCTTTTCTGTCTAAATTTGCGAAAAAGCTCGGATTTAAATTCACATTATAAAACTTAGTTGTCTTATTCTTACACTTGTCAGTTTAAAACTTTTGGTTGTCAAATTAGACCGGACTAGCGTTGGAGAATCTGGCTGCTAAGTTTTATACTATGAACTTATTTCTGAGCTTTTTCGCAAATTTGTCAAGAAAAGGACAATTTTAGTACGTACTTTCAACAATAATACAACTAAATTCATTACAGCAACTCGTTCCAAGATTAAAATCATTTGAAAACCAAGCAAATCGCTAAAATATCAGAATAATTCACAAGTTTTTAATGACGACTTATTAACAATGACAGGACAAAAACGTGTCAAAACATAACTGATCAACTATAGGATCTTAATTTAAACCAGTACTAAATCTTAAACCTTCTTAGTGAATCTGAACGTAAGAATTTATAGTGCAATGTTCCTAGAACGAGTGAATTGTGTTCCAAGCTAGTTCTGAAGCGGTCTTAAAGTTCCAAGATAATTCTGAATCAGTTTAACGTGCTATCTAACTTCACTTATTTTATTTTTGTTATTAATCAAATTAGTAATAGAAGAACAGCAATTTTTCTTCCATTTCTTGTTGAAATATATTAATAAAAGCGGCAATATTTTCAAACAGGTATTTTTTTGTGATTTTATAGGTTTGGATAAACAAACAAAATTCTCAACCAGTTCTAAATCGTTCCAACACTAGTCAAGTCGATTCTAGAACAATAAGTTCTCGCATGGATTCCAAGCAGTTCTGAACTGTGAACTTTTCAATTGGAACAAACCTAATGCAAAATGCAAAAATAATATTTTACATTCTTTGCCCATCTAATAAATTACACCAAAATCTAATGTTACAGACTCGTAAATTTACTTACCTCTGAAAATTTCGTTTCAAATCTCCGATTCTCTCTCCTCTGTTAACTGCGTCTTGTTTACTTTTGATAGTCCCATAGTAAAATAATTGCATCTGGATGATTCCCATCCTTCAGAGCAGTAGGTGTTTCTAAAATTAAATGTAAAATTGTAACTGGTGTACTTTTGTCTTTTGGTATACATACTTATTCACTAGTCTTGATACAGACTATATAAGTTTAACAAAAACAGTTTCTAGGTATATAAAGGTTTAAAACTGTGAGAGACAGTTAAATGTAAACGAAAACGTGTCTTAAAGTGTTTTACCTGTTATTAAAGATGTACTGGAAACTTCCTTAATTTAGGATTGTCTCTTATTATACTAGTTAACCATCCTATGCCTGCCTAATAATTCATTTAAATGGGTTAAAACCTTGTTATTTAAGATTCTACGTACAGAATAAAAACCAACCCATCTTCATTCATTTTGAAGCGACTTCCACAACAGGTTAAGGGCATTTTCTTGTAAACATTTCTTATAAACGTGTAGTACACCTTACAATCGCAACAAACAGTTTTAACCAACGAATACGAATTGTTTTAACACTTTTATACGCTAAAAAACATAGCAAAATGTAAATAAACCAAAACGCGACAAATACAGGTTAACGTAAATAAATACAGATGTTTGCCTTCAACCTTCAATTCATTTTGACACATCACTCATTTGGCATATGGCGTTTACCAGGTTACGACGTGGTGATTTTTCTATCTCTTTTATTTCCATATCGTTGAAGAGAGACTGACCTATACCAGGTTACCAAAATTGCGTTGCTTGGTAAACGCCAAAATATGGCTATTATTTTACAAAAGCCATTTTTAAGTCAGCGATCAAGTCATGACCTAGTCAGACCATTGGGCAACACTGTCTCATTTAATCTTAATACTTTGATTTTTAGGTTAAACATTGAGTATATGGAGAAACGTTGCCAAATAAGGCGACGTAGTCCTGCCGAGGTGACTGATTTAAAATTATTATTATAAATTATTTTTCCTTTTTTAAATTTTCGCGCCAAATCAGCGCCAGCTACCGCATCAACACGCTAACACAGGAAGTGACAAAGAGACGTGATACACGGTATCCTGACGAAGAAAGATGGACAGAGAATCATTTCGTGATGTCAGGATGCGCCATATTTAAGTTTTTCAACAGCACACAAGCTACCCAATGAATGTTTTAATTTTTTTTTCGTTTAAAGTTTTAAATAATGTAATTTCTTTTCACTACCTAGAAAATGGTCTTCGTCGATCCGTTCTTAACCAATATTTTGATCAGTTTTATCTAGTTTCTTTGAGTGAGTAGCGTAATAGGGTTGAAAACTAAAATTTAATTTAAAACACTAATAACATTTACGTATTATGGTAACGTTTCCCGGTGCAAAACTAATTTAGCGGATCTAATTATACTTTTGAAGTAAGTACTATGTAGTTGTGCTCAATTAGTATTTTCGTTTTGATTTTCAACTTTTCCTTGGCAGAAAGTTTAAGCTAGTAAGAATAACGCTTATTTCATTAATAACGTAATATAGGGTGTCTTAAATATTACTTAAAACTAAGGCTACTGACAAAAATGATTGATTTCGCAGTGCCTTTTTACTATTTTTTTTTAGTTTCTTCGTAGGAAGAGGTTAAAAAAATTCTTAAATGTCTTAAATTACGCTTAAAACAGAAAATAAATTCTCCTTAAAGATTTATACGTCTGACAACGTTTCAACAAATTCATTTGTTTAAAGTTTTTCGCGCGCAAATTTCCGTCAAGCGCCTTGTGTACGATCAGCCAGATGCGGCGAATATAGACTGGTTTTAGGGTATTTTTGAAAATTTTTAAAATGTTCGATTTAAGAAAAAAAAAGTATTAGATATGTCTGTAGACCATCCCAGGAGTCACCCATTCCAATATATTAAATGATTTCCATAACACCCTGTATATATATATATATATATATATATATATATATATATATATATATATATATATATATATATATATATATACAGGGTGTCCCACGACGAACTGCCGCGATCGATTATGGAAAAAGTATAAATAGCAAAGATCTGAAAATTTGGTAACATACTAATGTCAATGGGGGCAATTCGGCTAAAATATTTTCAAAATGGTGGCACTTCCGGTTGTAACGGAAGTAGATATCAACTTGCTTATTTTAAATGGAACACCCTATATATTATTTCATTTTCGGATTTTACGTAAAATTCTAATCGCATTTCATGTATAATCTCCTATACCTAACTCTAACCGTTTTTGACATATTTCAAATTTTATGCCAAAAATGACGTTTGCAGGCCGAAAAATAATTATCGATTTTTCCTACATGAATGCCTTTATGATTTAATTGGGGTTGGTTTCCTTGTGGAAGGGGATCTACTTTAGTAGACTGTGTTGATAATTTGGTAATAAATAAATACAGGGTGATCAAAAACTAACATTAGAAATGAAATTGAAAAAATCGTTAAAAGTCATTTTTTTCAAATGGAAGCCCCCTATTTTTATAATTTTACCCTACTCAGCATTAAAAATAAGGGTAACTTTGTATAAGGTTGTCTATTCCGAAAATCGATAGTTTTAGAAAAAATGGCAGTTTAACATTTTTCTATTGTAAAAATCATATGCGGTTTTCAAGTTTTGTTATTAGTTGGCCATGACCGCGAGGCGCGGCCAAAAAAACACTCGAGCACTACAGAAATGTCATTATTTCGTGCCATTTGACAATTATTGATAATAATCATGCCAGGGCGATTAAATTATACAAACGAAGATTATTTAAATTTGTTTATTATCTATGGGGAATGTAACAAAGTTTTATCAGGAACATGCGAGACATTTGCTGCCAGATATCCAGATAAACAGAAACCGTCACGGAACAGTGTTAAACGAATAATGGAAAATTTCAAAAATTCAGGGAAACAACTTATTTTAATAAATGTTCAAAATTTCCACCATGAGCTTTCAACAGAATTCTATGGATTGAGCTCTTTGAGATTCCTGTTTGTAGAGCCACTTGTCTTAATGCTGTCATAGGATATGCCGCAAAATATCCCAAAATTGCAATTTCGACATTTTCATCATTGAGAATGGGTTTTCTTTTATGCATTTTTGCCTTAACAGTGCCAAAATTTTTGAAATTTTCCATTATTCGTTTAACACTGTTCCGTGACGGTTTCTGTTTATCTGGATATCTGTCAGCAAATGTCTCGCATGTTCTTGATAAAACTTTGTTACATTCCCCATAGATAATAAGCAAATTTAAATAATCTTCGTTTGTATAATTTAATCGCCCTGGCATGATTATTATCAATAATTGTCAAATGGCAAGAAATAATGACATTTCTGTAGTGCTCGAGTCCTCGAGTGTTTTTTTTTGTCCGCGCCTCGCGGTCATGGCCAACTAATAACAAAACTTGAAAACCGTATATGAGTTTTACAATAGAAACATGTTAAACTGCCATTTTTTCTAAAACTATCGATTTTCGGAATAGACAACCTTATACAAAGTTACCCTTATTTTTAATGCTGAGTAGGGTAAAATTATAAAAATAGGGGGCTTCCATTTGAAAAAAATGACTTTTAACGATTTTTTCAATTTCATTTTTAATGTTAGTTTTTGATCACCCTGTATTTATTTATTACCAAATTATCAACACAGTCTACTAAAGTAGATCCCCTTCCACAAGGAAACCAACCCCAATTAAATCATAAAGGCATTCATGTAGGAAAAATCGATAATTATTTTTCGGCCTGCAAACGTCATTTTTGGCATAAAATTTGAAATATGTCAAAAACGGTTAGAGTTAGGTATAGGAGATTATACATGAAATGCGATTAGAATTTTACGTAAAATCCGAAAATGAAATAATATATAGGGTGTTCCATTTAAAATAAGCAAGTTGATATCTACTTCCGGTACAACCGGAAGTGCCACCATTTTGAAAATATTTTAGCCGAATTGCCCCCATTGACATTAGTATGTTACCAAATTTTCAGATCTTTGCTATTTATACTTTTTCCATAATCGATCGCGGCAGTTCGTCGTGGGACACCCTGTATATATATATATATATATATATATATATATATATATATATATATATATATATATATATATATATATATATATATATATATATATATATATATATATGTATATATATAAAAGAGGAGAATTATTGTGGGCATGTCCGCTAAATGAACAGAACAAAATGAAAAGTTAGAATGGTAACCCGTTCTAACCCCATTCTAACTTTTCATTTTGTTCTGTTCATTTAGCGGACATGCCCACAATAATTCTCCTCTTTTTTTTATGTATCGATCCGCGCTAGTTTCTAGCATTGTTGTTATATATATATATATATATATATATATATATATATATATATATATATATATATATATATATATATATATATATATATATATTATATGTAAATGCAAAGATTAACTTTTTCGCTAGTGCAGCAAGAAGGCCGTAAAATGAAAAATAAAAATAATGAGGACCATTTTTGATTCTGGTCTGGGTGCCCTCCTGTATCGCAATTTCTGGGCCCTTACCCTTCATCAGGCAGGCTTACACCCAGGGTGGCTGAAGAACAGACCACATTTTGACCAGAATCAAAGAGAGACCTTATATCCAAACGTTCGGAATGGATGGGTAAGATGTAGTGGCTCGCGCCAACTAGTTCACCCAGTGTTACTCCAAAAATGTTTGGCTGCTAACACAAAACATACTCGTAAGTTACTCGTAAGTACATGTCGAATTTCTTCGACAGTACAAATGCACCATTGTACGACAACAGTAGAAAATGGAAAATTTTCTTGGCCTATAGGTAACATATTAAATGTAAATGCAAAGATTAACTTCTTCGCTAGTGCAGCAAGAAGGCCGTAAAATGAAAAATAAAAATAATGAGGACTATTTTATATATATATATATATATATATATATACTAAGGCATGTGTATTCGTGACTGAATAGTTAGAAAAAAGGATTTTTTTCTTGGGTAGCAGTCAAAATGCAGGTGGCCAATTAATTAATTCTTTATTGCTTAGTCGAGCTTTCGAGTTTCAATTTAACCCTTCTTCAGGACACACTACAAAAGTTACAAAACACATTGTCAGGAAACACAGTTCCCATACAATCAAAAATTTTATTTTAAAAACTTACCAATGTGAATTATTTAAAAAAAGGAATACAAAAATACTTCGCAGAAATGTTACTAAACATATTTATGAAATTCTACAATTAAAAAACTTTAAAACATTGGTTCAAGATTGGCGATGATTGCCGAATAATTAATTACTACATTTTGGTTGCTGGATGATGAATGAGCAACAGCTGGTCATTTAAAAATTGATTTGACGTTTGACAGAACCACGAATGTTAGGTTGTGTTCAAACTCGAAATAAAGCGCGGCGAATTTAAAAAATTTTTAAAAAATTTTTATACTGAAAAATGATGTCCTGCGCATTCACCAACAGTGGAAAACGCAAAAGGTATGTAGGAACAATGTGGAAATACAAAAAACTTTTCTAAAATATAATGTTCACACAAAAGAGAAAAGAAAAGAAAACTAGATAGATGTGTCTTCCTGTAAGGAACTGAATTTTTCTTTATGTAATTTCAGTAAGAAGGAATAAATAGTGCTGAGGTTTTGGATATCTGTTTTCTTATTCATGCAGTGGTCGGCGCCATGAATGTGTACCATTTCTAAGAACAGTCTTTTGTAATAGTTATTGGATTTTGCCAGAACTTTAGGTTCAGCAAATCTCATTTGGTGGCCTTCTTTTATTACATGTTCAGCCAATGCACATGAAGGCACCGACCTCCTGCAGTCACTCTTGTGTGATATAACACGGTTATATAAGTTTCTGGATGTTTGACCGATATATACATCCTCACAATTATTACAAGAAATCTGATACACAACATTCCAATTCTCTTTTGTTGTGAGGGGTGTTTTTGTTCTAGTATACAATTGTGAAACAGTCTTCACTTGTTTCTTTGCAAACATAACATCGGTGCACTCAAATAATTTTATTAATTTTGGGGTGAGATTCTCTATATACGGTAAAGTACAATAAAAAGTCGGAACAGTGGTGCTTTGATTAGCATTATTGTCATTATGCCGTGATGGCGTAGGTTGTGTGTTTAGGGATGGTGGTTGACTGGGTCTATCAACAACATTCTCCGGTAATTGATAAGCTGTACTGTATAAGAATTTATTAATTAATTTTAGTGGATACGAGTTTTCCAACAGCATTGTTTGTAATAATTTTAATGAGGCTTGCCTATCTTGTGGATGTGTTAGCATGACAGCTCTACGTTTCATGCCTAAAATTAAATTGATTTTCATCTTCATAGGATGGTATGACTTAAAAATAGATTTATAAGCTTAAAGTCATACCATCCTATGAAGATGAAAATCAATTTAATTTTAGGCATGAAACGTAGAGCTGTCATGCTAACACATCCACAAGATAGGCAAGCCTCATTAAAATTATTACAAACAATGCTGTTGGAAAACTCGTATCCACTAAAATTAATTAATAAATTCTTATACAGTACAGCTTATCAATTACCGGAGAATGTTGTTGATAGACCCAGTCAACCACCATCCCTAAACACACAACCTACGCCATCACGGCATAATGACAATAATGCTAATCAAAGCACCACTGTTCCGACTTTTTATTGTACTTTATCGTATATAGAGAATCTCACCCCAAAATTAATAAAATTATTTGAGTGCACCGATGTTAGGTTTGCAAAGAAACAAGTAAAGACTGTTTCACAATTGTATACTAGAACAAAAACACCCCTCACCACAAAAGAGAATTGGAATGTTGTGTATCAGATTTCTTGTAATAATTGTGAGGATGTATATATCGGTCAAACATCCAGAAACTTATATAACCGTGTTATATCACACAAGAGTGACTGCAGGAGGTCGGTGCCTTCATGTGCATTGGCTGAACATGTAATAAAAGAAGGCCACCAAATGAGATTTGCTGAACCTAAAGTTCTGGCAAAATCCAATAACTATTACAAAAGACTGTTCTTAGAAATGGTACACATTCATGGCGCCGACCACTGCATGAATAAGAAAACAGATATCCAAAACCTCAGCACTATTTATTCCTTCTTACTCAAATTACATAAAGAAAAATTCAGTTCCTTACAGGAAGACACATCTATCTAGTTTTCTTTTTTTTTTCTCTTTTGTGTGAACATTATATTTTAGAAAAGTTTTTTGTATTTCCACATTGTTCCTACATACCTTTTGCGTTTTCCACTGTTGGTGAATGCGCAGGACATCATTTTTCAGTATAAAAATTTTTTAAAATTTTTTTAAATTCGCCGCGCTTTATTTCGAGTTTGAACACAACCTAACATTCGTGGTTCTGTCAAACGTCAAATCAATTTTTAAATGACCAGCTGTTGCTCATTCATCATCCAGCAACCAAAATGTAGTAATTAATTATTCGGCAATCATCGCCAATCTTGAACCAATGTTTTAAAGTTTTTTAATTGTAGAATTTCATAAATATGTTTAGTAACATTTCTGCGAAGTATTTTTGTATTCCTTTTTTTAAATAATTCACATCGGTAAGTTTTTAAAATAAAATTTTTGATTGTATGGGAACTGTGTTTCCTGACAATGTGTTTTGTAACTTTTGTAGTGTGTCCTGAAGAAGGGTTAAATTGAAACTCGAAAGCTCGACTAAGCAATAAAGAATTAATTAATTGGCCACCTGCATTTTGACTGCTACCCAAGAAAAAAATCCTTTTGTATATATATATATATATATATATATATATATATATATATATATATATATATATATATATATATATATATATATATATATATATGTTTGCTAAATCTATTAAAATTTATTTTAAGTACGGTATTTCCGAAACAAAATTTTTAGACGTGTCAATAGCAACTTTTTTTCTGAATTGGGGTTATAAAATCTAATCCTAATATTTTTTTTACAGCTCTATAAAAAAATAAATTAAATTTGAGCAATTCTGCTTTTTGCGTGTTCTTTCCACTAATGCTCAAATCATCTTAGCAATTGTGCAACTTGCTGGCTTGCGCACCTCTGTTTGCTTAGTTTAGATTATAAGTTTTTTCCAGTTGTGTTTTTACTATAATACAAACGGTCGATATAAAATGGACTAAATTTAAACGACTTGGGCTATTTACAAAGATAACGAATTATATTCTTCAGCAATTATTTTTAAAAATCAAGATCAAGAGGCGATGGTGATTTGAAAACCCCATTCCATCGGGCGTGCATATTTTTACTTTCTTCGCAAGAAGAAAGTATGTATTGTAACTTAAAACAGCTCCCGATATTTTTTGACATCTTAGCGTTTTAAGGTCCCCTTTCCCATATTTACATATTGGCCTGTCTAATAGGCGCGAAACTCAAAAACTACTTCACAGAAAAATATTATATGCATAAAGTTTTTTGCCCTAGCTCGTAACCGAATACACTTCTGGTCAAATATATTCAGGGTAAGCACCTTAAAGAAATTAATTTCATGCATGACATTTTATAAGAGCGAAATTATAAATAAAAACTTTTGGATACAGCTAAAATTTGTACCTTTGACTTTAACTGGGGCATATACATTCATATATATAAGGGCACGTAAAAAACGCAAATTTTGCCCGATCTCTTACATACAAGGGCAATTAAAAAAAGCAAATTTTTCCCTAACTCAATATTTGACCTGTAGTCTTATTTACCAGTTGCGCTTGTGACCGATTGAAGGTGCACTTCTTTTCAGTAATAAGATCTATCAGTAGAAAATAGTGTACTCATGGGAACTTATTATGTATTTGTATATTTTAGACTTATGTTTCGCGAAATGTATCGTAGCACAGATTTAAATAGAGTTATTTAAATCTGCGATGTTGGCATCTTTTTGTCAAAAGTTTGCTCCCTTTCTACTTGTAATTTACATTACCAGGGTTGCTTACGTTCTCAAATAGGACCTGACCTAGAATATTGTTCTTATATCTGGGGAGAGGTATCACCTTTGACACTTGATTCTATCCATCAGTGATTCAGTTCTAATAAAACTTTTTCTCTCGCTTACCGCCACCTCCAGGCTGCGGATTGGTGGGTGATTTATATTTCTTCTACAGATATTTCTACGAAAATTCTGCTCGGAAGAACTAGCCTCTATCATTTCCCCTTTAGCTACTCCTAACAGAATAAGACGCGCAGCACATAGTGTAGCGGTTAAATCTTTAACCACTATTACCCTTATTAGTTCTTAATATTTTTGTAAATTTCCATGATCCATCGCATTCGCCAACTTCCAAAATATCTTGACCAGCTGCATCCAAGCTGACGAGATGTCGTCTAGTACCCATGCGTGGTACTCGTAGATCGACGTACCAGCGTTTTTCGATACACTCCGATTTTGCTAATCGTGTGAGGAGCCATGATTTTTCTGACTGAGGTATTTTTGCCTTTATAGTGCTATTTTATGCACCAATTATTGTAATGTGAAGTAGTGTCTGATTACTTACATACATATTATTATGTCGTTTTGCCGATTCATGACTATTCTTCCTGGGAGAAGTCCCGTTTTAATTTCTTATTCGCCATGTGCATAGTAAGACGAATCCCCTCAACCTAGAGGTAAGCTGTTAAATTTCTTTAATGATTTCGAACGTTTTGGGTATTGTAAATATTATTTACAGGGTTTTAGAGAGGTGCTAGATAGGATTTTAGAGAGGCGTTAGATAGGGTGTTAGAGAGGCGCTAGAGAGGTGTCCACGTTTCACAGCACGTTTTCCTCCACTTTTCTCATAAACTATCAGAGAAATAGCTGTCCGTAGTAACCAGGATTGGCGGCCTAACATTTAGCCACCAACAAGTGTCTGTTTCACAGGATGCAGGGGACACTCTAGAAGCTCCCACCAGAACCTAAGGCCAGTCTATTCCATTTTTTTAATTGCGTAATTTTTTTATACTATAACTTTCGTGATATCCTCTTTATTTCTTAAATTCATTCTTTACATATATTACATATTTACCTGTGTAAGCTAGCCTTCTGATTATTTTAAAATTAAATTCACATGCGACTTTTAAATATATTTTTGTACATAAATGTACATAACATTGGGGTAATCTTTGGCCAAAGATAAGGGTTATGTATATATTAGTATAACTCGGGAATTTTGGCTTCACTGCATTATATTTATTTTTATCAGAACAAATGCATTTTTAAACTATGTTATTTGATATTTATAAACATACTTTTTTCGTTTCCTAATTTGGCATAATTGGTTAATTAAATTGATTGAAGCTGATCTCAAGTAGTCTATTTATTTATTACCAACTTAGATTAAAAGAGCTTGGTTTCTCAGTTCAGAAGCTCTGAAAACTAATCATTTAAATGAAAAACTGAGTGGCGCCTTTAAAAAGCGTAAGTGTTCCTAGCCGATGACCATCTGTTCTACCGACGAAGAGCTGCCGTACGCAAGTGAGTACCTTTCTGAGGAAAACCAAGTTTTCCCCTAAAAGTACGCCACAATATACATCACTCTACTGTCCAGCGAGAGAAACCGTGAATATCCCATTTCTCCCGTTCATTCATACGTAGAGTTTCCATATTATGGAACATTTCCTTCCCCTTTCATCCCCCAGTCCTTATTATCCGGTAAAATAAGTAGCAGCTGCGGGAGCTGCCCCAGATAAAAAGAACTTAAACAAGAAATTTATCAGTTTACGAGTCTTTTGATTCCTTATTATTACAGATAAAAATGTTTCGTCTCCTAAAAATATGACTTCCTAAAAAATTTAAATTTCTAAAAGGTGTCTACAACTTTAAATTGTGCTAAATGAATTTTATCTATAACTAGCTTTCTCCCGCGACTTCGTCCGCGTGGTATAGGTGATAGTAGTATAGTTTTGATGTCATGATTATGAATAAATGAAGCATGAGTTATGTTAGGTTCGGTTAGTTATATCTAGAGACCGGATTTCAATATTACATTACGCAAAAATCGGGGTCGGACTCAGGTAACTGTTAGGAATGGTAAATGGAATGAAATTAATATTAGATTTTGTCAGGTTGCATTTATGAATTATTGCTCCTAAAAAAATTTTTTTTTGATCAAAAATGAACCAACGTCACAAAAGGAAAAGCACTGGAAAGTGTAAAATAATATTGTTACGTATTTATTACTGCGGTTAACGGTCAACTTAATTTTGTTCATTTTTATGAAAAAATGTTTTTTTTTAGTGCACCTATTCTCTCCCACCCCTCCTTCATCTTAAGACACTCCCTTTAAATTTGTAATGGCAATGTTATACAGGGTTCGGCAAAATGTATTACCCATTTTAACACAAAAACGATTCGGTTATTTTGAATGAAAATAGTTTTAAATGGAAATGTAGGCTTTGGAAATTTTGTTAGAATTGTTGACAGTTGTCAAAATGAAGCGTTGTTCTACAAAACATCGCGTCTTTTGTGTTGAGAAATTGATTCAATTTAATTCAGTAATCGCTGTTCAAAGGTGTTTTCGACGTCATTTTAATGTCCGTCGCTGTCCTCAGCGTAAGACTATTTTGGCTTGGCGCAATAAATGGAGACAACTGGGATCTATTGTAGACAAAAAGTCAAGTGGAAGGCCAAGAACTGCCTGCAATGAGCGAAACGAAGAAAGGGCAAGAAATGCAGTTATTGCTAGTCCGAAAAAACTCGCTGTTAAACATGCTTCCGTCCTTGGTTTGAGTAATCGAAGCACGAGAAGAATGTTAAAACGCATGAATTTTCATCCATATAAGATCGCAATAGCTCAGAAAATAAATGATCAAGAAAAGATTAATAGTTGAATTTTGTCGTCTAATGCATGATAATCACCAAGGTATCGAAAATAACCTTTTCATGAGTGATGAGGCACATTTTTATCTCAACGGCGATGTAAATAAGCAAAATTGTCGTTATTGGGCTCAAGAGAATCCTCGGGAAATTCATCAGCGACCTTTACATTGCCCTAAAGTAACTGTATGGTATGCCATTTCATCGTCTAGAATAATTGGGCCTTATTTTTTTGAAGAGAATGGTCAGACGGTAACCGTTACCGCTGCGCGCTATGTTCAAATGTTGCAGACATTCTTTTTACCTCAAATTGAAGAAGAAATAGGACATTACTGGTTTCAGCAAGACGGGGTAATACGTCATACGGCGAGAATAAGCATGGACATTTTAAGAGAATCCTTTCCAAACAGACTCATTTCAAGAAATCGTACGATTCCATGGCCAGAAATATCTCCAGATCTTTCAGCTCCGATTGGGTGGTTGTGATAAACCCAGAAATTTAAGAGATTTAAAATTAAACAGTAGAAATGAAATGAATGCTATCCCACGTCACGTTCTTCAAAACGTTATGCAAAAATTTGCTAATCAATTAGAAGACTGCATTGAGAACAATGGCGATCATTTACGAAGCACTATATTTAAATCATAAAAAACTCCCATATTTCTAGTTTAAAAATATGTATTAATTCGTTTTATTATTCAAGTTAATAAATTTTTATAAGCTGTTTAAATTGGGTAGTTCATTTTGCCGAACCCTGTATTAGATTTTCTGACCTCAATAACCCCAAAAATGACATTATTTGTTTAATTTCCAACGATTTACACCATTTTTACAATACTTTATCCTATACAAGAATTTGAAACCAGTTTCACTATATACTACTTAACTGTTTTAATATGCAATATTTTACAAAATCTAATCCATCACAACGCAAATGGTAAAAAGCCATAGTTGGTTCTGTGGTATTCTGGATAAAATAAGTTTGTCAACCGAGTTCGATGGCAAGTACGAAAATTTAGACGGCTCAGCAGAGAACTACAATCGATGCCACCAATCAAAAGTCTATAAAGAAATGATACATCACTTTGCAATCTTCTTCTTTCTAGAGTAGTGAGATTTAGCCTTGAAAGAATTAATGGATAGTTTGTATGGCCACCGGTTAATGGAACTCTTATCTTAAAAGAACAACTACGCAAAAATTTCTTGTCTACGCCCTCTAAGTCAATATGCGTTCTGGCTGAAGGAGACCACACTTGACTTGCATAATCCAAGACAAACCGAACAAATGAGCGATACAAGACTGTGAACACTTAACACGGAAAGTTTTTGCTAAATATCGCCCAAGTGGGACCCCTGCGGCACACCGGACGATGCAATTATCTTATTTGAAATATGGTTATTTATTTTAACATATTGAGTGCGTCCTGAGAGAAAAATAAACAACCAAGCTAGGATCCCGCCTCCCATACCATAGACACTCAGTTTAGCCAACAACAATCTGTGATCTACCCTGTCGAATGCCTTCGAAAAGTCCGTGTAAACACTATCAACTTGAAGCTTATTCTCGAATGCACTCAACAGGCGATCCTGATAAATTAATAAGTTTGCCACCGTAGAACGACCCTGTTGCTGTTCGCTGATTCCCAGGTAAGGGCAGATGCTACAAGGGAAACCAGGATTTTGGGAATTGCCGAAGCAATGCATATGCCCCTATAATTTGATACATCCCTAGGGTCCCCCGACTTAAAAATCGGAGAGATCAAGGATTCTTTCCAATAGTCAGGGAAAATTCCTGACGGTAGAGACATGTTGAATAGATAATGTAGAGGCCTGCACAGAGCGAACACGCATGACTCAAGTAAGTACGGAGGAATTCCATCATGACCATAGGATGTTTTCGATTTACAATTAGTTAAACCATTAAATACCTCCGCTAGACTCAGACTTAGACCATTAATTTTAATGCGTTCACCCAGATTACTGTAGTAACCTGGAATCGCTGAATTTGAATCTGAATCTGTATACACATTTAAGAAAAAATCTGCAAAGAGATTGGCGGCATCACCATTATTGTTGCTAATCCTGCGATTCAGAAACATATCATGCGGATATCCCCTGCGCCTCTCGGAGATATTTACTTGCCTCCAGAATATTGAAGGGTACTGTACCAAGTGTTGACTGACTCTATTAATGTATTCCCAATATCACTGTTGCTCCAGGGCCTTACAGGCATTTCTGAGCTCACAAAATACATCATAATCCGCCAGACTTCCACTTTGCTTGTAGCTTTTGTGTGCTATTTTTTTCTGAATCACAAGATGCCTCAAGCGTGGTGAGAACCACACTGGGAAATTGGTACTTTTAAATGGTTTTTATAAAGAGATATGGCTTGATTTTTTTTTCCTCCCTTGGGCTCCGTCCGAGACCGGAAGCACTGCGGCCACTAGAGGCCTATTGTGCCTACCCAATAACTTTTGTTACACCCACTATGTTATCCCAGTTTCCTGCACAAGCCTGTACAGGTCCACAAGGGAGTGGGTGATCAATTCATCCGGTTCTAGCTTTGGTTGCCCGAATAGTTGGTGGCGCTTGCGATCTAATGACTCGCAATTGTAGATTATGTGCTGAACTGTTTCCCTGTCCCTACCGCATAAGCTGCAGCTAAGGTCTCCCTGGTACCGTTTCATTTTGTTGAGGAGGTCCTTTACAGCCATGTGTCCTGTTAGTACCCCTACGATTGTCCTCAACTGGATCCTGCTTAGATTTAGCAGTTGCCTGGTGAGTCTAGGATTGGGATTTCCTATAGCGGCCTTGCTGTGGTTCAGTCCCTGTACTCCTGGCTTGATACTAGTGATTGCAATCCCGCAGTGTTTTAAATCCCTCAGGGCATTTGCGGGATTGGTTCTAATCCCGCGGGATCCCGCATAGGTTTTTTAATTAAATAAAATTCGATAAATTAATGCTTATTTAATTAATTATGGAACCAACTTTAAATTTTTATTATAAAATTCAACACATTACCGTATTGCAGTTAAAAAAATTATATAATTTAAAGTCTAGCATCTCTTAACTATACTACTATGACTATAAATCAATTAAATTTCATCTTAATTAAAGTAACAAGTAACTTCGGGCAAATGCACTTCAAATGTTTATACGCGGGATCCCGCATAGGTTTTTTAAATTTTATAAAATTCGATAAATTAACGTTTATTTAATTATTTATTATTAAACCAACTTCTTTTTTTATTATAAAAATTAAAAATTAATAGCATGTCAGTCAAAAAAATTATGTAATTTAAAGTCTAGCCTCTTTTAACTATACTACTATGACTATAAATCAGTCAAATTTCTTATCAATTAAAGTAACAAGTAACTTTGGGCAAATGAACTTTAAATGTTTATACGCGGGATCCCTCATAGGTTTTTTAATTTTATAATATTCGATAAATTAACGTTTTTTAATTAATTATTAAACCAACTTTAATTTTTTATTATAAATATCAAAAATTAACAGTATGTCAGTCAACAAAATTATGTAATTTAAAGTCTAGCCTCTCTTAACTATACTACTATGACTATAAATCAGTAAAATTTCAAAGTAACAAGTAACTTTGGGCAAATGAGCTTCAAATTCTTTTTTAATTCTATAAAATTCGATAAATTAACGTTTATTTAATTAATTATTAAACCAACTTTAATTTTTTAATATAAATATCAAAAATTAGCAGTATTTCAGTCAACAAAATTATGTAATTTAAAGTCTAGCCTCTTTTAACTATACTACTAGGACTATAAATCAGTCAAATTTCTTATCAATAAAATTAACAAGTAACTTTGGGAAAATGAACTTTAACGCCTAGATTCACTAACTAAGTTTAAGATTTAGTACTGGTTTAAATTAAGATCTTCTAGTTGATCAGTTATGTTTTGACAAGTTTTTGTCCTGTCGTTAATAAGACGTCATTGAAAACTTATGAATTATTCGGATATTTCAGCGATTTGCTTGGTTTCCAAATGATTTTCATCTTGGGACTGGTTGCTAGAGTGAATTTAGTTCTATTATTGACGAAAGTGCGTACTAAAATTGCCCTTTTCTTTATAAATTTGCGAAAAAGCTTCGAAATAAATTCATAGTATAAAAGTTAGTTGTTATTATTTTTCTACTTGAGATAATGAGTCTTACTAGTTTTTATAGTAAATCACATTAGTTTGATTGTAAGGTAGTAAGATACTTATAATACCTAAGCAGGCTCATTAATTTTCATATTATAATACCACGGATATTTGGCAGATACATATTTTCGCGTTATTTTTTAAGAGTTTACGGCTTTTTTATGGCTATGCGGATCCGCATAGCTGGTGCGGGATCCCGCAGGCCACCAAATGATGCGGGATCCCGCAGGCCACCAAATGGGACCCCGCAATCCCGCGGGATTGCGGGGTCCCACTTTGCGGAATTGCAATCCCTACTTGATACACAATATTATAAAACTATTCAATGGCTAGATTAATGTCAACTTTATCCAGTATGGTGTCCCGCTGAACAGAAGCCAGGAAGTGGTTCATAAGATTAATATCACAGTTTTTAAAGTTCAAGTATTGAACTTCAAACTTCGCTGGGTTGATTTTGTCCTTAGCAGGTATAGAACAAGCATACGCAAGATGATGATGGCTGTTTTCCAGTAAGAGATCAGAAGTCCGTTCTAAAATCAGGTCATTCAGATGAGTGAAACATAGATCCAAGAAAATATCATTATTGTTTGGAATATTAACCATCTGAAAGATGTTCAAATAGCTAAAAGCATCACAGACTACGTTTGCTGGAGAGGAATCCGGACAGATAACATGGGTACCATACTCCTCATTCACCCATGCAGCTGTTGGTAAGTTATAGTCACCAAAGACGATGAGGGGAAGTCTCCGCCTAGCTTCAACTATCCGAGAGACTGGTTGGCAATGGTTGACATATGTATCCCGACTGGATTTAGGGGGTATGTAAATGGCTCCTATTATAATGTCTGTATGGCCAGAACGCACAAAAACAAGAATCTGTTCCACTGAGACGATATCGCACTTAAGTAATTTGGATTTCAGTTGTTGACTTTTTGCTACTAGGACACCGCCTCCCATGGATTTCACACTTGTAGCTCTACTTCTGTCACTGCGATATACATTGTATCCAACTATATTAGTTAACATTTAAGAAGAAATTCTCACCCGCCCCTTAAACCCCCCCCCCCGCCCGCCATTAATTTTTAAAACGCCCATTACACAAAATTGGCTTTTCGTACCTCAGTAATCTTGAAAATGTTTCATTAGATAACGTTGGAGAAATTGCCAATCGCTCCCCCCCCCCTCATTGATTTTCGTAACATCTATTACACAAAATCACACGAAATTACACAAAATTATATTTTTTCACCCCGAAAATGACATTTTTCGAAAAATTGTCAATCGCTCCTTTCCCTCTTAATTTTTTTTACCATCTGTTAATCTGTTGGACAAAATAACCCCGACATTTAACATTTTCCCTTTTTTTCTATTTTTTTCCTCAATAACCCCGAAAATGACCCATTAGTTAACTTTTTGATAAAATTGCCAATCACCCCCCTCCCCCCCCCCCCCCCCCCCCTCGCCCCGTCAATTTACTTAACATATATTACAAACAATTAGATTTTCTGACCTTAATAACCCCGAAAATGGCATATTAATTCACATTTTTGGAAAATATTGTCATACACTCCCTTTTTAACCCCCCCCCCCCCAACCGCTCTTACTTTTTTAACATTTGTTAGAGAAAATAAGATTTTCGGACCTCAGTAACCCCAAAAATGATCCATCTAACATTTTTGGGTAAATTCCCAGCCGCTCTTTTTATCCAACGTTATATTTTTTTAACAAAATTGGATTTTCTGGGCTCAATAACCCCGAAAATGACATATTAGTTACCATCTTGGAAATATTTCCAGGCTTTTTTATCCCTCCCCTCCTCCTCACGTTAGTTTTCTTAGCATTTGTTACACAAAATTAGATTTTCCGACCTTAATAACCCCGAAACTGGCATATTAATTTACATTTTTGGAAGGAATCGCCCCGAAATTGATATTTCAGGTATTTCCTTGGTTTCCAAATGATTTTCATCTTTGAACGAGTCGCTGTAATGAATTTTACCAGAATTGTTCTATTATTGTCGAAAGTACGTACTAAAATTGCCCTTTTCTTTATAAATTTGCGAAAAAGCTCAAAAATAAATTCATAGTATAAAACTAAGTTGTCTTATTCTTACATTTGTCAGTTTAAAACTTGTAATTGCCAAATTAGACCAAACTAGCGTTGGAGAATCTGGCTGTTATGTTTTAGAGTACTTATTATGAAGTTTCGAGTAAATAGGACCATCTAATATTTTTTCTCCATACAAAGTTTGAACCCCTTTTTCACCCCCTTAGGGGGGGGATTTTGAAAACCCCTCCCTTGGTGCACGCCTACGTTATATAAACAACCTCTTGCAATATTTCAAGTTTCTAGACCTAGCGGTGTGGGCTGTGCATTGATCTGTCAGTCAGTTTCTTCTTTTATATGTAGAGGTGATAAGAAACCAATAGTACAACAGTTAAGAAGAACCATTTTTGAGTTTTTGTTTTATTAATAATGATAGTAGGTTTATTCAATAATTTATGATATATGTACAATTGAAATATACAGGGTATCTAAAATAGTTTGTTGATACCACTATTGCTATCTCCGAAACGCAGTGGCGGCTCGTGACTTTTTTATTATTTACAAATCAATAAATAATACCTACTTAAAAAATTTAAGTTAATAAATATTGCACTGAGTTTATTTTTGATTCCATTTTTTGGAAACGGCAGATCGGGAAAACCCAAAAGTGAATACAAAACAAAATACACAGTACCTACTAGAATTACTAGTATCTAATACTACGCACTAATGCACTGCTAATAACTAATAAACTATTTAAACACACAGTCTAATACAAAAATATCCCTCAACGGATCACAAAAAAAATTATTAGGCCTTCACGTGTTGATATATCAAGAAAATTAAACATAAAATAATGCAATAATCTCTTCCGCCCGCCGCGCCAACGACAACGCCGCTTGAAATCCAAACAATAATCAAGTGCGAGGAGACACGAAATATTGTGCCCATCGAAGTGCCGATAGCACGCGATTTTAACCCTAATTCTCCAATGCATAGACCGGCGCCGCCAACAAAATTGATGATGAAATTGGGACAAATCTGCTGTGTCCCCGGAGATAAGTTTTGATCGCCGGCGGTCGCGTTCGCCGTGGTGTGACATGCAAGGAAAGAGGTATTGAGGCGCGGCGGTGTATTATTTCTTTTTGACTTTTCATAAAAGATTTTTTTATTTGTTGAAAATCTAGAGTGGGCGCGTGCCCTTGTGCCCTTTAGGGCTAGCCGCCACTGCCGAAACGGTAAAAGATACAAGATCGGTTAAATTGGAGAAAATGTGACATTTTTACTCCACATTTATATTCCGTTTACGGAGTTGACAAATTCTCTATACTTTCTTATCTACAGAGGATTTTGAAAAAATAGTCAAAAATTTATTAGATATCTCGAAAACTAAGTATTATAGTTAGAAAAAAGTTGTTTGAACAAAAATCACACGATTTTTTACCTTCTCTAAGGTAACTTTATTGTTTTGTTTATACCATTTGTTTTTATTGAGTTACTGATACTAACTTGTTTTCTTCAAATACGGACCTGGACTTTTTGCTGCATTTGTTGAAAGAATACTTCATACCCTTTACAACTGTGTATCACTTGATTATGTTTTTCGACGTTTTGGTGAAGAATAGTATCATAGATAGAATAGGCTATTCTACCAGTACGAACCTAGCATTTTTCAAGTTAATGCGCCATTTTACGACTTATTATGGCGACAATTAAGTTATGTGGATTAAATTGTTTTAACTGGTAAATTGTAATTATAATCATGATTACTAGGCAGGACCCTCAAGTTTGTAAAATTGGTCCAACGCCTGAAAAAAGCATAAGCTTAGTATTAATTATAACAAATCCTAATAATTAATTCTTAGATGCGTTATTGGCTTCGTGTGGTCAGTCCAATCGTGTCCATCAACCTGTTCGTCCGCCCGTCGATATGTTATACTTATAATTCAACGCAACGTCAAAAAATAAAGTAGAAAACGGATTTTAGATTCGAATTCCTTATAATCCGAACCCAGTAAATATGACAATGGTTTTATGCTAGAATATAGTTAAAGGTCTTTAATTTGAGGTAACATGGTTTGTTTTCAAAGCCAGTAAATAGTAATTCAACTGTACCAGTAGAAGGAGTTGCAGCAGAAATGAAACTATTAGGTAAAATAGGATAATTTATTATTATTTTTTTAACTGAAAGGTGGTTTTTGGATACGAAAATATTAAAAACATAAATAATGAAGACGTATCATCAAGGGTGCCTTTTACAATATATGGCAAACGTAACCACTAGTTAGGTGCTGCTAATAAAGGCCGCTAATTATATCTGATCTGAGTCTGCTAAACTTTTGCTCTCAATAGCTCATTGGCTTAAGTGCAATTTGACAAACTTTAATGACCAAAGGGTTCTGGTTAGTAATCATGAACATAGTTTAAAAATAATCATTTGAATAATTTAAACCACAGCGATAGGTTGTGAAATTGTGCCTTAACATGGAAAATCCCAGGTCCGTATCGATAGAAAATCCTGATGATGTTATTCCTGATCAAAACGTCGAAAACCATAATCAAGTAATACATAGTTTGTAAAGAGTATGAAGTATTCTTTCAAAAAATGCAGCAAAAAATCCAGGTCCGTATTTGAAAAAAAAAGTTAGTATCAGTAACTCAATAAAAACAAATGGTATAAACAAAACAATAAAGTTACCTTAGAGAAGGTAAAACATCGTGTGATTTCTGTAAAAACAACTTTTTTCTAACTATAATTGTTTTCGAGATATTTAAGAATTAAATTTTTGACTATTTTAAAAAAATCCCCTGTAGATAAGAAACTATAGAGAATTTGGCAACTCCGTAAACGGAATATGAATAGGGACTAAAAATGGCACATTTTCTCTAATTTAACCGACCTCGTATCTTTTACCATTTCGGAGATAGCAATAGTGGTATCACCTATTTTAGACACCCTGTATGTAGTTTCTTGAATAAGATGTAACAAAACCCGTTACCTCCTCCTATGTTCGTTTTACTCGTCGTTTTACTACGACGGGTCGCCGCCACTGCAGTTTTTTTTGCAGAGGTTCGTTGCTTTGTCGTTTGACCACGTTAAAAGGTTTATCAGATCATTTTTACCATCGCTTGTGTCGTAGCCAGTCAGTTTTCTTAATTTCTTTCTCCCGAAATCTACAAAACTGGAAGCGAACCTTTTGGTGTCTACCAGAGCTGTGTGTCACTGCGTGCCTGGTCGTAAAAGGTAAAACAATTGCTATGATATTACATAAAATATGTCAAGCTTATATTTATGGTATGCATTCTTTAAAAACACCCTTTAGCTGGTAAATTGCTAACTCTTCCTTTTTTTGTAAAATATTGTAGATATAAAGAAGAATTAAACAACCTGTCGAGAAACCGAAACCTTGCTTTTAATTACCAGCATTCGAACCAAAATCCCTGAGAATCCTACAAAGAGTTACGTTGCAACTTGGCGCCCAACGTGGGGCTGGTTTAGCAGAAATGGTTCCGACAAATACACCATTGGGAGAACAAGGGCGGGGTCGCCGCAGCCTGAACCATAGTCACGGGGAATCTCCGCCTTTTTTTGGGGTCAGTAGCGGAGAACAGTCGCAACCAACAACACAAGGTACAAATTTTCCTTTTGCGCCCAGCCAATTTGAGCAAACAAATGGGGGAGCTCAAAACTTTCAGACAAGCGCTACAGGGCCGCAAGGCATACCGGTGCAGCCGGTCATCGTACCCCCAGATCCACAAGAAGATTTTGTTAGACTGGTTAATTCAGTTGTAACATCACTTAATCATTTAAATAATCATAATAATACGAATAGTTCGGCATGTAATGTAACAGGCACGAGTAACTCTAATTTAGTTGATGCTATGAAAATTTTACCAACTTTTGGAGATGACGGAACGTTGCATCCTATTGAGTTTTTACACCATATAGAAAACGTGGTGGATGTACAAATATTACCTTACACAAAGTTACTTTTGTTTTGAATAATTTGTTTAAAAAAACGGTGGGATGCTTTTTACGATCAATTTTATAGTTATAGGGAATTTAAACGGCTTTTATTAAAAATTACTGGGGTGCAGATAGGCAAATAAAAATTAAACTACAATTGGAGGCAGGGCGATATGAGGAAGATCAAGGGCTGCTAACCGAACATTTTAACAAATACTTTTGTGTCCTCCCTTTTGGTATTAAAACGGCGGTGAGTGCATTTAGTCGCGCTATGGATGTCGTTTTTGGGTCGGCTTTTCAGGGTTTCTTGTTAAACTACTTGGACGATCTACTTGTCATGAGCGATACATTTGAAAAACATTTAAACCACCTTAACCGGCTTTTTAGCCACCTAGCCTCGGCGGGATTGACGGTGAAGCTGGAGAAATGTTCTTTTTTCCAAACCGAGTTACGTTATTTGGGTTACATTGTTAATAGGCAGAAAAATAATGCCAGACCCGGACAGAATCCAGGCTCTACAAGATTATCAACGTCCTGCAAATTTCAAACAGTTGCAGGCGTTTTTGGGGTTGTGTCAGTATGATAGGATTTTTTCACCAAAGTTCGCAGAATTTTCGGCTCCGCTAACTAGTGATGTAAGGATACGTATCCAAAAATCCGTTGGATCCGAATATTAAAAGAATCCGGATTATCCGGAACCGGCCGAGAACTTGAATACGGATTCGGAATCAAAATAAATTCGCATCGGGTGGTTACTAATGCAAAGTGCAAAGAGAAAACGGAATCGGAATCGAGTGTAAGCGAACAACACGGTCTGCGATTTGGCATATTTGATATTGTGCTTTCTCTTTCTAATGACATTTCCTAAAAAAAGATGGCATAGTCATCGGGGTAACGGGTATCATATGAGATGAGACCCATTGGTTAAACTAGTCCCGCCTCACCCGAACCGAATTCAAACGAGAACGGCGCGACGCGGTGCCTTCTTATCCCTAAATTTCGACTTCGACTGGTATGATACCGATACCGCATCGACCTACCTAGCCGTGTATCCGGATAGAAAATGTTTTAGTCTGTTGCATGCATACGTATACATGATCTGTAACCGCTTTCGCGCGGGTCAAGAAATGGATTCGAATTCGGATAATGGATACGGATATTAGCTGATTCCGATTCCGTATGATTCGGATATCTAATGAATACGGATATTTACAACACTACCGCTAACCATACTGTTAAAGAAAAAAACAGCGTGGACGTGGAGTGACAGGCAGGAAACCGCATTCCATGGTCTTAAGTCTCTTTTACAACGGGAGACACTACTGTATCATCCGATTTGTAATGAACCTTTCTGTGTCCAAACTGATGCCAGTGACGTTGGCCTCGCGGCAATTTTGTTTCAGACGATCGGGGGAGAGCGTAGAATGGTAGCATATGCCTCGCGTCTCTTGTTGGACCGGGAAAAGAGATATTTTTCCACGGAAAAAGAAGTCTTGGCAGTCCTTTTTGCGTTGTCAAGAAGCCGTGTATATTTGTTGGGGAAGAAATTTTATTTGTATACTGATAATAGAGCGGCTACTTACATGAACCGCTGCCGATTAGTGTCGGAGCGAATTTCTCGGTGGGCGTTGATTATGCAGGAATACGATTTCGAAATAAAGCATATTCCCGGTCGCGAAAACATACTAGCGGACGCTCTTAGTCGTTATGCGGGGGCTAGGTATCCTACGCCCAAGGATAAATGTTTTAAGATTTTAAGTTTTTTCAAGTTACCTGGTGACTTCCAAAAACTAATTACAGAACTTTCGAAATTTCAAAGAGAAGATGAAAAGCTTCGGGTCATTAGGGATAATATAAATAAAGATAAGTCCTTGCAGTCGCGGTTTTTATTTCGTAACGATATTTTATATAAGATTAGTAAGACTGACGGTCACTACTTAATGTCTGTCTCTCGTATACCTTCGGACAAACTTATTGTTGTCTATAATTCAACTTTTCGGCATTTCGGGGTTTACAAAACGTGGCTACTTCTTAGAAATGAAGTTTGGTGGAACAATATGCATCGCGAAATTAAAAACCGCCTAAGGTTTTGCGAGATTTGTCAAAAAGCTAAAATTAGCATCTTGCCTAAACCCCCTCAAATGCAAATAATACCTTCAGGTAAAGACGATATCGTAGCTACCGATATTTTGGGGCCGCTTATACGTAGTCGGGGAGGGGCCATGTACCTCTTTGTGCTGGTAAATTTATTTACGAAACATGTTCGGCTTTATCCCTTAAAAAAGGCCACTTCGCGGGCTACGTTGAATCGCCTTTTAAAAGATTATTTTTCTAAGGATGCCGCGCCGAAACTTTTCAGGCGCAGAATGTGAAATTGGTCTATTCTTCGGTACGACACCCATGCGCAAATCCTTGCGAGCGCGTCATGCGGGGACTGGGTCGACTTTTAAGAACGTATTGTTCGGAACAACATTCGCGTTGGGCTTGGGAAATGTCTCGCTTTGAAATGTTTCTAAATACCGTCGTGCATGAATCTACAGGCTTTTCTGCAAATGAACTTCAATTCGAGGAACCCCCTGTCTCCTTTTTGCCTTCAGAGTATCGGGGAAATACAACCGGCACCCTGTCGCAAGCGGAAAAACTCATTTTGGCCGATGCCACATTACGGGGCCGTACTGACCGTCGATCGGCGCAGTTTCCTGGCCGTCCTTTTACGGAGTTTGAACCGGGTAATCTGGTTTTGCTGAGAGCAAACACCGTATCATCAGCCATTCGAGCTGAAATGAAAATTTTTTTATTGTTGTTCGAAGGCCCTTACCGGATAAAAAGAAAGGTTAGTGATGCTACTTATGTACTAAGTCACACTAATAATAATGTTGAAAGGGGTGTGTTTCATGCCTCGCATCTTAAAAAGTTTTTTGGTTCCTCTACGGCCTCTTCACCAAATTGGGAAAATTAAATGTTGCGAGGCCTAGCTGAAGGGGGGCGAAGATGTAACAAAACCCGTTACCTCCACCTATGTTCGTTTTACTCGTCGTTTTACTACGACGGGTCGCATCCACTGTGCAGTTTTTTTGCAGAGGTTCGTTGCTTTGTCGTGTGACCACTTTAAAAGGTTTATCAGATCATTTTTACCATCGCTTGTGTCGTAGCCAGTCAGTTTTCTTAATTTCTTTCTCTCGAAATCTACAAACTGGAAGCGAACCTTTTGGTGTCTACCAGAGCTGTAAAGTATTATTTTAGTCACTGCGTGCCTGGTCGTAAAAGGTAAAACAATTGCTATGATATTCTTACATAAAATATGTCGAGCTTATATTTATGGTATGCATTCTTTAAAAACACCCTTTAGCTGGTAAATTGCTAACTTTTCCTTTTTTTGTAAAAGATTGGTAGATATAAAGAAGAATTAAACAACCTGTCGCGAAACCGAAACCTTGCTTTTAATTACCAGCATTCGAACCCACAAAGAGTTAAGTTGCAAAGCCAAATAACAATACTTGACTCACGAAGTAAATATACTTGTGAGTTGACTTAATTAATAATAATTATAATGATAAAATAAATCAGACACAAGTAGATTATTCATAACAATGAATTGAAATCATAGTATATCACAGCAATATACCCAGTCGGTGTTTATTAATTATTCTACAGTCATTTATTCATCATTTATTTAAGTATTTATAAATTATTTATCACATTATGTAATATTTGTCTTGGATTTGATAATATCCAGTTTTTCTTGTATTTATTTAAAGATTTAATTATTCTAATTGATTGTGGAAATATATCAAAAATATACGGATTTATATTTATAAAATTTTTGTGACCAATTATGAATTTGTTAACTCTGTTTTTATAGGTTGTTGTATTTTTATAAAAACATACATAACATAGAAACTATTCAAAAATATATTTTAAAAATTATTTATGAAAAAGATTATTTATATTCGTCTGACTTGTTATATGAAGAAGGCAAAAAAATGGATATCAGACAACTTTTTTCATATAACATGTTAATATATATTTTAAAATATAAAAACCAAATCAACTATAATAATCACATAGGTAACACTCGTAATAAAAATACAAACTATAAAAACACAGTTAACAAAACAATGGGTCACAAAAATTTTATAAATATAATTCCATATATTCTTGATATATTGCCACAATCAATAAAAAAAATTGAATCATTATACAGGGTTCGGCAAAATGAACTACCCAAATTAAACAGCTTATAAAAATTTATTAACTTGAACAATAAAACGAATTAATACATATTTTTAAACTAGAAAGATGGGAGTTTTTTATGATTTAAATATAGTGCTTCGTAAATGATCGCCATTGTTCTCAATGCATTCTTCTAATTGATTAGCAAATTTTTGCATAACGTTTTGAAGAACGTGACGTGGGATAGCATTGATTTCATTTCTAATGTTTAATTTCAAATATCTTAAATTTATTGGTTTATTCACAAACACTTTAAGCTTTAAATAGCCCCAAAGAAAATAATCCGGAGCTGAAAGATCTGGGTATCTTGCTGGCCATGGAATCGTACAATTTCTTGAAATGAGTCTGTTTGGAAAGGATTCTCTTAAAATGTCCATGCTTATTCTCGCCGTATGACTTGCCGTATCGTATGAGTCTTGCTGAAACCAGTAATGTCTTATTTCTTCTTCAATTTGAGGTAAAAAGAATGTCTGCAGCATTTGAACATAGTGCGCAGCGGTAACCGTTACCGTTTGACCATTCTCTTCAAAAAAATAAGGTCCAATTATTCTAGACGCTGAAATGGCACACCATACAAGGCAAAGGTCGCTGTTGAATTTCCCGAGGATTCTTTTGAGCCCAATAACGGCAATTTCGCTTATTTACATCGCCGGTTGAGATAAAAATGTGCCTCGTCACTCATGAAAAGGTTATTTTCGATACCTTGGTGATTATCATGAACCAGGCGATAAAATTTAAATCTATTAACCTTATCTTCATCATTTATTTCCTGAGATATTGCGATCTTGTATGGATGAAAATTCATGCGTTTTAACATTCTTCTCGTGCTTCGATCACTCAAACCAAGAACGGATGCATGTTTAACAGCGATTTTTTTCGGACTACCAATAACTTACTTTCTTTCTTACCCTTTCTTCGTTACTTTCATTGCAGGCAGTTCTTGGTCTTCCACTACACTTTTTGTCTACAATAGATCCCAGTTGTCTCCATTTATTGCGCCAACCAAAATAGTCTTACGCTGAGGACAGCGACGGACATTAAAATGACGTCGAAAACACCTTTGAACAGCGATTACTGAATTAAATTGAATCAATTTCTCAACACAAAAGACGCGATGTTGTGTAGACCAACGCTTCATTTTGACAACTGTCAACAATTCTAACAAAATTTCCAAATCCTACTTTTCCATTTAAAACTATTTTCATTCAAAATAACCGAATCGTTTTTGTGTTATTAATGAAATAAAATGGGTAATACATTTTGCCGAACCCTGTATAAATATAAAAATTAAATTAAAAATTGGATATTATCAAATCCAAGACAAATAATACATAATGTGGTAAATAATTAATTAATAAATACCGACTGGGTATATTATTTTGATATATTGTGATTTCAATTCATGATTATGAATAATCTAGTTGTGTCTGATTTATTTAGTTATTTATTATTATTATTGTACATAAATTGTATAAACTTAGATGAATATTATTGTCATGTTTTATGAATAAAAATTTAGTGAAGATTTAAACACGTTTTGTTGTTATTTTTAAATATTTTAATAATGGATCTTCATCAGTTCAATATTATTTTTAAGTTAACTCACAACAAGTATGTTACTTTGTGAGTATTGATATTTGGCTTATTCAAGAAACTACATATACAGTGAGGGCATAAAGTCTGGAAATACCTAGTTTTTTACGAAATTATACATTTTCGGAAGAAACGCCGAAACACGTCTATTTTGTTCTCATTTTCTACACATTCTAAAAATATTTGATTATATACAGGGTGTGCCATAAAAGTTGGGCATTTGTCAAATTTGATTTTTTAAATAGAACACCCTGTATATTATTCCATTTTTGAATTGTGCGTTAGAAAATCAACATCTTTTGTATAAACCACCCTTCCTCTAAAATCAATTGTTTGCGAGATATTGCAACTTGAAAATTGGCAGCCCGCAAAATTAAATAAAGTCAAATAATTCAACACATTTTTATTTTAACAATAACAATCCAACTGAGACAATTTTAACGCAGCAAATGCTGAAATTGTTGACCGTTAACTTCCTGGCAATATCCTAGCCTCTCCATAAACTCCTCTTGTACGTTACAGATGAAAGAAGGTGAAATTTGCCGAATTTCATCCCTTATACGATTTTTTAAAGCTTCTATGTTAGGAGGTCTGTTAAAGTAAACTTTACTTTTTAAATAATCCCACAGGAAATTATCAAGGGGGGTCAAATCCGGTGACCTCGCAGGCCATTCTATGGGGCCACGACGTCCTATCCACCTGAAATATCTCGTTGAGATATTGCCTAACAGTTAGCGCGGCCCCATCTTGTTGAAACCACATTGTTAAGGCAGGTGTATCAGGCTCATCACCTGGATACCGCTGAGCTAAGGCAGGAATTAACTCTACTTGCAAAAAGTCTATATACATTTGGCCGGTCAAATTTTCGTCAAAAAAATAGGGACCTACAATCTGGTCTTGAAATATTCCTTCCCAAACGTTGACTTTTTCGGGATGTTGCGTATGAGCCACTTGAGCCCAATGGGGATTCTCTTTAGACCAATACCTACAGTTTTGCCGGTTGACAGTACCATTGAGAAAAAAGGTAGCTTCATCCGAAAATAAAACATTTGCACAAAACAAGGGATCCATGTTGCACCGTTCTTTCATAAAACTGGAGTCGGCGGTCATAGTCATATTCGTTTAATGTATTAGTCTTATTTTGTATGGATGATATTTCTCTTTATGCAGAATTTTTTTCACTGATGATTGACACACGTTTAAATCTAATGCCACTTGATGGGTTGACAAATGTGGATTCTCTTTGTAACTGAGTAAAACATCTAATTTAATATTATCATCTAATTTAGGCCTACCTGTCCTGGGCAGATCTTTTACAGTCCCATGTTCATGAAATTTTTTGACAATTTTGCTGACCGTAGATTTTGTAATTGCTTGTCGCTCTGGATGTGTTATTAAAAAGTTCGCAAACTTCGTCAAGATGCCTACGACGATCCCCCCAGCCAAACATCATAAGGATTTCAATCCTTTGGATCTCGGAAAGCATATTTTAAGACACAAATTACTATCTTATTTAAATGTGTTTGATTTTTGACACAACTATCATAATGGGACATGCTGGTTTCCAGGGTAGTGCAACAATTCAGGCTGTAAGAATTACCAATTTTCAAGTTGCAATATCTCGCAAACAATTGGCTTTAGAGGAAGGGTGGTTTATAAAAAAGATGTTGATTTTCTAACGCACAATTCAAAAATGGAATAATATACAGGGTGTTCTATTTAAAAAATCAAATTTGACAAATGCCCAACTTTTATGGCACACCCTGTATATAATCAAATATTTTTAGAATGTGTAGAAAATGACAACAAAATCGACGTGTTTCGGCGTTTCTTCCGAAAATGTATAGTTTCGTAAAAAACTAGGTGTTTCCAGACTTTATGCCCTCACTATATATATATATATATATATATATATATATATATATATATATATATATATATATATATATATATATATATATATATATATATATATATATATACAGGGTGGTGCAACCAAGATGGGGTGGACGATTGTGAGTAAACGGTGAGGAATTTCGAAAAAATTTGTTTTGGATATTATCGATAGTCAGACACGCTATGTTTTAAAATTATAGCCATAATACAGGGTGGTCCGAAAAACTCGTGGCGAACCAAACTTGTATTTTTTAAAATGGGACACCCGGTATATTATTGTTCCAATTGATTATCCTGGTCGTTACGATCATTTTGATATAGGGGTTATTGGGTCTAAAACTTATAGTAAGAGAATGGGAGGCGGTTAAAGTTGAAAAAATGCTCACAGTTCGGCCATTTTTTAAAGAAATTTGAAACAGGTATGGAAAAACCAAATATTCCATAAAACGTTACATATCCTTGAATACATTAATCACTTGCAATTTGTTTAAAATTATTCACTGTTATACAGGGTGATCAAGTTTTGCAAATACGCCCTGGACTCATTTTTTTTAAATGGAACACCCTGTATATTTTATTTTCATGTTAAAGATAACATTACGAGCTTTCAAAAAATACCATACATGATGCCTTTCTGACCAACAGTTTTTTAGTAAACTAGCCGTGAAAGCAAAGTTTCTTCATTCTAATACGATTATACTGAATTTACGTTGTTTACTATTGAAATGAAACAAAAGATTGACGAACTTGTCAAAGCTACTGCCGCATAATCCATTATTTACAAGTTAAGTGTAGGTGGCCCAATAATTATGAGGTAAGAAAACTGAGACCCGAAACTTTTACATGTTTATTAGAGATATTTCAAAAAACAGAAAATATTGTTTTTAGGAAATGTAAAGTAATTAATAAACAAAGATGATCAGTTATCAGTATTATTAATAGTGTAAGGAAATTAATTAAGCAAAAACAGAACATCTTTTCAAATTATTTAGGTATGTACTTACTTGTAAACCTAATTTAATATAAACAAGTAAGTACATACCTAAATAATTTTAAAAGATGTTCTATTTTTGCTTAATTAATTTCCTTACACTATTAATAATACTGATAACTGGTTATCTTTGTTTATTAATTACTTTACATTTCCTAAAAACAATATTTTCTGTTTTTTGAAATATCTCTAATAAACATGTAAAAGTTTCGGGTCTCAGTTTTCTTACCTCATAATTATTGGGCCACCTACACTTAACTTGTAAATAATGGATTATGCGGCAGTAGCTTTGACAAGTTCGTCAATCTTTTGTTTCATTTCAATAATAAACAACGTAAATTCAGTATAATCGTATTAGAATGAAGAAACTTTGCTTTCACGGCTAGTTTACTAAAAAACTGTTGGTCAGAAAGGCATCATGTATGGTATTTTTTGAAAGATCGTAATGTTATCTTTAACATGAAAATAAAATATACAGGGTGTTCCATTTAAAAAAAATGAGTGCAGGGCGTATTTGCAAAACTTGATCACCCTGTATAACAGTGAATAATTTTAAACAAATTGCAAGTGATTAATGTATTCAAGGATATGTAACGTTTTATGGAATATTTGGTTTTTCCATACCTGTTTCAAATTTCTTTAAAAAATGGCCGAACTGTGAGCATTTTTTCAACTTTAACCGCCTCCCATTCTCTTACTATAAGTTTTAGACCCAATAACCCCTATATCAAAATGATCGTAACGACCAGGAGAATCAATTGGAACAATAATATACCGGGTGTCCCATTTAAAAAAATACAAGTTTGGTTCGCCACGAGTTTTTCGGACCACCCTGTATTATGGCTATAATTTTAAAACATAGCGTGTCTGACTATCGATAATATCCAAAACAAATTTTTTCGAAATTCCTCACCGTTTACTCACAATCGTCCACCCCATCTTGGTTGCACCACCCTGTATATATATATATATATATATATATATATATATATATATATATATATATATATATATATATATATATATATATATATATAGGGTGGTCCTTATTTTCCAACTTTTGATTTTTTTCCGGACACCCCCTCAAATGATGTCACTGGATGAGTAAAAAATATGTGCAAAATTTCAGTTCGATTGGATAAACTCGGAAATTTAGTGTCACGCAAGTTCATTGGATGGCGAGAAAAGTCAGGCGGAACGATCCGGTAACTTGGCGGTTAGCCATCTCTATTAAGTTTAAAAAGAAGAATGGTCAGCCGCTTAAAAACCGAATGCGGTGCGAATGCTGATTTTCGCAACTGGGCTACCAGAATCATAATCGCGTTCGATTCTAAACTTAAGTATCGTTTCTGGTGTGCCGAGTCCGTGACACTTTAGATTGGAGGCTGGTAATCCATTGCATGGAAATAACACGCGCGTACCGTATGCAGTCAGAAAATGGCAAAAAGTGGCGCCGACTTCCCACCAGTGCCGACAGGCGGCCGACTGTTTCCCGGCTGCCGTTGCTTTACTGGGAAGGGTTAGCCGCTTAAGAACCGATTGCGGTGCGAAAGATGATTTTCGCAACTGGGCCGCCAGAATTGTAACCGCATTCGATCCGAAACGTAAGTATCGTTTCTGATGTGCAGTCCGTGACGCTTTAGGTTGAAGGCTGGCAATTCATTGCAGGGAAATAACACCCGCGTAACGTATGCAGTTAGAAAATAGCAAAAAGAGCCGCCGACTTCCCACCAGTGCCGACAGGCGGCCGACTTTTTCCCAACTGCCGTTGGTTTACTGGGGAAGAGGTGTGCTTTTGGACTTTCTTTCGTTTCATGGTGGAAAGAGCACCAGGCGGCGACGTTGGTTTTGGTTTCAAAGTCAATGCGGCACAAGCTCCTTGTCCTCAGGTTCAGCCTCAGGTTTCCCCGGGACCCAGAGAGAGGCTTTTGTCAACCTTGAAAGCCTGTCGACTTTCACCACCGCTATTGTAGCTGCCTCGCATGCTTTTAGAGTAGGAACCAAATCCTAAACCAGTCCATCAGTATACGGTCGTCGCATATTACTCTGATGTTCTCACCGGAGTGTGTCCACGATGGAAACGTTGGTGATTTCGTTTTGCTGTTGGAGGCAGACATAAGTGGTTTTGTCCAGCTCTCCCATTAGCTCTATTGACAAGTATTTCTCTATCGGCAGCTATTTTGCCGTAGGGGTTTGCTTTGTCTATTATTGCCACTTTTAAGTGGGTGGTAATTGCTTCTTTGTATGTTTTGGAGGGGGCGGCGATATTTTAGGATCTTGCCGCGGCCTCATTCCTTTTTGGGGTGTTCCCTCCGAGGATGTACCCGACGGCAATATTTTTCTTGTCCGCAGAAGCGACGTGTTCCTTACCTCTTGTGGAGGAAGAACTAGCATTCTCTACCTGGGGATTTCGTCGGATTGTAGTGGCCCACATGTTGGGGGGGGGGGGGGACTATTAGTGTTGACGGTGGCCTGTGCCTATTCCTTTGTCTTCTTTCTTCTTTTGGCTTCAGCACCCGACACTCTCTTCACGCGTCGGTGCTGGGGCCTTGATGGTCCCTGAGGTGGACAATATTGTCCACCCTCGAGGTTTCTTGAGGTCAGCATGTTCGCCCAACCTTTGATTGTTTGTTTTTTGTTTTATTTTGTTTTCCATGTTCGTCCCACGAGTAACTAGGAACCCTAATAGCACAAAAATATACTTAAAACGTTCAAATAACGTTTTATAGAGACCAGCGGATGTACCAGGAACGTTTTCAAAAAACCTTGAAGGGACTATTAGTGTTGACGGTGGCCTGTGCCTATTCCTTTGTCTTCTTTCTTCTTTTGGCTTCAGCACCCGACACTCTCTTCACGCGTCGGTGCTGGGGCCTTGATGGTCCCTGAGGTGGACAATATTGTCCAGCCTCGAGGTTTCTTGAGGTCAGCATGTTCGCCCAACCTTTGATTGTTTGTTTTTTGTTTTATTTTGTTTTCCATGTTCGTCCCACGAGTAACTAGGAACCCTAATAGCACAAAAATATACTTAAAACGTTCAAATAACGTTTTATAGAGACCAGCGGATGTACCAGGAACGTTTTCAAAAAACCTTGAACCTACCTCGAACGTCTTGGAACGTAGTTTGTCCACAAAAAGAATATACCAGAAACGAAAGTGAGAAACCTTAAAACGTTGTTTTACGCCTTTAGTTATAAGTACACCTAATACGTTTCAGGAACGTTTCATTAAGACCCATGGAAGGACCAAAAATTTTCTCAAAGAACCTACCCTGAACGTTTAAAGGACGTATTTTGTCCCTCAAAACGACTAGAATGGGATTTTACTTCCGTAGCTTAATTTGCAAATGAAATGTTTTTACCTTTCGGAATGAAATTCAACATAGGATTTCGCAAATACATTTTGCAAACCTAAGCATCAACACTACATTACGAACTGGTCATTTTGGGGCTTTAGGTACCAAAAGTAAACACTAATATTGCTTAAAAGACATTTATTTTTATCTACAGTTTTTCCTGGCTTCCAATCGTGATCTAGCTCTTTCCCTAAAAGTCTTCTTTTATTTCCTTGAGAATCCATTGGAAAACAATAAGTAAATTAAAAACGAATGTTTAATATATACATACATACAATCTGTTGATATTTTATCACAAATCAAAATTCAGGCTCCTACACATAATATATTTATTAAACGAATTACAAACACAGTTGTATCAAACACATCTATTATCAAAGATGGCGTCATAAAAATAGAAAAAAGTAAGGTTACGTTACGGACACTTGGATGATTATGGCAATAACTGTACTACCAGAGTGAAGACAACTATTTTTTTTTTGTTTTCTTGATCGTGAAACTTACAGGCAATGAAGGGTTAAAAAAACTGGTATGCTAGTTTTATTATTCAGTGCAAATTTTTAATGACTTTTTAACTACGATTTGTATCAGATTTCTTGTTGGTCTGTTATCGTTACAGTTGTCACCAATATCGACTGCTAAATCACTGCGCATATGCTGACACCTTTTTCCAACAGAAAACAACAACCAATCATTTTTCTGTCCACAATCGTTAAAAAAAAGCGCGAAGAGAACTTGAATTTCTCAAAATTTCAATTTTTTTTTAAAAAACCTGAAATAGGTGGAAAAAGATATTTAATGACCTATTGGTAAAATACGAGTATATCATTTAGATGTAATTGTTTCTTGGTGTTTTTTCCAGCTTTATATTAATTAAAGGTAATGATATACCCAATCTTTTTTTATTACACCTGTTTAGGTATTTATTACTAGCATTTCCAAATATAGTTTATGCTCGATTCCTATTAACCGCAGCCGGCGCCGCCGACTGTCTCCAAGCAATCGACAGTTCATACCCCCATTGTGCTCCCACCATAGAGTTATTTGCGATGGACCCCACCGCCTTCATGTTCTTCCTGAGTGGCTCAGTCCACTTCGTGCGGTCGTATAGCGTGTACCTCTTTGTCGGCAAAGTGTGATGTTAAAAGTGAATTTTTTTGTGTCAAATGGAAACGATTCAATTTACTTAGAACATGATGACAGCCAGATTGTTAATGCTAAACGGCCATCGAATAGTCAGGTACTTAAAGTACTGTTTTATAATTTACGTAAAGTAAAGTTGAATTTGCGCTCTAGTGCAACTTTAGTGGTGAAAGAAGTAGAAGTTTTTTTGAGAAAAGGCGAGAATTCTCACACGAAAATTCCAGCATTGCGTGGAGAAAGTACTACAATGAATGGAAGACTTTACAATCATGTAAGCATCGAACTGAAGTGCAGATACAGAAAGAAAATGCCTTTATTGAAAAACTCGACGATATATTTGATATTGCTCATGCCTTAGCTTTGGAGATGATAAATCAGGAGGACAGAGATTTCCTTATCAATCAAAGAAAAAGGACGCCCAGGATCTATGATTGAGGGAGACCGTTTATTCCAGGAAAAGGAGAAGCAATGATTTCGGAAGCATCAAGAAGACTTAAGGGGTTATATACAGTCAGGAGGCCTAAAAAAAGCGATTTTTCAAGAATTTTTCCTGAGAAGACTTTTGAATTTATTAATGTAAAAATTTGTACACATATTATGGTAACTTTTAACTGTATTTTAAGGTTTTTGTATTTGTAAAAATAATAATTTTGAAATATGCTATAGCTGATCTCCAGAAGTTCCTATCAAAAAAGGCATCTTGCGGTGAGAACGATATCTCTGGACTGGATCATCTAATATGAAAAACCAAACGGATTTCGTTAAAGTAATGTATAATCTTCTAATTAACGGAAGGAATAAGCAAAATGAAATTTTTTGACAAAATGGCGGCTTCTAAAAGAAAAAAACGAATTTTGACCAAAATTTTGGCATTAAAGTGTTTATATATATATATATATATATATATATATATATATATATATATATATATATATATATATATATATATATATATATATATACATACATATATATACATATATATATATATATATATATATATATATATATATATATATATATATATATATATATATATATATATATAAATATTTATCGGTGAGAAAAGACCTTCCGTTAATTAGTAAAAAATATACTTAAGAAGCTTGTGTTAAAATTTGAGACTGATCGGTTCAGCCGTTTCCGAGAAAACTTCGTCACCGACTTTAAAAACACAGTTTTGAGAAAAGCGCGTTTAAAGTTTCAAAAGCACTATATCTTGGAATGAATGGTATGTATATAAAATAGTGTATATATATTGTAAATATTTTAGCATGAATGGATGTATATAAGAACAAAAGAGTGTACATATTGTAAATATCTTCAGTATGAATGGTATGTATATAAGAATAAATGGGAAAGAATGAATGGAAGAATGAATGAATGAATAAATGGGATTGTAAATACACTATACCCAGTAGAAACTACGGATCGGTCACGATCATATAATGTAAATATGTACATAAGCAACATCTTAAGCTGGTTTTTTCGATTGCATTTTTCCAGCAATATGTAAATAGGAAACCTTAACACAGGAAAAAAATATCAACAACGCTCTTCAAGCTTAGACAAGAAAGCTCTCACTGACTCTGCAAGCATCTGCGGAAAGAGTCGTTCCTCCTCATTTTCACGTCGCTAGGCAACCAAGGGTTAACACCAACCCCGGCCGCCCCCTGGCTGTGTGGTCGCACTGGACTTCCTTGAATAGGGGTCGTAGTGTCGATGTCTGTAAATGTGTACATATTAGATATGCACGCATTAGTTAAGTTGTTGTCACGTGACGTTATACCATATTATTAAGGAATAAATATTTTTCAAAGTACTTTACATAGCGTACAATCGCTCTGACACGTCTTTACAAATATGCGTGTAACTTCGAAAATAATCGCTGGATTACCTTGAAATTTTCTGTGTGTCTACTTGAATATATGTACAGGGTGTCCCACATAAGATCCTCTATCCCCTTATCTCAAAAGATATTCGATTTAGGAAAAAAAGTTAAATACAAAGTATTATTGTTTTTAGGGGAACTTTTATATTATATACCGTTCACGTATACAGGGTACTCAGTTTTCCATGATCAGGCATCAACTTTGAAAAATTAAATGGGAGACCCTGTATATTATTTCGGATATGGATTCCTCACAAAAAATAAGAGTGACTTTCTGTAAGATATCTTATAGCTATCTCTCGTGGTTTAGGATATAACAGCCGTTTTATTAATTTTTTTGCTAAAAACGCGTTCATATTTTATGAATCTGCTATTTTTTTATTAGAGGCTATACCATAATTTATAATTCTAGTTGTGTAGTAGATTTCCAATAATATACCTACTGTAGTATACAGTTGTAACTAACATGACCAAAATTTCCAAGGAAATAATCGACCCAAATGATTTGTAAAATAAAATACCTATGTTCGATATAACAATAATCTTTAATACTTCATTTCAAACCAATGACGACTTAATATTTTAACACAATAAGAAATTAATTACAAATTAATTAATATATAAAAACAAACAAAACAAATACCTACATATAACGAAAGTACCAATAAACTATAAACAGAAAGCGTAAAATTAAAGTAAATGTGCTACATGCCCTCCATTCTGGGCAATACAAGTTGTGTAAATGACTTCCAGTTTTCTTAGGGCGTCTCTTACTGCATTACTTTCGTTGATAATTTCAATTTCTTCCCTTATTCGATTCCTGAGATCATTAATATCTTGAGGTTTATTTTTATAGACTTTGTCTTTTAATGTTCCCCACAGAAAATAGTCCAGAGGGGTCAAATCAGGACTCCGCGGAGGCCAACGAATATTTCCATTTGGCCCAATGACCTCTGCAAAATTTTCATCCAAATAATTTCTTACTTGAAGGGTGTTATGGCAAGGTGCTCCATCCATTTGGTAAATAATATTATTTATGTTACCATTGACCTCTAGTAATGGTCTGATATTGTTGGTCAATAGCTCCAAGTACGCCGCACCATTTAAATGGTTAACCATAAATATAGGACCTATTATCTGATTCCTGTAAATCGCACACCAGCAGTGAACACTACGACGACCTTGATGTTGTATAGTTTTAACGTTTCTTTTGTTTTCTTGAGACCAATAGTGAGAATTCTTTCTGTTAAATATGCCTGAAGTAGTAAAGATCGCTTCATCCGTCCAACAAATATTGTTAAAAAAATTGCCGTCACGAAAATGACGGTCCATCATTAAATTACAATATTCCAAGCGTAGAATATGATCGTTTGGTTCCAAGTGTTGTAATAGGGAATATGCATGTAATCCAAAAAATCCTGAAATATTTTTTTTTGTATTCTCTACATAAATTAAATGTTTATGCCAGTTGCTGTTTTCCATTTATTTTGGGTTTTATTAACAAAAAACAAGGTTTTATTTTGCAAATTTTCCTGCAAAATCCAACATCTCGTAAAACGGACTTCTTTTGTTTGTCACGTCACTTTTTTTATTACGTCAACGTTTTATAATGGCTAGTCACGGCTAGTGTAATGTAAATTTCAGTGTAAATCCATTTTCTTGAGCTTTTCCCAAAGACTAGAATATTTAGTCGATAGAAAACCTTTTATTTTATTAAACAGACTGGTTATAAATGACCAAAACGGCATTTGTGCAAAGAAAATCGGAAAATTGGCTGGAAGTTAGTGCTGGTGGATTTGCCTTTACAATTTAGTTAAAAACACTTATTGTTTATTATACTATAAAAATAAATGTACAGCAACATATGGTTACTTGAATTTAGCGATACTAACCTTTACAGATACCTCTTCATGTAAAATTTTTGAATAATTTTGCAGTAGGTACTTTCTTCGACATCGGTTTTTTGGGCACATGAAAAAGGAGGTTTACAGAGTACTTGCCTACCTACTTTTGCACTTTGGTACAATACAATATTTATAGTTTATATTTTTAATAGATTTTAACGTTTAATAAAAAGAATTATACACAAATAGCACTGTAATAAAAACACAACCGCTAGCATAATATGGCATAATAAATAACAAAATCATCTGGGAAAATAAAGCCGATCTACACAGTCCACACTTGCATTTCTTCTTCTGTGATTGGTTGATGTCTTACTAGGCGAGGAAAGAGAGGAGACGCATCAGCAGCTGCTTGGCATAGAGAGAGAAAGCTGCATAGTTGATGTGTTGGAAGAAAAAATAAATCGGATAGAGTATGATCCTAAAGGCCTGTTTACATTACATGCATGTTGGTGCCGCAAGAAGAAATTGCGTCCAAGCATGCACGTTGGTGGGTTTTCGATCAGCTATGCAATTTTACTTGCATTGCATGAAATTAGGACTTGTTCTAATTTAATTGCAAGTAGCATGCATTTTTAGTAACTTTTATAGTAATATTTCGAAGCACCAACCATATAAAAAGTAAACATAACCCCAAAAAATATCAATTTTGTTTTGAATGGCGTTCAAGTGTATTTAATATATTTTTTATTGTTTATCTTTATAAAAAAATTGGGCCGATATGTCCCAAAGCAGCATGTGGCAGATAAATATGTACAATAAAAACCTATTTTTTAATCAGCTGAGTTAGATATATTTTTAAAGTTGGCAACATTTCTTGTCAGAATACTTGCATACAAAATTTGCTTCATGTGTAAACGGTCATGTGATGCAATTAAATGCCTCGTTATAACTTCCATGCTATAAATTGCAAGTAATGTAAACAGGCTTTACAATGCGGATGTTTTTTGTGTTGCATAACAAAGCTAATCTATTGAATAAATCCCTCATGTCAACGATGGTGTAGCATATATAAAATTAATAACTTTTTTCGTACAATTTGATATCAAAATGGAGCGCGCTAAACAATTAACATACCAAAAGAAGTGTATTGTGCCAATGTGCACAAATACCAGTTCTACAACCCCAAACAAACATTTTTTTAGCGTGCCCAAACCAGCGGAAGCCAGAAGAAAGTGGTGGAAAATTATTACGCGAGACCAGGAGAATAATGCTCAATTGCCTGAAAAAACATCTTTATTTTGTTGTGAAGATCACTTTATTGTAAGTAATTTTTAAAGTTAAGTTACAATATGATTGCATATACTTATACTTAGGTATATGTATGATTGTTCCACATAACCTCAATAATATTTTGTAATTAATTAATACTAATAGTAATGTATACGTAGGTAATAAAACTTTCCACTTTTTTATTTACAGTTGGAGGAGGATACTGAAAATTATATGGAATATCAAATAATGTGTAAACAACAAGGACAACAAGTCACTTTACGTTTAAAGAAGGGTATTTTGCCACATGTTTTTCAATGTCAAAAAAAAACTGACTCTAAACCAGAGGGAAAGGGTGCTGTGAAGAGGAGAAAATTGGAAATATTGCAAGAAGTATTAACACTTGACAACCGACTACCACATACTACCACAGTAATAGAGTGTAAAGCAGAACCAAATACATTCGATGATACTGTACACAAAGAGGAGGGACCTTCATGTCACGATAAAGCTATTCAAGTTAATAAAAGACCTGAATATCGCAGTAAAGGCATTAATACCAAAGCCAAGGGCATCAGTGTTGCCTTATCACCATTTCAGAAACCCTCAATGAATGCATCCACATCTCCATTTAAAATAGAAAGAATTTTGGGTATCACAAGGGATGAGGAGAAAAAAAGCAGTGACACCATATCTCTACAATCCATGACTTCAGAGTCATCAGAGACCACGACAGAATACGAGCCCCGGAGCTCAACTTCTGAAGAGAGTTGGCTTGAAGAAGAGGTATCAGATAGAGAGTTTAAGAACACGATACGTGGTGGAATGCTGATAGCTATTGAAAAAGAACCAAAATTGTTACTTGGATTGCCAGAAAAAAGTTATTATTTAATAAAGTTATTGAGTGAAAAAATCCCAGCACATACAATAGATATATTAATTACTTTAAAGAAAGTCAAATTAAATGATTCCTTTAGTGTACTGGCTTTGCATTTTGGATACTCACAAAGTACTGTCAGTCGTGTTTTTAGAAAAATTATTGTATTACTTGCCAACTGTTTAAAAAATTTAATTCTGTGGCCAGACTCTTTAAGAGTGGCACTGCATTTACCAATACCATTTAGAGCGAGATATTCCAATGTTGTTTCCATAATCGACTGCCTTGAAATAGAAATTGAGAGGCCTACGAATGCAGTACATCAGTCTTTAACATGGTCTCAATATAAAGGTTGCAATACCTTAAAGTATCTTATATCCTGTACACCAGATGGTTTAGTAAATTTCACATCTGAGGGATATGGAGGAAGAGCATCAGATGTTGCCATAGTTGAAGATTGTGGCTATTTAGAAAAGTTACCCCCCAATGTAGGCGTTATGGCTGATAGAGGATTCAAGAATATTTCTCACATGTTGCAAAGTGTGAACTGTGTTCTCATACGGCCCCCTTCTGTTTCAAGAACAGTTACAAGTTCAAAAGAAGAGGTCAGGCAGGCAAAACAAATTGCTGCGTTAAGAATTCATGTTGAACGTGTTATTGGCCGACTCAGGGAATTTAACATGTTGTTACCACATGCATGTATAGACAACCATTTTATGCCCTTAATGGATTATGTGTTAATAACATCTTGTGGCATTATAAATATGCAAAATTTTTTGACAAGAAACCAAGTATAGTGTTTTTTAATTTTTTTTGTATAAGATACACTTGATAATAAAATATATCGAATATGTCTCAGGTATCAACATATTTTAATATAGTTTCAAGACTTAAGACTGGGATAAAGAACAGAAAATTTATAATTTTGAGTTTTTACTCTAAGTACTGTGAGTAAGTAAATAAATAATTAAGATATTTTATGTACAGTCCAATTAATAGAATGTATATTATTCTACGTTATGATCTATTATTTTTTTTTATATTTTACGAGTAGTTTAAATTGAGTGCTAACTGCTAAAAGACTTATTTTAGGGTATTACTGTTTATCATAAATGTGAATATGTTAAAAAACATTTCTGTGGCTTGGTACAAGAAGTCAGTTTTCAGGTCGAGTTAATTAAGGGGAAAAAAGAAATTGTTAAAAATATTCGATTGATTAAAATCTACCACAAAAGTTTTGATTGTTTCAAATTTGGGATATAATGTAACTGTTTTGAGTTATAATAATAATTTTATAAGTTTTCGTGCAATAATCTCAAATGTTGACATTAGTGCTTCTTGGACGCAATTTATATTATGTACATTATTGACATAGGTACTGGTTAGTGTCAACATGCATGGGCACCCTTAGAAATTTTAAAGTTGTATATCTCTGTTGCTACTTACGGGGCCCATGCCAAGTTCCGGGTTTTTGATAGTGAGTTTACTAGGAATGTTTTGGTAAAGAAAAAAAAATATTTTGTAATTTGCAAAAAAGTTGAATATTTGCTTTGCAATACCACCCCCCACCCCCCCCCCCTCCGGGATGAACACGTTTAGTTTTCTTATTTATTATTTTTTCTAAACAAATTTTACATGATTTTGTCGAAAATTTTTTAATTTTAAGAGAAAAAAAAACATGTTAGTAGAAAGGTATAGTCATTTGATTTTTTTTAAATTATATTTTAAGTTTAAAAAAATTCAGATGACTAACTTTCTACTAACACATATTTTTTCTTACAATTTAAAAATTTTCGACAAAGTGATGTAAAATTTGTTTAGAAAAATAATAAATTAAATACCTAAACGTGTGCATTTTTTTTCCAGGGGGTCGAAGCAAAGAATCAACTTTTTTTCGCAAATTACAATTTTTTTTTCCTTCACCAAAACACTCCTAGTAGGTTCACTATCAAATATCCGGAACTTGGCATTCAACTGAGATATACAACTTCAAAATTTCTAAAGTTAACTTATTATTTTTGTTTAATAAAGGGTGATTCTTACAGCTGACTTTAGCAGAAGTTATTTTTTTATATTTTAATTATATTTAGATTGTGTAAACTTGTACATACAGTGTGACCAGTAAAGTCCGCATCATATGGAATTTTTTTTATTAATAGCTTTATTCCAAATTTGACTTTGGCAGCAATTTCTGTTTCGATCGAAATGAAAATTAACCAAAGAAATAGTAGTCACGTGATTCGTATTATCTGCCAAAATTTAATTTTTTCCAAAAAAAATTCAAAAGTGGGGTTATTTCTCAAAATATCGAAAACAGTTATTAGAAACAGTTCTTCTAAATGCAATTTTTAGCTCATATGCAAAATTTCAGCTGCATAAAGATAATTTTGATTTTTTGCCCATTTTTTGTAAATTGCACCACTGTTGCCAAATAAGACTCAACGCAACCTACATAAAACTTCTTAGTTTTGACAATGCTTTATTCCAGACACATTTTCTTTAAAGTAGAGCCATATTAAATGTGTGTTTTTCTACAAAATCCAAATGGGGCTATTAAAATTTGGTCACAAGTGATGCAAAGTTTATTTGTTTTGGACCCCGTATAAGGTAACTTCATAAAATAACTATTTTTGAAAAAGTAGTTTATGTCTAAAAGTAATACACATTATAATTAAGACAAACAAGCACACAGTGTCATCAGCAACGTCTGCATTAATTGGAAAATAAATTTACAATACTAATTAATTTTTTCGAAACTGCACTTCAATAATAAAAGACTATTTTTACTTGTTTTATAAAATAGCTTCATAACAAATTTTAATAAAGGGGTTTTAAATTGAATCATTGGAAGTAGATAAACTTTACGTAAAGTTAAACGAAAATTTATTTTCCACTTAATGCAGACGTTACTGATGACACTGTGTATTTGTTTGGCTTAATTATAAGTCGAAGATCGAAGCAGAAATTGATGCCAAAGTCAAATTTCGAATAAAGCTGTTAATGAAAAAAATCACATATGATGCGGACTTTACTGTCACACTGTATATATATATATATATATATATATATATATATATATATATATATATATATATATATATATATATATATATATATATATATATATATAAGTTAACCTTAGAAATTTCAAAGTCGTATATCTCTGTTCCTACTTACAGGAACCGCACCAAATTTAGGGATTTTAATAGTGAGCCCACTGGGAATGTTTTGGTAAAGAAAAAAAACATTTAGTAATTTCTATATATTATATTATATTATATATATATATATATATATATATATATATATATATATATATATATATAATATGTATGTATATATAAGCTAAATAAATGTTTTTCAGAAAAGTTTGATTTCCTTTTTTATTTCGTAAGGACGGCCAAATTAAGTTTGAGTTACTTAATTTGGTATTGGGAGATCAAGACCCAATTAAGTTTGACTTCGTTGTTAATTTGATCTTTGAAGGCCAAATTAAATTTGAGTGACTACTACTTAATTTGGCCTTGAGAAACCAAGACTAAATGAAGTGTGATATTAAGTAGAAATAAAACAGGTATAAAAACAAGTTAAATTGTGATTCAAATACATATTATATTGTTGTTGCGACTGAGACTAAGCAATAGTCTCTGGGATCGTATGGAGGGAATGAAGTTAAAACAGCATATAAAAAATAGGATTTATTAATTAACCTATAATAAACTAAGGTTTGGCTTCGAACAAATAAAATAAAATATCGCCTCTGTAGAGAAACAAGAGGCCAAGCGACAAATTTGTAAGTTTTGAGATCTCTTATAGCAATATCCTAGAACCCTAACTAACGTTGTGTAAAAAGGTGACAAGAGGATTAAGGAGACAGCCGAGGAGGCAAGCGCGAAACTTAAATAAGAATGAGAGCAAAAATTGCGGATTTTCTGCTTTCCTCAACTATCTTGTATTTGGCGCTTGACCCCTTGTTGCTTGGTTGCTACAGGGGCGATATGTATTTACGTTCTTACCTCTCTTACATCTTCTCTGTAAGGGCGGCTCTTCTACCGACCAACAGGCACATGTCTTATCTCGACATCTTCTCTGTAACGACCAGGCGCGGCCCGTGAAATTTTAAAGTTGTATATCTCTGTTGCTACTTATGGGACCCATGCCAAGTTCAGGTTTGTTAGTAGTGATCCTACTAAGAATGTTTGGGTAAAGAAAAAAGATATTTTGTAATTTGCGAGAAAAAGTTGAATTTTTAAATGGACCCACCTGGAAAAAAAATTAACAAACAGGCTTAGGTATTTTCTTTATTATTTTTTTCAAACAAATTTTACATCATTTTGTCGACAATTCTTAAGTTTTAAGAGAAAAGAATGTGATAGTAGAAAGTTATAGTCATTTGAATTTTTTTAAACCTAAAATATAATTAACAAAAAAATCAAATGACTACAACTTTCTACTAACACATTTTTTCTCTTAAAATTTAGGAATTTTCGACAAAATGATGTAAAATTTGTTTGAAAAAAATAATAAAGAAAATACCTAAGCCTGTTTGTTAATTTTTTTTCCAGGTGGGTCCATTTAAAAATTCAACTTTTTCTCGCAAATTACAAAATATCTTTTTTCTTTACCCAAACATTCTTAGTAGGATCACTACTAACAAACCTGAACTTGGCATGGGTCCCATAAGTAGCAACAGAGATATACAACTTTAAAATTTCACGGGCCGCGTCTGGTAACGACTGCCCATCACTTTATCATCCAGTGATCGATGATCGGTGCATTGCTAGGTCAGCATAACTTAGCTTACTCCGTAAAGTTAAACAAAACTCAGCTGACCTTCAATGCCATCACCAAGTCCACCGAACAACAAAGTGCCTATTCATCGAAGCCAAAATAATCTTTTGATTTTAAAAATAATTAATAGAAGGATCTGTAATATTAACATGACTGACATATGCCCCTCGTTCGCGAAAGCTGCACCCACAGCTTTACAAAATTTCCATTTTATTATACAATTCATTATGTTGGTCAAGCCGCCGTTTTTATTTTGCCTTATTTACTCAGTTAAATAACTTTCTAACTCTTTAACTTTACTAAAATATTGCACCGATACCCACATCTAATGTCATACAGAAGGTTCAACCTTATCAACTTATAAAGTATTATTTTTTCTAGTGAAAACGCAACTACAAAGGTCAAATAATCTAAAATAAAATTAAACTTGGTGCTGATAACATTTCTCTTAAATATCTACATAACAAAACCTCAAAAAGTAGCACTCCTTGAAAAATGACCTCGTGACACATTGACGTTTATGGCAACATATGACAAGACTTTACTGAAGATTGGCTTAATTCTAATAACGCTGCTGGTCATTGATAAATTATGGACAACTATTAGCCAGAAGTTGTTATATTAAAGATTCCCCACTTTTTGAATGAATTTTCCTTATCCCCCATTCTTCCTCGCCGCAAATCTACAAGATTATGCATGATGGATGCAGCTGGAAGCGGTTTGCTTTGATAAAGTTATCTCTACTGAGCCCTGGGCCCTAGAGCATTTTCGAGATACCAGATACTATTAGGTGTTAGGTTACCTAACGTGATGTTGGTAGTATAATGTAACTGCCTTTTCTTTGCTTGCGTGCCATGTGGCGACGTTGAGTAAAGGCTTCTGTTTCCTCAGGTTTAGGTATAATGGATATATTCTGGCTCCCCTTTGGTATAGGAAGTGGTGCATGTTATTTGGCTCATCCCTAATCTGGTCCGTTAGGGGGGGGGGGGGGGGCAGGGGTGTCATTTCCCCGGGCCCGCACTGCTTTGAGGGGCCCGCAACTCAAAATTTACTTATTAGCCGGGGGCCCCGGGCCAGAAAGACTACTGCCCCGGGGCCCGTTCGGCTGTCGATTATTATCAGCCAGGGAGCCTCGGGCCAGAAAATTTTCCCCTGGAGCCCGTGCCGGCTCTCGACGGCCCTGTCCCCAATCTCCACTGCCATTGTGCGATTGTGTCCAGGTACATGGAACATAGAGTGCGTATCAATACTTATGAATATATAAACTAATTTTACATGCTTTAGGTACTAATAAAATTAAAATTAGAAAATACATTTGTCTTAACACATATATCATATTAAAAATTCCTAATATTTAAACTAGTCTATGAACTTACTTACTACTTAACTTGCTTATCAATATAAATTACAATTTCTTGTAAATTCAAAAAATACAAGTATGTTTAAAATAATGATTTACATAATACTTGTATAAGAGAAAAACGATCCCTGTTTAGTTTAAGCTTTAGTTTGATCTTTTTCTACCTCCAAGTAGGTATACTGAGTTACTGAGTAGTAGTCCAACACTACAACATATCAAAAAGTAATTAATATCTTTCCACTGTTCGTTACTTCAGAACAGGGATAAGAATTTATATGATTATATAGTAGTGTCAATATTTCTAATTTTATTTTTAAAAAAATTTGGGAATGGCGAATGCGCTGGAAAAAAATTAAAATTAATAATTTTGATTTCGGGGCGCCATAATTTTACTTTTAGATTATTCTGGTGGCAGAAGTACCCCCACGAGCATCTCTCGTACAAGCGGAAAGTGTAGTAATTATAAAGGAGTGAGATTATGCACAGGGTTGTCAGATGATTCAAAACTGATATCGTGAGATTATTAATACTAATACTTAATGAAATAAAAAATAATAAAATGACTTTCTAGTTTTGAAAACACCGACGAAAATACCAAGAAATGCCACACAGAGGTTATAGTTAAATTACTGAAAGCTAAACAGACAAATATTTTTTTGGTTGTAATATTTGGATGTTATGTTCAGTTTACTTTTGAGACAGAAAATTAATATAACAGCCAAATGTATTATGTTTTCATTTTTAGCTTAATATCCTAGATACAAAAAATTATTAGTACAAAAATTGTTTAATGCTACTTACCCGTCACCAGATTTTTTTCTTCAGATAGGTATCTATTAGGTTCATAACTAGGTACCACATACATAAAGTTTACATCCTCGTACTAAACATGGACTAAATTTTAAGTATTATATTTTAGGTGATTCTAAAAAAACGAATTTATATTAAAAACTGTACTTAATATAAAATATCCCAAAAATATAACGTCAGTCAAAAAAATTGGCTATAGAAATATTGGATATATTATGTATTTTAGCATTAGCTGTCTTGGGTCAAAATATGTAGGACAATTTATGTTCCTATTCTACTTATATCTTTAGATGAACTTTGTTTTCTAACCAAGGAATGGTGAAATCGTGCCTTAAAGTTTATTGATCTTTTCAGTGACCATCCTGTATTACACAGTCTATGAAAAACATTATTAAAGCAATAAAAATGCATGATGGAAAAAAATAGCAACTATGAAAAGAAAACGTGTTGTTAACACTTTACTTAGTACCTAGTCATCTTTCTATACTCCACTCCTGCATGCCAGATTTAAATAAAAAAGAAGGAAACTAAGTCACTTGGCCGAGAAATTTTAAAATATTAAACTATTTTGACAGCTAATAACTTTTTGAGAATCATTTAAGCCAATTTTTTTATCTTACTTAACTGCACATTTAAAATTCGAGTATTTTTGGGCTTAGAAACATTTAGCCAAATAACTGTACCTATCTATCTATGACCCAAAATTATCTCTACAACTACTTGAATATTATAGGATTTATATGTAGGTACCTACCCAATATTTTATGTTTACCTCTTCAATCTTCCTATTTCTTTTATTAAGCATAACAGAATTGCAATCTGATAACGAAGCACCGGATATTTCTTTAAGTAATCTCCACCAAAATAGATGCACAGCACTTTTTCCAAACTTTCATAATATACCTAACCTTTATGACGGTTCCGAATATTTTTGAAGATTTCTTACAATCACAATTATTTTCAGAAAACTATACATAATTTTTGTTGTTTAATACACAAGGATAATTGCAACGCAGAGTACTATTTAGGTACGTACTTAAATGAACAAAGTATTTTAACTGATATACATCTTTGAAGTACGGCGACCATAACCGGCCATAACTCTGTACTGTAGCTGTCAGTCAGCTGTCACAGCACAGAGCTGTATCGGATAATATTTGCTTTACGTCTACCCATTTTCTTGTCTTAGTCCGAGAGTCGGTAATCATCTTGTGTTTCCTCTCCCAGAAAAAATGTACTATAATTATTGTAAAAAAATCACCTTTTTGACTTTAGGTCTTGTCGACTGACATTTTTGTATTCCTAAGCATCTAACATTACAATATTAACAATCAGTTTGGTAAATCAATTGATATAGGTACAATCATACGAGAAAATACTGACTTGCTTTCGGACTATCACAGAAATTCTTGATTTTCTCGACGTTTGTAGGTAGGCACCCCTCGGTTCAGTTTTACGTTAACATGTAGATTGCCACTTATCCTCGTGACGTAACTTTTTTGAGCCGGCAAATGGCTCCTTTTGAAATTGTAATAAATTATACCGAAAAGTAAAAATTTTTTTTAGCTAAATTAACGCAGTAATTTTCCTCAAAATAGCAGTTTTGGGGTTGTAATGACCTCCTTAAACGATTTATGCAATAAAAAAAAAATATGCATATTCCTTATTGAGCCAACTTAAATGCCCTGTAATTATTTATTTGCAGCGTCCTATGGATATCAGTTCTAGCAATATCTAAGTCCTTTTCTGCATCTCTGATGGAATTTTCTGTAAATTCTTCGAAATACAAACATATCGCACCCTTGCTTCAAAAGTGGCACAACTCAAAAATTGCAGATTTAGTGTTAATATGGTCAGCGGATTAGGGAAAAAACGCTTTATTAATCAGCAAAAGTGTATTAAATTAACTGCATTGGTTGAACACTAGACGGCTACAGTGTCGCTTTTTAAGATCAGAACGAATCAAAACCACTTCTACAAAACTGACATAATGTTAGTTATATAAAGGGTGTCCCAATAAGAACGCACATTTTAATTGTGAAATAAAAGTCATCATTTATTTTAAAATAAGTGTTATTTATATTTTAATAGAAAGTTAATACACTGCAATTAAACGTGAAAAATAATATCTGGCAAATGGCCGCCCCGACTATGGTGACAGAATCTTATCCTTTTCGAGACATTTTCAATTACATTTTCACACAATTCTGACCCAATTTCGCTAATAACGCGTTCAATTTCGTTCTTCAACTGTGGTATTGTTGTTGGGTTATTAGCGTATACGCGTGATTTTAAAAAACCCCAAAGAAAGAAAGCGCAAGGCGTTAAATCGCACGATCTTGCGGGCCAGTTCTGATCTCCATTACGTGAGATGACACGACCGGGAAACTTTCCTTGCAACAACTGAATTGCTTCGCGTGTAGTGTGACATGTCGCACCATCCTGTTGATACCACATAGCTTCCGTATCCATACCATCCAACTGATGCCATAAAAACTCAGTGAGCATGTTACGATAGCGTTCGCTGTTCACAGTAACTGCATTTTCTGCCTCGTCCTCGAAGAAGTATGGTCCTATCATTCCACCTGCCCAAATTCCGCACCAAACAGTGACTCTTAATGGATGCATTTTCTTCTCGTGAATAACTCTAGGATTTTCTTCACCCCAAATCCGGCAATTTTGTTTATTAACAAAGCCGTTAAGGTGAAAGTGTGCCTCATCGGTGAACAGAATATTCTTCGAAAAATCGACATTCCTTTATTGTTCTTGCAATACTCAAGAAGAAAATGTACGGCGTGTCGTATGGTCCAATGGCTTCAATTCTTGCGTCAATTGAATCTTATAAGCATGGAAATGAAGATCTTTTGTGAGAATTCGATGGGTAGTGCTCCTTGTAAGGTGCAACTGTTGTGAACGATGAAGGAAAGATGTTCTCGGATTCTCGCCAACACTTTCGCACGCTGTGGCAATGTTTTCAACAGAGCGACTAGTACGGCGACGCACTGGTGGTTTCACGTCCACGACAGAACCATTTTGCTCAAATTTGTTAAGTAGTCTTTGAACGGTCGTGTGATTTGGCGCATTGTGTCGACCAAAAATGCCACGCAATTTTCGAACTGTTTCCGCAAAACATTCTCCATATTTGTAGTGTGTTTTAACAATAATAATTCGTTGTTCGACCGTATAGCGTTCCATGACTACTAATCGCAAACTGTTTACATTATTCTTATCATTTGTTTGTTGGCCTACTGCGAATAAAGTAAGAATGCCGCGCCATTCAAAATGTGCTACCATACCATCATTCTGATTAAAATCACCCTTATTATAGAACATCCTTTGATGTTAAACAAATTATCCTTAACTTGCCAAGCTTCGCTTAAAACAATAATGTCACAAAACAACAGATTGTAAGCCCGAAGAAACACTAACAGTTGATCAAAGTTTTTGTTTATACTTCGTATGTTAAAATGAATTATATTTAATAGTTTATTGTTTATGTTAATGTTTGTTCTCACTAACTTGCAGTCTATGCGTTCCTGAGTGGGTTGGTTGTCCAGCAAGTCCAACTCTTGTAAGATCGCGATTTCTTGTGAATTAGGATCCATTACTGTATCCATACTCGATTTTGCTCCTTAGTATTTGTATGAGATATTTGTATGATGGACAATCCTTATCACTTGCTTTGTGTTTTAGATCATAATCAAGGTTAAATTTTTTATTTGCGATTTCCCAGTTTATACATTTTTTATATCGTTTTTGGCACTCTTGAATTGTGTGCTCACCCGCACAATATTCACGTGTAATCTTATTGGAGCAGGCATTATTCTTGTGATAGTGCTCCTGGCAATTAAAACAACCTTGTATATTTATATCTTCATAAATTGGGTATCGTTCCCACAGTACAAACACTTGTTTCATGCTCATAAATTTGTTAAATAAATTAGATGAACAATCTCCATATATTATATAGGTTCCTCCTGTTTTTTTTTTGTTTTTTTTTACAAACGTTACTTGCAATTCGTCACTGGCATCGATAAATGTGTTTTGTTCCCTTATGTAATTTTCTATGCTTTGTTTGTCTAGGTTGTCCTCCGACTCCACTTTATTCCCTACTATTTTAAAACATGGCTTTTTCATTTTTGTTATTTGTATTTCGTAGTTTTCCAAATTATTTTCAGCTGTTCTTTTTAGTGTCTCCACGTCACCTTTGTTTTGACACTTTACTAGTATGCCTCCATTTTTTGTGCCTCTTGTACTTTTAATACTAATTTTTAGTTGTGATGGATTGATATGTTTTTGTAAATCTACTTTAGTTTTTTCAGTATTTTGCCGCTTTTTCGGTTTAATTATAAGGTTAGGTATATTGTTTGGTTTCGTGGGTTCCAAAGCGGGTTTTTGTAGGATATCACTGTAGAGAAGATGCCCATTCGTAGAATTCAGGTTTGTTTCTAAGTCTGTAATAGGGTTATTATTTCATCTTTACCTTCTATTATCTTTATTTTGTCCACTATTGTTTGGTATAAAAGTGTGTGGGTATCAAATTTTAGGCAGTCTGGACAGTTAAACTTTAGAATCACCCGCTAGGTGGCGTTATGGTATGTTATTTCCTGCTTGTGTTTTGCAAAACGGATTTAAGATGCAGTAGCGTCGATTGCCTCGGTGCGACTGGGTTATGGCTGTCTGAATGAGTCCCAACAAGGACGAAACAGCTGTCATAGTCTACCCGGCCCGGGGTTGTCCATATTCTTGGACTTTGATGCAAAAGAGGAACACACTTCCACAGTCCGAAAAGACTGATATTATTTTGTCGTTTAACTGATGAACCTATCCCCAAGAAACAGTCCCAAAAAATATATATATATTTAAAATGGTTCAAGAAACATAAAAATTATATATATATATATATATATATATATATATATATATATATATATATATATATATATATATAAAACGATAATTGCCGTAGAAGGAAAATTATCTTTAATTTTAATTGAAAAGTACGATAACGTAAGACAGTGTCGTCCAGAACTGAAAAGTGATTGAATATTAAATTTGACAAAATATCTTTATGGTTATTCATATGTATGTACCTTTCAGGCGCGGCCCGTCCATAAGGTCATTTGGTCAATGACCCACCTAAAATTTTCAGTGATCTACCTCATAATTTATTTTTTAATTTTTTAAAACCAAAAAATAATCTTTTGTTTCAAAGTTCCATGCGAAAAGTCCCCAAGAGAGAATCAAGCCAAGACATCGTCAAAGGATATCCAAGCTTGCTCCGGGCTGGGTCATATTTTAAATTGATCTTATAGGTTTATATGGACGACATAAATTCATTAAAAGTAAGAGAGAAACAGACATACGCCCTTTAGGAAGTTAAAAAGAGACACAATTGGTCGACGGCCCACCCATAATATCTGGCCACTCCCACTATGGAAATACTCTCAAACCGCCCCCTACCGCCTACTATTTCAAAACATTTGGTTCGGAAAAAGAAAAACTAATTAGGTACCTAACATGCGAATTGTATTTGCATCGTATTAATAATATTAATTATTAGTGGTTAAACATAAAATAAATACGAATTCTGTCAGGCCAGCGCTAGGCATCAAATTTAACGACATCGGACCGATTTTTTTATATAACGAGCGTAGTGCAGCGGTATCACCGCAGCGAGTTAATCTGACGGTCGCGGTTTCGAATCCGTGCTGGGGCAAGAACTTTTTTTTTAATTTTTTGTTATTTAAAAAATTAGATCGGCTCTAAAAAGTGTATTTGCAACAAGTTGTTCCTCGATAAAATATTTTTAAAATTGTTAGATTGTTGGCAATCTCATATTTACTACAGCTTACAGCCTGCACGTGCGTAGACAAATATCGTATTACTCTGTCTAGTCGCCAGCATTGTATTTATTAAAGAAAACGGAGTTTCGGCAGCGTTCCTAATTTTATTTTACAAATAATCATGCTTTTATCTCAGAATTTTGTTCTGTTTATATTCTGGGATTTTAGTACAAGGCGCGACATCTATTGAAGAGACGCTAAACTTATCACAACGGAACCCGCTAAAATCTACTATTTTAGAGTATTAAAACACATAGAAAAAAAGCCATAAACAAAAAAGTGATACTAAAAGTCATAAACATCAAGAGTAGTAATGTTCAATATTCTGCAGTACCTATTTTATGATTTTTGCAGTGTTTATTTGTAGGTAAATAATTTCTTGGCACATTATTAAAAAACCTTTCTTAAATAAAAAAGTGTATTTTGCTTGTTGCGTTGATATCACTAGTTGGCCACAAAATTTTGACCCACCTGTAAAAAACTCACGGGCCGTGCCTGATATATATATATATATATATATATATATATATATATATATATATATATATATATATATATATATATATATATACAGTGACCGGCAAAAAGTTCGCAACATATGGGAAAATTTTTTATTAGGAGAGTATCGAAAAAACTTTTCCGGGGGATCGGTTCTGCATGTCCGATAACCTAAAAATCGATTTTGACATACGTCACGTGACCACTGGTATAGCGTCAAATTAAAAAAAAATTGTTAATTTACAAAAAGTGAGGTTAGTTGACGAGATATCAAAAGAAGTTATTTGAAAAAATTGCTTAGAATTAAATTCTAGGTCCTTGTGCAAAATTTTAAGATTTTATTTAAAAAAATTGGAAAACTCAATTTTTTTTAAATATTTTTTTATCGATTTACAAATTTCCAGTTTTTTTCGTTTAGATAGCTTGGCTAATGTAAAGCCCATGTATCTGGATGAAAATAAACGAATGTAGTAGTTTTTTCTACAATTGACAGGACAAAATTAAAAAAAACAGGGTTTCGCCGGACGCTAGCTGTTGCAATGATTTGTATCTAGCAGCAGTGTCAAAATTTTAGAGACATTTCAATGAGATTACATTGAGAAAACCTTAATCGTCTTAAATATATCTGAAGTTCGACTTTTTGTAAAGTTAAGGGGATTAAAATAGATAATAAACAAAAAATTACCTGTTTATTTAATCGAAATTTTATAAACGAAAACCAATGTAAGAAAAACTTAAAAGTAGTCAAATTCTGTACTAACAACACAAAAAATCATTGTTTTTCCTTGGGTGCACAAAATTTAAAACTCAGTATGACCACCATTTCTCTCCATACATACTGTTGTTCTCGAGCGCAACTCTCGATTAACATTTCGGAGCATTTTACGATTTATTTGCAATACACAATTTATAATGACATTCTCTAAATTTTGTATATTCCTAAAGGGTCGATGTTTGTACACAGGGCTCTTTAGGTATCCCCACATAAAAAAATCTAACGGAGTCAGATCTACAATTCTACAATTGACAGGACAAAATCGAAAAAATAGGTGTTCGCCGGACGCTCGCTGTTGCAATGGTTTGAATCTAATGAAATGACTGTATCAAGATTTTATTAAGATTTTTCGCACATAAATTTAACAACCAGGTCTATTTAGTTGTACTTAAAACTACCAAAGCAGGCTCTGAAATTAAAACAACCAAATAATCTAGTAGGTTAAAAACAACAGAAAAATGTCAAACAAATTATAATTTGTTTGATTTCAACCTATGTCATTGGTTTATGTCTCGCATCTTACTAAGTTTGATATTTTACATAAGTTTATTAATATTTTATTCCTTAAAATGGCACCCACACTACTTCTTCAGGAAAAGATAGAAATTATTTTAATTTCTGGAGATAATTACAAAAGCCATAGAGAAACAGCAGCAATTTTTAATGAGAGGCACCCCGATAAATCCCTCCATTATTCCACAGTATCTCGTCTAGTCAATAAATTTAAAGAAACGGGATCGGTAGAAAATCAGTATAAAGTTTCCCATGAAAAACCGGTAACAGGTGACGAAGGTTCTCTGGATGTGTGTTTGTCGATCACAGAAACACCCCAATTAGCAGTTAGTCAAATATCGGAGATCACTAACATTCACGAAAGATCTGTGCGGAGGATATTAAAAAGAAACAAATTTCATCCGTACAAACCTAAATTTGTACAAGTATTAAAAGATAGGGATTATGACGCCCGCTTCGATTTTTGTGCCTGGTTCCAGGGTATGATTGAGGAAGATTTTAATTTCCCAAAGAACGTTCTTTTCTCGGATGAAGCTACATTTACCTCTAACGGAACCGTCAGTTCACAAAACTGTAGATGGTGGGCCACCGAAAACCCAGACTTTGTAATTCAGAGTAAAGACCAATATAGTTTTAAGGTTAATGTGTGGTGCGGAATTTTCAACCTCAGAATAGTGGGACCTTTTTTCTTTAGAGACAATTTAAATTCAGAACGATATTTAGAATTTCTACAAACTGAGATATCTGACTTTTTAGACAATTTGTCATTAGCCGAAAGAAGAAATTTATACTTTCAACAAGACGGAGCTAGCATTCATTCCACAAAAGAGGTGAAGAGATGGCTGGATCAAGAATTTGGAAACCAGTGGATAGGACGTTTTTCTGAAAATCCGTGGCCTGCGAGATCACCAGATCTGACTCCGTTAGATTTCTTTATGTGGGGATACCTAAAGAACTCTGTGTACAAACATCGACCCTTTAGGAATATACAAAATCTAGAGAATGTCATTAGAAATTGTGTATTGCAAATAAATCGTAAAATGCTCCGAAATATTAATCGAGAGTTGCGCTCGAGAACAATAGTATGTATGGAGAGAAATGGTGGTCATACTGAGTTTTAAATTTTGTGCACCCAAGGAAAAACAATGATTTTTTATGTTGTTAGTACAGAATTTGACTACTTTTAAGTTTTTCTTACATTGGTTTTCGTTTATGAAATTTCGATTAAATAAACAGGTAATTTTTTGTTTATTATCTATTTTACTCCCCTTAACTTTACAAAAAGTCGAACTTCAGATATATTTAAGACGATTAAGGTTTTCTCAATGTAATCTCATTGAAATGTCTCTAAAATTTTGACACTGCTGCTAGATACAAATCATTGCAACAGCTAGCGTCCGGCGAAACCCTGTTTTTTTTAATTTTGTCCTGTCAATTGTAGAAAAAACTACTACATTCGTTTATTTTCATCCAGATACATGGGCTTTACATTAGCCAAGCTATCTAAACGAAAAAAACTGGAAATTTGTAAATCGATAAAAAAATATTTAAAAAAAATTGAGTTTTCCAATTCTTTTAAATAAAATCCTAAAATTTTGCACAAGGACCTAGAATTTAATTCTAAGCAATTTTTTCAAATAACTTTTTTTGATATCTCGTCAACTAACCTCACTTTTTGTAAATTAACAATTTTTTTTTTAATTTGACGCTATACCAGTGGTCACGTGACGTACGTCAAAATCGATTTTTAGGTTATCGGACATGCAGAACCGATCCCCCGGAAAAGTTTTTCCAATACTCACCTAATAAAAATTTTTCCCATATGTTGCGAACTTTTTGCCGGTCACTGTATATATATATATATGGTGCATTTTTTTTCGACTATTTTTTTTTTCGTGAAATTGTGTTGGAAATACCAAAAACAAAATTGCCTGAACTTTTGAGCCCTTAATATTCATATTAAGTCCTAGACCAAGGCGTGTAAAGATTTCCCATTGAAAATACACGAAAACTCTGATTTTTTATCTTTAAATTTCTATAGCTCAGCGGCATTTTATGACATTGCTTTGACCATAGACAAGTATTTCTCAGAATTGAACGCTCTACAAAAATGCCCATTGCGGCAAAGTTGTAACTCACACCGGCTAGGTAGTACGGGCCACTAAACCTGATTTTTCGCATTTATCTCGCAAACGACAAGAGATACAGAAAAAAATGTATAAAACAAACTTGTAGGAAATTCAATTTTCTACAAAAAAGGTCCTTAGTACTGAGTCGCTTGATGGATAAATGATGGTCGAGTGATGGATAATGAACGAACGATATTTTTATAATTTAACGTGATTTTCGATAAAAATTTGAAATTAAAAAAACTTTATAGATAGTTATCTCCAGAAATATTGATGTTAGCGACTCAGTACTAAGAACCTTTTTTGTAGAAAATTGAATTTCCTACAAGTTTGTTTTATACGTTTTTTTCTGTATCGCTTTTAGTTTGCGAGATAAATGCGAAAAATCAGGTTTAGTGGCCCGTACTACCTCGCCGGTGTGAGTTACGACTTTGCCGCAATGGGCATTTTTGTAGAGCGTTCAATTCTGAGAAATACTTATCTATGGTCAAAGCGATGCCATAAAATGCCGCTGAGCTATAGAAATTTAAAGATAAAAAATCAGAGTTTTCGTGTATTTTCAATGGGAAATCTTTACACGCCTTGGTCTAGGACTTAATATTAATATTAAGGGCTCAAACGTTCAGGCAATTTTGTTTTTGGTATTTCCAACAAAATTTCACGATGGGACCGAAAAAACAATAACAAGGTGAAGAAAATATTGGGGAAAAAAAAAAAAAACCTTTTTTTATAAATAGTCCTGTCGATATTTCTTTATTTCTTTATATTGTTATATCCCTTGGGGTAGAGGTTTCACGCAGGTGCTATTGCAGCCTCCGTGGTGATGTTGGGTGTTGCCCGGAAATCCCTGGGTCTCCTGACAAAAAACAACCGCAAATGTGCTAGCAGGTCCCTGGTCTGTGAACTCTTTGTGTTTTTTCAACTTCCAAGTTTCCCATCTAATAACTTGGTTATGTGCGACTGATGAGTGCTAATAAGCACGAAACACGTGTCGAGCACTACCATACAGACAGTTTCCCCAATATTTTCTTCACCTTTTTTTATAAATAGTCCTGTCGATATTTCTTTATTTCTTTATATTATATATATATATATATATATATATATATATATATATATATATATATATATATATATATATATATATATATATATATATATATATGAGATCATTATAAGAAGCGTGTTTGAGCCAAAACTTGGAGAAAAATCTACCGGCCCAAATTTTCAAACGTTTTCAGGAAGCGTGGTCTAACATGAATTTGCAGAATTTTCAAACGGGTATGGAGGATAAAATCGTTAAAGGAAAAATGCAAAACTACAAGGCTATGCAGAAGATACCAAGAAGTTTGCTCTGGAATGTGTACAGGAAAGATATCCCAGAGAAGATTATCGACAACTTCTTGAACTAACTATTATTTTTCTTGGTGGTATTCCACCTAAAGGAATATCTTTTACAGTCACAGGAGCTTTTCATCACGCCAGGCGGATGGCTAAAGCTATCTACGGTATTAAGATGTTTCTTTTCCGCAACGAATTCAAATTGTCAAAGGCCGAAGAATCTGGAATCCGGGATGTCTGCATTTTTCTAAGTGCTATATATGTAAAGGCTTGGATTAACTTCTGTGTTCCTCTTGAAGCTCCTCGCCATGATTTTGAATTTTTAAGAAGTCTGTTTGAATACAAAACCGATTCATAAATTCGCAAAAGTGCTTTGGAGAAATTTTGCAATCATCTCTGGTATTTGTCGCCAGAAAGCGCAGCTCTGGCATTTTTTGATGCAAATATTTCAGCAGATACTAAAAAACTGATGGTGCAAGCACTAAACTGTGGGGAGCCTTTCGAGGTATTTTCGCCTGCTGACATTAAGAGACCTGCAATGCTTCCAAGAGATGTAAAACAATACACAAAAAAGGGACCGGAGCAATTCATTCAACCAAGTTCTAAACATTTTTTTTACGAGATTTAACATTAACACAGATTTTTTGGGTAAGGACCCTTCAACATGGACAAATGATGACGGCTATAATGTTGCACTGGATATCGTTAAATGTTTTAAAGTTGTTAACGATTCCGCAGAAAGAGGAGTCAAGTTAATGGAAGACTTCAATGATAAATTAACAAACAATTAACAAAAAATGAAACCCAAAAGCAATTTGTGTTACAAGTAGTTGCAGACTATCGACAAAAATATCCTGATTCCAGAAGAACACCTGTCGCGAAAAGTTTTTAAAAATATAGATTAAAGGAATAACGTATTATTAAATAAATATTTTACTTAAATTGATTGATTTTTAATAAAACCGGGTGAGTTTTTCTCAAAAACTGCTAGTTGTACAAGAAATAATTCTTTACAAAAATCGTTGGTCTAGGTAGTGCCTATAATTTTTGTATTATATGTTTTTTATAAAATCAAAATACTCAGTCATAATAACGTGGTATCAGTTTTTTGCTCAATATCAGTACTTCACCGAATTTTTAAAGGCTTGGCGCCACCATTTCCCTTTATCCAAATTAGCTGAAACTGCAGGATTTTTTCTTGTATCAAATGATATCAATCTAGGGGCTGTCCCACACCAAAAATAAAGTTATCCCCTATAAATATATATATATTATATATATATATATATATATATATATATATATATATATATATATATATATATATATATATATATATATATATATATATATATATATATATATATATATATATATATATATATATATATATATATATATATATATGTGTGTGTGTGTGTTACCGGCAAAGTCCGTTTCATCGTCATACTTAAGTTTGCCTAGGTAAACCGCACATTGCCGGGACGTTTTGGGCAAAGTTCGAAATTGTTCTCTATTTCGGAGTTTGCCTAGAATGTAACCCGGCAAACTTAGGTTTGCCAAACACGTTTTAGGAAAAGTCCGAAACATGTTCTTACCTTTGTGTTGTATCATGATAATTGGTATACTAGTGATGCTAAGCCTGTAAATAAAATGATTTTATCGTATTTCATTAAGTTAAATATCCCTACTTACATATACTTATTAAATGATAATAACAAACCTGAGCAAACCCGGTCCAGTTAGACGAATAGACAAACACTCAAAACATATTTTAAAATACTTATTAATCTTCTGAATAAAATCATTAAACACGTTGAAACTTTAAATAATTAATTAAAAATTGCTTGCAGGATATTAATCTATATTTAATATACTTATAATATAATTTTATTGTTAAAAATTTTAAAGCCGAAAAACCATGACAAAATGAAATTAAGTTGGCCACCATGGACGCGATCGGAAAATGCCACCTTAACCCTCCTTTGCCCGGGTGGGTCAATTGTTAGACCCAGATTCAATCGTGTAAAGTACAATGACGTAGGTGCCGGCGGAGGGAAAACTTTTAGTTAACCACTAGTTTTTAATGAAGTCACACGAGGCTCGAGAGAGACGGCGACGCAACAATCTTGCGCCGGCACCAACATCATTGTACTTTACACGATTGAATTTGGGTCTACGTGGATGCACGGGTGAGGCCTGTGAGGACCAAATCTATTATAACACTTTTTTTGATTCCCAGTTCAGATTTTTTTAAAATTTGTGACGGGTTGTTGCTTAGTGCTATTCTTTCTTTTAATATATATTTTAAAACAAATTTAATTCAACAGATTCGCCAAAAATGAAGAAAAAGGAAAAATCTGTCATTTTGTAACGTTTCCGATTAAGTAAGAAATAACAAAAAACTATATGTGTATAAACATTATAGAACTTTTTTTTACAAAAGAAAAGGGTATACAGGTTTAAATAAAACATTAGTAAGCAATGGAAAAAAATCTGAACAAAAAATGCAGCGTTTTGAATTGAAGCAATAAAATTTAGGAGTTTTTGTTTCGATGTCACTGGGAACAATATAGAGATACGTTAATCGCTCAACCTCCTATTCACAGGGACCCATTGTATAATTTACAGATAGGTTTTGTACACAACTCACAAATACAATACTAAACATCAAATCTAGTAAAATTATCCAAAATAATCCGTTCGATTCACTTACATAAGCAAAACTAATAAAAATGAACCAAAATTAAATTTATCGCAATGCGGGGAAACCCCATAGATGTAATGTCTATGGGAAACCCTGATACCTACTATGTGAATTCGGGGAATTACCGAAGCCTTAAATCGGCAGGTTTAGCAAAAATGGCGATAGCGCGGTGAAAAATCGCTACAAATAAAAATTACACATTCGGACGGGTGAGGTCTGTGAGTGCAAACACTGCTATAACTAAAAAACGGATTAAGCTTTTACAACACAAAATAAGTCAGTAATGCCTTTTTGCAAGTGTGAAAGGTACCTCGGGTTTCGGGATTATAACTTAAAAAATTTAAAAGTAGTCATCACATTTCATATTGGCCTGGACTGACAGGCCTCACCCGTGCAAAGGAGGGTTAAGCAATCAACGCAGTGCGTGTGTACCTGCGACGTATTGCAAAGCTTACCCCATCCACATGAATGGCCAGGCCCTACAAAACAATGAAACATTCGATCTTGTTGGCGTCGCTCTTGAACATGGTCTCAGCTGGCACAAACACATTACTTCAATAGCCACATCGGCAGCTAAAAAGCTTGGTTTTCTCTTCCGAGCCAGAAAATACTTCTCCCATTCCAACTTATACACTATCTATGTTTCCCGAATAAGACCTAACCTAGAGTACTGATCCCACATCTGGGGAGCGGCATCACCTTCGACACTTAACATCCTTGACTCTATCCAAAAGAGAGCCATTGGACTTTTCAATGACCCAGCACTCACGTGAAAACTCCCTTCTCTGTTCGCCACTTCCACGGATTTTGCTCTGAAGAACTATACGATATTATTCCCCCCTTGACTGTTCCTAACAGAACAACCAGAGGCGCGTTGCGTATGCATCCCTTTACTGTCCAACTACAAAAGCCTAGAACAGACCACTTCTCTCGCTCATTCATACCTAGGATCTCCAGATTATGGAACAAATTGCCTGCGGATGTTTTCCCTTCCCGTCCCAACCTCCAATCCTTCAAATCCCGTGTCAACAGACTCAATTTCCCTTCCCTTCTGACGCCCACGGTACGTTAGTACTTAGACTTGAAGTCTACGTGGGATGTCTTAAAAACTAAAAAAAACAGACTATATAACTACTATCCATTTCTAAAGTTTTGACCCCTCAGTCTGAGGGTCAATAACAAAAAAACCATGGGGCAGAATAAACTGAAAAAATTACAGCTTGTTAGGACGTTATCCAAGAGTGTCTGCCAAAAAATGTATTATTGTAGTGTAAACGATATTGAACTTATTCATAATCAAGTAGAAAAAAACAACGATTTTACTGCCTTAATACTGATAAACGATTTTCTCATGTCTATATATTGGTTAATTTTTTCCCTATTTAAATGCAATTTTGAAGGTAGATAGAAAAATATCTATACTTTCGCAAGAGATTGGTAGTATGGGTCTAAAATTGTATTTTTTTATTTTTTAATGATGTTTGTGTATCAGCTGTACTGTGGACAATTTAAAACCTTAAAAAAAATCTTTACACTCGTAGACGTAGTTATTATTATACAAATGTATTTTATTACACAAAATTAAAAAAAGCACCTTTAGTTCTTGTAAAAATTGTAATAAATATTAAAATCCACATAAGAAAGAGATGCAAAGTGTCAAACGCCTTTACCGACATAATCACAGTAGGGTGGCGTCGTCGTAAAGGTCGTCTGTAGTCCGTAAGTCCATGTATTTTTATTTGTTTAGAATTTAATCTATTTGTTATGTATTGAAAAGATTTGTAAAATAATATTATTTAGTTGATTGTGGTTGTTTATATCTACTTATTGTTGATTTAAATTTTTAGTTTTAGTGGGAGGTAGTAATTTGAAATTATTATTGTTTTCACACGATTTTTAAGATTATCCTGTTCGAATTTATATAAATACCTGATGTAATCTGAACCAAAAATACGGTACCAAACTACAGTCTAATAAGTTAAAATGTCTCGTCAGTGCAACGAACAAATGAAAAATATTATATTAAAAGTCAGAGCGTACTTTCAACAAGAGAAAGACAACGGTTTCGAAAATATTTTGATTGAGCAAGTGGTTAAAAGAACAGCAGATTGCCTGGGTATTAGTGAAAGCACCGTTAAACGTGTTACTGCGGAAGAAAAAAGTTCCGGTATTATTATACCATCAAAAGGGAGAAGTGGAAGGCCCCGACTGGAATGTGATGAGATTTTGCAAGGAGAACAATATTAAATGTTTACCTGGAGCGCCGGTTTCCTTCTATAAAAGAAGTTTACCCGAAATTGAAAGAAGATGTCGATTATTTACCAGAATTTTCAGAACTGACTTTGTACCGATGGATTAAAGAACTTGGGTTTTCCTATAAAAAACTAATTAATGAACCAATTTTAATGGAACAAAACACAATTGCTGCCAGAAGAGCGGAATTCTTATACTCCATAAAGAGATATCGTGAAGATTCTTGGCAAATATTTTATACAGACGAAACATGGTGCGGTGCAAATCATTCAAGAAAGTTTGGCTGGGTTGAAAGAGTTAATCCCACAAAACGGGATAATTTTGATGAATACAGAGGTGGTATACAGGAATTTAATGGCTTTAGAGGTGGAATAAAACGGCCATCAGGATCAGGACAACGGGTTATTGTCTTACATATTGGTAGTAAAAATGGGTTTTTGGATGGCTGCCTGAAGTGTTTCGTTGGGAAAAAAAGTGCGGCGTCAGTGGATTACGATAACGAGATGAATAAACAACATTACGACGAATGGTTGGGTTTCAAATCAGTAATCGTAATTGACCAAGCACCGTATCATACAATGTTGAATCCTAATTTTCGAAATCCTACAACTGCCTGGGCAAAACAAATAATAATAGAATGGATGTCCCAGCGAAAAGCAACATTGCCCGATGGATTTACAACGTTTAATGAATTAACCAAACCAATGCTTTTAGACCTATGCAAGAACTATCACTTTCCAAAAACGTATCTTTTAGAGACAATTACAAAGGAGTTACGTAATGATAATGTACAGCTTCTATGGTTGCCAGTTGCACACTGTGAATTCAACGCAATTGAATTAATTTGGGCATATGTGAAAAATAAAGTGGCAAAATTGAATACTACGTTTAAAATCACAAATGTACTAAATGTGTGTCTTGAAACGATGCAGAACGTGCCAAATTCTGTTTGGGAAAATTGCGTTGGACAGGCTAATAAAATTGAGGAATCCTATAGAGAAAAAGACCACTTAGTTGATGTTGTAGAACCGTTAATTATAAATTTAGATGAAGATGATGATTCAAATGAAGACTTTAGTAATGAAGAAGGAGAAAACGATCCATAAGTGTAGGTATTCTTCGGTAAAAAAGAGTGGTGTAATCCAATCAGGATATTTTTAGTTTTAGGTTTAACTAAATTTTGTCAGGGCTTTGTACCTTAAAAGTTAAATCAGGGGTGATTCTACGTAAACAGGCCACTTTCACATATTTCTTTTATTATTAAGCAAAGGCAAATGCAGACAAACTTAACACAGCATTTGTTACAATTTTCCAAATATGCGAATCATAAAAATAAGGCAACATCAAAAATATTGTTTTTCTTTTAGGTGAATTATAAATGAATAAAGCTAATTGGCCTATTTACGTTACTCACTTTGAAGTAATATTATACTATTGTTCTACTACACACGTTTTGCCAATTTTATAGATCTTAATGAAACAATCGAAAATCGTTAAATACAAATAAATGTAAATATTTATCAATGTATATACTTATTTTTTCTTAATTGTACCAGTTACCTAATTTATCATATAGAGCACAAAAAAAACCTTCACAATATTGCATTACTTTAATGATTGTTACCTTAACGCCCATACTATTGCACCTTCGACGCCCCGCTCCATCCCGCAAGCTCAATGCTGCTATCCTTTACACAAATTAATTGTTTGTAATTACGTTTATGACAACTGCCAAAACAAAATTTTCGTTAAACGTAAAGTTACATCTCTTTATATGTAATACAAAAAAACAAAAATTTTTGCTGTAAGATTACTGGTAGTAATTACATAACCACAATCATTTTTTGAATATTACTACCAAACCTAAGAAAAAAAAATAAAACTAATGTTTTTTGGGGCTAAAGTAAGGTTCACTTTATCGCCTGTAAAAAATTAGTTAGGCCTGGGAGTACCAGTAGGGCACAATAAATTTTTACAATTGAGTCATTGATGAAATAGGGAAAAAATGGTGACAATTTTACAATTACCTTCCCATTAGAAAAGCACCAAGGCATCTACGGTTACAAAATTTTACATGTGTAATAGAGACAAGTAACTTTACCGAAATATGTGAAAATCATATTTTTTAAAATTGTGCTTTTTACTTTACAAGCTTCCAAACTGAGGGGTCAAAACTTTAGAAATGGATAGTAGTTACGACTAGAAAATGAACAGCGACGTAACGGTCACAAATTTATTATTTCGGACTTTTCCTAAAACGTGTTTGGCAAACCTAAGTTTGCCGTGTTACATTCTAGGAAAACTCCGAAATAGAGAACAATTTCGGACTTTGTCAAAAACGTCCCGGCAATGTGCGGTTTATCTAGGCAAACTTAAGTATGACGATGAAACGGACTATGCCGGTAACATATATATATTATATATATATATATATATATATATATATATATATATATATATATATATATATATATATATATATATATATATATATATATATATATATATATATATATATACACAGTGTTGGACAAAAGTGGAGAAACTTATTTTAGGTTTTTAAACCGCTACTAGGTTTATGTTTAGGCCACCGTGCACCAAATCACTTCTTTGCAGCTGCTAAAATGGTCAGATTGATAAATAAATTTCTTATCTCCTAATAGTTTTTGACCACGAAAATAAATATATTTAATTTTTTGTTGGACAAAAGTAGAGAAACTTAAATTATAATATTTATTGTAAGGTCATTTTGTCTCTGAATTTGATTCAGTTTGCATATAGCGATACTAAAAATAAATCCAAAATGCATCGTGGGATAAATCTGTCAGAGCAACTAAAACTAAAAATTGTGGATCTTCAATGAAGTGGTGTGAAACAAGTGGAGATTGCGAGTCGTTTTGTTCATCACAAGATTCACAAGTCAGTGGTTTCAAAAACTATTTCAAACTACAAGAGTCGTGGAACTATTAAACCCCTAAAGAAGTTAGGACGTCCAAGGAAAACCAGTAAAAAACTGGATCAACGAATTAAATGGATTGCCCAACAAGCTCCTAGAAACTCGTCTGCGGCTATTTTAAAGGAACTGGGGGGCGTAAACATTAGTTACAAAACCGTTCAGAGAAGGCTAGTAAATGTAGGACTTTTTAGTAGAAGATCAGCAAAAAAACAATGATTTCCAGTAAAATCCAAAAGGCCAGGTTGAACTTTGCAAACCACTATTTACACTGAACTGTTGCCGAGTGGAAAAAGGCGTTATTTTCCGACGAAAGTAAATTTATTTTATTTGGTTCCGACGGTATGCAGTGGGTACATCGTCCTGTTGGTAAAAGATATGACCCCAAGTATACGAGATCGACAGTAAAGCATGGAGGTGGGTCCGTTATGGTCTGGGGCTGTGTTTCTGGATATGGTACAGGACCACTGTTCGTGATTGAAGGGATGTTAGATCGATTTGGCTACTTGCACATTCTGAAAAATCAAATGCTACCCTATGCTGACGATAATTTACCTTTTACATGGATTTTTCAACAAGATAATGACCCGAAACACAAATCCAGGGGTATTCGGGGCTGGTTCGAAGACGAAAGTATTCGGGTTTTGGATTTTCAAGCACAAAGTCCTGATTTAAATATCATCGAAAATCTCTAGGAACATTTGGATCGTCAGGTAAGAAATAGTCAGATAAGCAATAAACAAGATCTAATAAGAATTTTGAATACGGCGTGGAACCATATTTCTCCAGATGTTATAAAGACATTAATAGAGTCAATTCCAAGGAGACTACAAAAAGTCATTAATAATAAGAGATACGCCACCCATTATTAAAGTAATTCATATTAATAGAGTTTTTTCTAAAGAAACGCGCAAGATTTTTCTTAAGTTTCTCCACTTTTGTCCAGTCAGTTTTAGAAATTTGAACCCAATTTTTGGTAACGCTGAGTAAAATCCTTGTTGACATGCTTACATAAATTCTTAGACCCATATATAAAAAAATATTATATAACAAAACATTTCCAACTGGTAAAATACAAGATACTATAGAATATCATAAGTTTCTCCACTTTTGTCCAACAGTGTATATATATATATATATATATATATATATATATATATATATATATATATATATATATATATATATATATATATATATATATATATATATATATATATATATGTATATATGTATATATATATATATATATATATATATATATATATATATATATATATATATATATATATATGTATATATATATATATATATATATATATATATATATATATATATATATATATAGCCCGGAGAATAGGTTATTTGTTCAAATCCTTGTAGTATAAGACGGTGGTGGTTTAGAGAACTGATTCTCATTTTTTACATATTATTATTACAAGTGTAATATATGTGATTATTATAGTTAATTTTGTTTTTACTTTTGAAAATATATGTTAACATGTTATATGAAAAAAGTTTAATATTCATGCCCGGGGGCATGATCGCCTACTATCCATTTCTAAAGTTTTGACCCCTCAGTTTGGAAGCTTGTAAAGTAAAAAGTACAATTTTAAAAAATATTATTTTCACATATTTGGGTAAAGTTACTTGTCTCTATTACACATGTAAAACTTTGTAACCGTAGATGCCTTGGTGCTTTTCTAATTGGAAGGTAAGTGTAAAATTGTCACCATTTTTTCCCTATTTCATCAATTACTCAATTGTAAAAATTTATTGTGCCTTACTGGTACTCCCAGGCCTAACTAATTTTTTACAGGCGATAAAGTGAACCTTACTTTAGTCCCAAAAAATATTAGTTATATTTTTTTTTCTTAGGTTTGGTAGTAATATTCAAAAAATGATTGTGGTTATGTAATTACTACCAGTAATCTTACAGCAAAAATTTTTGTTGTTTTGTATTACATATAAAGAGATGTAACTTTACGTTTAACGAAAATTTTGTTTTGGCAGTTGTCATAAACGTAAATACAAACAATTAATTTGTGTAAAGGATAGCAGCATTGTGCTTGCGGGATGGAGCGGGGCGTCGAAGGTGCAATAGTATGGGTGTTAAGGTAATAATCATTAAAGTAATGCAATATAGTGACGGTTTTTTTGGTGCTCTATATGATAAATTAGGTAACTGGTAAAATTAAGAAAAAATAAGTATATGCATTGGTAAATATTTACATTTATTTCTATTTAACGATGTTCGATTGTTTCATTAAGATCTATAAAATAGGCAAAACGTGTGTAGTCGAACAATAGTAATTTAAAAATATTACTTCAAAGTGAGTAACGTAAATAGGCCAATTAGCTTTATTCATTTATAATTCACCTAAAAGAAAAACAATATTTTTGATGTGCCCTTATTTTTATGATTCGCATATTTGGAAAATTTTAACAAATGCTGTGGTAAGTTTGTCTGCATTTACTTTTGCTTAATAATAAAAGAAATATGTGAAAGTGGCCTGTTTACGTAGAATCACATCCGATTTAACTTTTAAGGTACAAAGCCCTGATAAAATTTGGTTAAACCTAAAACTAAAACTAACCTGATTGGATTACACCACTCTTTTTTACCGAAGAATACCTACACTTATGGATCGTTTTCTCCTTCGTCATCATTAATAAAGTCTTCATTTGAATCATCACGTTCATCTAAATTTATAATTAATGGTTCTACAACAACATCAACTAAGTGGTCTTTTTCTCTGTAGGATTCCTCAATTTTATTAGCGTGTCCAACGCAATTTTCCCAAACAGAATGTGGCATGTTCTGCATCGTTTCACGACACAAATTTAGTACATTTGTGATTTTAAACGTAGTATTCAATTTTGCCACTTTATTTTTCACATATGCCCAAATTAATTCAATTGCGTTGAATTCACAGTGTGCAACTGGCAACCATAGAAGCTTTAGATTATCATTACGTAACTCCTTTGCAATTGTATCTAAAAGATACGTTTTTGGAAAGTGATAGTTCTGGCATAGGTCTAAAAGCATTGGTTTGGTTAATTCATTAAACGTTGTAAATCCATTGGGCAATGTTGCTTTTCGCTGGGACATCCATTCTATTATTTTTTGTTTTGTCCAGGCATTTGTAGGATTTCGAAAATTAGGATCCAACATTGTATGATACGGTGCTTGGTCAATTACGATTACTGATTTGTCAGGTATTACGGAAAACACTGTTCTAAACCATTCTTCGTAATGTTGTTTATTCATCTCGTTACGGTAATCCACTGACGCCGCACTTTTTTTCCCAACGAAACACTTCAGGCAGCCATCCAAAAACCCATTTTTACTACCAATATGTAAGATAATAAATAACCCGTTGTCCTGATCCTGATGGCCGTTTTATTCCACCTCTAAAGCCATTAATTTCCTGTATACCACCTCTGTATTCATCAAAATTATCCCGTTTTGTGGGATTAACTCTTTCAACCCAGCCAAACTTCCCTGAATGATTTGCACCGCACCATGTTTCATCTGTATAAAATATTTGCCAAGAATCTTCACGATATCTCTTTATGGTGTATAAGAATTCCGCTCTTCTGGCAGCAATTGTGTTTTGTTCCATTAAAATTGGTTTATTAATTAGTTTTTTCTAGGAAAACCCAAGTTCTTTAATCCATCGGTACAAAGTCATTTCTGAAAATTCTGCTAAATAATCGACATCTTCTTTCAATTTCTGGTAAACTTGTTTTATAGAAGGAAACCGACGCCCGACGCCCCAGGTAAAAATTTAATATTGTTCTCCTTATGACGTCCTGCAAAATCTCATCACATTCCAGTCGGGGCCTTCCACTTCTCCCTTTTGATGGTATAATACCGGAACTTTTTTCTTCCGCAGTAACACGTTTAACGGTGTTTTCACTAATACCCAGGCAATCTGCTGTTCTTTTAACCACTTGCTCAATCAAAATATTTTCCAAGCCGTTGTCTTTCTCTTATTGAAAGTACGCTCTGACTTTTAATATAATATTTTTACTTTGTTCGTTGCACTGACGAGACATTTTAACGTATTAGACTGTAGTTTGATACCGTATTTTTGGTTCAGATTACATCAGGTATTTATATAAATTCGAACAAGATAATCTTAAAAATCGTGTGAAAACAATAATAATTTCAAATTACTATCTACCACTAAAACCAAAAATTTAAATCAACAATAAGTAGATATAAACAACCACAATCAACTAAATAATATTATTTTACAAATCTTTTCAATACATAACAAATAGATTAAATTCTAAACAAATAAAAATACATGGACCTACGGACTACAGACGACCTTAACGACGACGCCACCGTACTGTGAGTATGTCGGTAAAGGCGTTTGACACTTTGCATCTCTTTCTTATGTGGCTTTTAATATTTATTGCAATTTTTACAAGAACTAAAGGTGCTTTTTTTAATTTTGTGTAATAAAATACATTTGTATAATAATAACTACGTCTACGAGTGTAAAGATTTTTTTTAAGGTTTTAAATTGTCCACAGTACAGCTGATACACAAACATCATTAAAAATAAAAAAAAATAAAATTTTAGACACATACTACCAATCTCTTGCGAAAGTATAGATATTTTTCTATCTACCTTCAAAATTGCATTTAAATAGGGAAAAAATTAACCAATATATAGACATGAGAAAATCGTTTATCAGTATTAACGCAGTAAAATCGTTGTTTTTTTCTACTTGACTATGAATAAGTTCAATATCGTTTACACTACAATAATACATTTTTTGGCAGAAACTCTTGGATAACGTCCTAACAAGCTGTAATTTTTTCAGTTTATTCTGCCCCGTGGTTTTTTTGTTATTGACCCTCAGACTGAGGGGTCAAAACTTTAGAAATGGATAGTAGAAGCTGTAGATGAGCCTTAAAGGGCAACATTTTGTGATTAAAATTTTCTTCTTACTTCTCATAGGCGTGCAGAGGACTAACCCTATCGAGTCTTTATAAAAGTCCATTTTACCTCGCGGTTTTTTTATACCACTGGATATTTTTTTAGTTCAAACTACATAAAATTAGTAGATATTTTTTACTACGGCGGACTGCATATGGATGGTTACAGAAAACCACCAAACACTTTTTTAATTGACTTGCGTTTATGCACGTCTGGCGAAGCTCGTGTCACAATTCTCTACTGTATAAATCATTCGCTATATTATAATATTATAGTGTTTAATTTTCAAATGAAATATATTTAATAGTACATATTTATTACGTAAAATTATTGGATAGATTTGTCTATAGGTAACGATAGGCAAAATTATTGTTCATAAATGTATATCTGTATTACGGATTATAATTACATAATACATACAATTTTAACTCTTCTTTTTAGGTGGAAGAAAATGTACAGTTAGAAACCCAAAGCAAAAATTCCTATGACGAATGTAAAATTAATTCTACTCCAAACATTCCATCTACAGAACCTAGGAAGTCGACCCTTAGTACTAGAAAACCAGTAGCTAAAAAGACGATGGTAATATTTTTAAACTACGAGATAATATAAGTAATCAAATTCTAACTAATTAGGAAATGAAAATATTTTGTAATTGGTTAGGAAAAGTAACTTATTGTGACGGCGTTTCTGTCTAAAACAAACTTCAAATTGACAGGTATTCATTAATTGTTATCAATTTAAAGCTTTTTTAATTAGAAAAAATATTGTATAAAAACGTTAGGGAGCACGATTATGTGTAACTTCAGTGATTTTCTTACCTTGCTTCGCTCGACCCGCAAATATCACACTCATTACCCAAAATAAAGTATCTTCTAACTGGTTAAATCAGTAATTTTTTTTTCTTTATATTTGCAGCATAAAGGTTATATCAAATTTATATTGGGTAGGTTGGTAGGATAGAAGTGAGTGGGTCAAGAGCTGACCCTCCACTGCGACCGTTGCGATCTATTGTAAATTTATGTTAAGTAGTTACGAAAATTTTCAGTTCAGGATAAGTGTTTTTAAAAGTAAAATGCTAAAAACCTCTGTAAAAGTTAGCTAACACATTTTCTTCAATAAGGCAGGAGTCGGATAACGACGGTGAAGGGGCCTTCACAAATGGGCTTATCCAGCAAATTATTTTTATTCCATAATACAACAGTACTCCATTCAAAAAGCTTATCCCCAAAAGATTAAATTCTTTTTGAATCGAATGCACCCTCAAAATAGCGGTCAAACGGGACGACGGCGTCTGGTGACGTAGTCCCACGATGAGCGATAACTGTTGGCACCGCTGCAAAGATTTTGCAATACGCTTTGTCAAAAATCCTATACCCCTCAAGGGATCATGGCGGTGTTGTATTGGATTCATCATCATGGATTCATTTAAATATGTAAGGAGCGTGCATGTGATGTCCTCCTTGTCCAGGAAACTCACAGGAGCAATGACAGATGCAGACCCAGGATGGAGGGAATGGAGCTGATTTTGGAGAGACCTCATAATCAATACGGAAGCGCGATATTCGCTCGACCAGGCACCAACATCATATCAGCCTCCCTAACGGATACAGATGACATTGAAATTCTCACCGTTGAGACGCCGCAGTATTGCGTGACTTCAGTCTATAAGCCACCTAATATTCCTTTTGATTTCCATAAACCCGCAAACTTTAAAGAACAATCTGCAAATTTCATTCTCGGCGATTCAACTGTAAAAGCATTACATGGGGATATAGGGAAACCGATAACAATGGCGCAGATCTTGAATCTTGGGCTAAAACACATGACTTCCAACTAATACACGACCCGAAACTACCATCTTCTTTCAATAGTGGTAGGTGGAAGAGAGGCTACAACCCAGACAATATATTCGTATCGTCGAGACTGGCAGCAATGTGTAGTAAACACATGGGAAAACCAATACCGAAGGCCCAGCACAGGCCGATTATCTGTATCGCTAGCGCTATTTTGGAGCCGGAACAGGTACCCTTTAAGAGACGTTTCAATTTTAAAAAGGCCGACTGGAAGGGTTTCAGGGAAAACTTGGATGCCGAGGTGAGAGAAATACCACCACAACCAGGAAATTATGAGTTGTTCATTGAACTGGTAAGAAGAATGTAACGTAAATACATACCAAGAGGATGTAGAACTCAGTACATAGCAGGCTTAACGGAAGACACCAAACCGTTGCTCAATCGCTACCAGAAACTGTTCGAGAGGGACCCTTTCGCTGGGGACACAGTTGAGGCGGGTGAGGATCTCATGCGGTCCATCGCCGAGGGCAGAACGCAGAAGTGGCGTAACTTGATGGAAAACCTTGATATGAAAACAAACAGCAGAAGGGCTTGGAAATTACTTAAAAATCTCAGTGGAGACCCAAAGAAAACAACAGAGAACTTCACTGAAGTAACAGCTGATCAAGTAGTCATACAATTATTAATGAATGGCAAGATACGCGAAAGGCAGCCACGGCGGACACTGATCCGAGACGAAAATAACGAGGACCACTATCTTCGCGAGCCTTTCTCGACGGACGAACTTAACACGGCAATAAAGGACATGAAGATTAATAAAGCACCTGGTATCGATGACTTGAGGACTGAACAGATAAAAAATTTTGGCGAGACAACGGTGCAGTGGCTGCTCAAATTATTTAATACTTGTGTCACTGACCTTATAATACCAAAAATGTGGAGGAAAGCAAGAGTAATTGCGCTACTAAAGCCAGGTAAGGATTCCAAAGATCCAAAAAGTTACAGGCCTGTTTCGTTATTGTGCCATCTCTATAAGATGTTCGAGAGGCTTATTCTTAACAGGATAAACGCTGTACTACAGGGGAGGCTTATCCCACAACAAGCCGGTTTCCGACCAGGCAAGTCCTGCTGCGGACAGATACTTAACCTGACTCAATTCATCGAGGATGGCTTTGAGGAGAGGCAGATCACTGGTGTTGTGTTTATCGACCTTACAGCAGCATATGACACTGTCAATCATAGAAAGCTGCTGACAATTCGTTTAATAATCGCCTCCCGAATTTTTTTCAGATCCTTGTATTTTGGGGTTTCTGATTCACAAAAAAATGTTTTCTCATTTCCGTGGGTCTGTCCGTGGGCGCGAAAACTTGCTATTTACTAGAACAAAATAAAAAAAATTTGCATATAAATTAGGCTTTGTCCCGGCTCGAAACTGGCCAATCAAATTTATACAGGGCGAATACCTTAAAAACTATATTTCTGTTTTCGTCGCAGTAACTAAAGTACGATTAATTTTACAAAAATTGTGTTTTGTCTATAGCTAAAGCTTTTATCGTTGATATGATTTAAGGCACTGTTGATGCCGTAGATTTTAGGGCGGGCCACTTAAAAAATTTAATTTTGTTGGTTTTTGCTCTAATTAAGGAACTGTATATTTTCCTAAGATAATACTTATAATACTTAGTTACATTTTGCATTAGTAAATTATTATTTATAAACTCGCATGTGCTACAGTTTCAGTTGTTATTATAGCTTACTAGTTAATGTAAGTTACGTGCTACTGTCGACAATTAAAGACAAAATAGTTTGCATTTTGAAAGTTTATTATTATTTCACGACAGATAATCCATGCAAAGAATTTTATATATTTTCAGTACTCAACTGATGTGCTGAAGTTATAAGAAAGTATATAAACTGAGGACCAAGTAGGAATTTATTCTTACCTTGCGGTAATTCTGAATTATTAAAACAGTTTTTTTTAATTTCCTGTTTATTTTTAAAAAATGCATCGCTGACCACCCTTAGAAGTTTTAAGGTGCGTTTCCTATGGAGCGGCTGACGCTCGCGGCTGCCGCACAGCGTCTGACGCCTAGTACTGCTCATGTGACAATTTAATGTATCCGTTTCTTTTCGAGCGTCAGCCGCAAGCGTCAACGTCAATGGATTTACTGGCGTCAGCAGCCGCTGTGCGGCAGCCGCGAGCGGCAGCCGCCCCATAGGAAATGCACCTTAAAGGTGCATTTTCTATGGGGCGGCTGACGCTCGCGGCTGCCGCTCAGCGGCCGGCTGACGCCAGTAATCCATTGACGTTGAAGCTTGCGTCAGACGCTCGAAAAGAAACGGATACATTAAATTGTCACATGAGCAGTACTAGGCGTCAGACGCTGTGCGGCAGCCGCGAGCGTCAGCCGTTCCATAGGAAACGCACCTTAAGGAGCCTAAACCCGAGCTTTCTAGGCTTGCTGGATAATACGCTCCTGTATAAAGCGGACAACTTTAGAAAATTTAACTTAATATTATAATATATTAACATTTTTCACATATAGCTCTGTCGCTGGCAAAACTATATGCACTTTTTATTTATTGTTTCATCAGAGTATTTATCCATTTTAACAAAATAAATCTTATTTCTTCTTGTCTATTATCCTTTTTTAGTGTTCCGTGAAATGGAATCACTTCCGTGTCCGTCCGTCCGTCTGTCATAGGGGATTTTATCTGAAACTATTCAACGTAATAATTTGAAATTTAGCACAGACATAGAGTGTGGTGGCCCAATTATAGACGTGGAGTATAGGAAGTTAAATTTCGATTCTGGGGGTTAGTTTCGGGTGGCAAATTGGGAAATGGAAATTTTTTTTCAAGGGCATTGTGTGGGGAGTCAAATGAGAGCTTATTGAACAACGAATTAAACAATATTTATAATGTATTTTCTATGCATTTTTTAAACATTTTTGGGAAAAAAACGTTTAAAAATTGCTGTCCCCCACCACCCTTATCACCAGAAGGAGCGTTTAGAAAAATCTGAAAAAATCATGAACATTGAGAATTAGGTGTACCTAGATTAAACCAAAATTATCAGGATTAAAAAATTCTATCGCGATCAATTGTTATAAATAATTTAATTGTTTATTTCCTTATAACTGCCGAATCATTGGTTTTAGAAAAAAAAGTTTTTCGACAAAAAATATTTCTCATGATGTAAAGAACAACTTTTGTGCTTACACGTTTCTCAAAATTTGTAATTTGACCCACTCAGCTCAGCGCACACGCGATGTGATACGGCGCGGCGTTGGTGTCGTCGGCGGCGGGTAGCGCGGCTGATGGGCGGAGATCGGGCGGCCGAGGTTTGCTCAGGTTAAGTGGGGTGCAAGTATAGATTGCATTGGACCGATTTTTTATATTTTTATTTCTGTTCCATGAAAGGCAGATTTTTTGTATGATTTATAAGTTACGCAGTGCGAATATAATAATATATCTATATAAAACAAATTTAAGCTCTATTATTTTCCTTTTTGCCTATTATTTCTTACACCTGTCTCACCTGTAATTTTTTTCTAAATATCGTTTAAAATCTAGCAAACCCATTTGGATTTAGATTACATTGTTTATCTGTAAATCAGTAAAAGTTAAAGTTGATATATAATATACTTAGAATTTTGTTAGCTTAAAAATCCACCATTACAGGTGTAAAGGGTAGAATTAAATTTTGATATTCTTGTATTTTTTTAAGCAATGATTTATTTCATTACTATTATTTTTGTCGACTTTAAAACAATTTTTTAAGTATAAAAACTGAAAATAAATATAATCTTTAAAAAGAACCATATCTATTTGGGTGTCTTTATTAATTTTCATATTTTGCATGGATATTTTCTAGAAAGTCTATTTTAATATTTTTTATTAGCTGCTATGCCATGGAAAATATAAGGTTCTAAAATAAATTTGACCAATGCGTACCAATGTCTCACTTAAGGTGGACACAAGCTAATAGCTCGGTTAATTATGGAATTTCATTTTCGGTGTGTTGATGCAGTCACAACGCACATTTCCACTGTTTTAAAAAAATTTCTACCTCATAGACATACGTTTTCATTGTGGTTAAAAGAAAATTATGTGATGTACCATCGTGCCGATAAAAAACTAGGACAGCAAAATTTCCTTTTTTCTCCTAGACTATTGGGAAATATTTACTGTCGAGCCAGGTACCAGTAAAATGTCATATGAAAATTTTACATGTTAATATAGATTGTCACTTTAGCATTAACTTGTCAAGCACATTTTTCTCTAAAAAAATGCCACAATTAACTCCCCAGCAAAAGGCTATTATTTACAGTAGGTTGCGAGATGGTGCTTTTATTAGGGATATTGCAGATGAACTGGGAGTAAACAGGAATACCGTACTGTTGGCAAAACAAAAAATAGAAAGGCATGGGACTGTTATTAGAAAAGCGGGTTCAGGTCCCCCTAAAATTTCTACTGAAGATCAAGATAGAAGACTGCTTAATTATCTAAGGGATCATCCATTCGACACTGCAATAAAGGCGAAAGAAGAGACGAACTTTCCAGGTTCTGCAAACACTGCTAGAGACAGGGTTCGAAATTCCGATATACGAAGTCGTTGTGCTGCTAATAAAATATTTTTAACGGAAAGAAACAAACAGGGCAGGTTAGAATTTTCACATGAATATTTAAATCAGAATAATTTCTGGGAAACAGTTATATTTTCTGACGAGAAAACTTTTCAATCATGTAATAATGGGAGAATTCGGGTTTATAGGCCTTCCGGCATGCGGTATGATGAGATATACACCCACAAAACCAACCAAAGTGGGCGTTTCTCTATAAATGTTTGCGGTTGGATTAGCGCTAGAGGGCCAGGAGTTTGCCAAATCGTGGAAGGAAGACTAACTGCACCCGTATACGTTAATATATTACATGAAGTGATGATACCATCGATAAACGCTGTATATGGTCAAAATTTTACATTTCAGCATGATAATGCTCCAATACACACATCGCGTATTGTGCAAAATTTTCTCCAAGAAAATAATATAGCAGTTCTTCCTTGGCCTTCGAAGAGTCCCGATTTGAACCCGATCGAAAACATTTGGGGTAAAATGGTGAAATCCATGTATAAACATGATTTTCGACCAAGAAACAGGGATGAATTACGCTATAGGATAAATCAAGCTTGGGATGAAGTAACGGGCGAATTATGCAGAAACCTAGTTTTAAGTATGCCACAAAGGCTTCAAGAAGTAATAAACAGAAATGGTTCTATGACCAAATATTAAAAATTTTGTGTTGCTTTGACCAATTTTGTGTTTGTATTTTTTTATCTTTTATTGAATTTATTTTATTATTTGGATATATTTTTCATTTTCAGGCGATGTTAAATATACTTTAAATAAAATATTTGTCTTTTTTCTAAAAAAAATGCCCAATAAATTTAGCTTCTCCATATATACTGTCCCTCAAATTTATACAAGAAATATATTTTGATGCCACCTCGTATCACAAAATACAAAACGTTAGATTATGTAACCTAGGTTACTCTTTAAATATCTGGTGTTTTTACCTTTCCGGCTCTAGAACACCTTTTAAAGTCTAGGAGATATGTATTTCCTTTCCCAGTTTCGTGATTTTTCTGTCCTAGTTTTTTATCGGCCCGATGGTACTTTGGGGCCCTTTTAATTAAAAAAAAAAGATATGAATTTGCTACCTCCTGAAACCCGGATACGACGCTTGACAGAGTTCAACATGGACTTTAAGATTTTTGTTTAACAACTTTGCTTTGTCTTTAACAACCCTAAGCAACACATTGACTTTAAGAGAAATTATAAGTAAGTAATAAAAAAGTATCAAAATTGGTAATAGATTTAAATATTAAAAATAAATAAATACGTTTTAACATTTTCATAAAATCCTTCATTAAAGGGGTGAACATACAGTAGACTATTTATCCAGGCGATTCCAAACGTGTACGTTTCGAGTACACGTTGGTAGACGTTTCTAAAAAACCTATTGTTGAAAATCAGCGACCAACATTTAATGCTAGTCGCCAAGAAGGGAGCCGCTGAAATTTAACAATAGCGTTTTTAAAATCGTGTGCAAATGGATTCGCCAGCGAGCAGAGACTCAAAAACTAAACATTTGCAGGCCCTTGTTTCAATGAAATTGATCCTACATAGAAAAAATTACGCAAAATCTCATTTATTGTGTGTATGTTACAGATAATTATTATAATGTGTCGATTATATTACGCCGTTAAATATTACGATAAAAAGTTTTTTCTCGCATTTTTTCAGTGTCGTCAGGTCAATTTAAACAAAAATAACATGGTAATTTTGATAACTAGAACAGAAGGGTTTTGATATGAACGTTTGATTGAAAAACTTTCTTTCGAACACTTTTCAGACAAACAAGAACTAGTTCTAGTTTTAGTGAAATTTTAATGATAGAAATTGTTTTATGAGCAATAAAAGTTACACCTTCAGGGGCGTGTCTGTAAGTTTATCTCAGAAAGAGACGAAAACATGCTCTTTAAATAGAAAACCAAGAATATTAAAAGCTCCTAATATTATATTAAATTAAAGAAAAACACTTTCATATTTGTTATATTACTCTTGTGCTTAATTTTTGACCACGCCTCTGTACAATATACGAACTTAAGCATAATCCCGACACCATTAGTGGACATCTCTCTAAATGTGGGCAATATCTTTTTTGTTTAGATTTGGTAATTTTTCGTGTTAGAGCGTGACAACAATTTAGCAAAATAAATTTCAAAAAAGCTCTACTACTGTAACATACATTAGAAATAAGAGTGCCTATTATCTATTTTTATCCCTCTCTTATCATATAAAAACTGTACAAATAAAGTTACAGACCCTTATATCAAAGCATTCACCGATCTTATACACATACGTACATTTTCGGAGCCCCAATCGTAATTTCAGCAACTACTTTAAAACATAAAATAATCATAAAAGTAAATTATTTACACACGCTTAAATCTTCCGTATTAATTGGCCTCCTTACCTTGTTGCCATATTTCAGAGGCATAATAGTACGGAGAGCATGTGGAGGCAAATTCGTCAGTACCATTAATTAAAGTGTATATGCGTATAAAATGGTGGCGCCCCGTAGATAAAATATTGTGAACTGCATTGTATAACGGTACATGTGTATCGACCGAAAATGCCTCCAAACAAAAATTTGTGAAACTTCTTCTGCTGACTTAAATCTACAAATAAATCCATTATACACACAAATTCGCTTTTGCCTCCGATTTTTCGAATGCGCCTCCGATTTTGGAGGCGTGTTCTATGAAAGCATATATATTTTGCAGGCGTATAAGACATTTTGCATATATATATATATATATATATATATATATATATATATATATATATATATATATATATATATATATACGTGCATGGCTATCTAACTGGGCTCCATACGTTACACAGGCACCCAGGCCTCCACTGTAAAGAATAAAGATTTCCGTGTATATTGCATTCAAATAGCATTAAATAGTAAATGTCTACGTGAGCAACGTGAGAGGGGTAAGAAATAAGCATCCAAAAAAGATACAAATTTTTACTATACTTTTAAATGTAACACGCCTCCATACATTTTACGTCTAGTAAGCCTCCTCTGTATAAATTTTTATGCGCACAGCGATCGCATACGCCTCCGACAACGTTGCCAAATTTAAGTAACGTCTTCAACAAGGTGGCACGTGGTAAATTCGTTTTTTACACATATCAGTAAACGGCTTATAATATTATTGTAAAATATAGTGAACAGCAATACAAAATCTCCCATTCCGTCGGTCTCTCTGTCCGTTGGCGCGAAAACTTAAAAACTACTTGACGGAAAACTAAAATATTTTAGAAATATATTAGTCTGAGACCTAGCTTAAAACCCAAAACATTTCCGATTAACTATGTACAGCATGAACACTTTAAAACATTAATTTCTAAAAATAAGATATTAGTGTCCATAATAAATAATGTAGTCAAATAAAAATGTTTGGGGCATAGCAAACCAAAAAGACAGTGTGTTCTGCGCTTGCATTAAATTATGTGGCATCCAAAAACTAATGGAAAATCCCGGGTCGGGAGGACAGTAAGCTTTCACCTTGTTGGGGATCATCAGACTGACGTAACCCTCAGGCAGCAGGCATAGTTCTGTTTTAGAAGTGTTGACTATGCAGGATTGCTATTGATGGTTACGTCAGTCTGATGATCCCCAAAATTTTGCGCCACATTCAGAGGGTTGATCTTTTGACTTCTATCGCGAGAGAAAGTATTTTATTGGCGAAAAAAAATCTTTCGAGATTTTTTTCAGATCACGTTTGGGGGTGCCCAGATCAGGGAAAACATGGTTTCCGCTTTCCGTCTGTATGCTGGCGCGGAAACTTAAAAACAGCGTGAGCGAGCACATTTTAATAAATAGTATCTATTTTTTGTTTAAAATGATACATTTTACACAAATTATACTTTGTATGTAGCTAAGTCTTTTACCGTTGATATAATAGTATTTTTTATTGTTTCTTTAATTCGAAAATATAAGCATTCTGATGAACCCAAAGCTTTCAGTGACAATTTCGATTTTTCTTACAACAGAATGTGAAAGAGTAGAAAAATGCTTGTTTAGTTTTGTAATAACTCTAAAACATTAGCTTAAAAGAAATAAACACGCAAATGACGATTTTACGTAAAAAAACTTGATAAAATTTTTATACAGGGTGGGAAGTTTAAAAAAATCTTTTCTATGTCTTTTTCCCCGACTGGTATTAAGCGTAAGTTCGTGGCTTTTTCTTTTTTAAAGTGCATTTTACCTTGTATATAGAACAAACAAATATTATCTTTTTCTTCCCTCGCTGGAGGAGTTAATATTTTCTTCGTTTAATAATCGCCTCCCGAAATTTTTTCAGATCTTTATATTTTGGGGTTTCTGATTCACAAAAAAATATTTTCTCATTTCCGTCAGTCTGTCCGTGGGCGCGAAAACTTGCTAATTACTCGAACAAAATAAAAAAAAAATTGCATATAAATTAGGCTTTGTCCTGGCTCGAAACCGGCCAATAAAATTTATACAGGGCGGAATCCAACCTCAAAAACTATATTTCTGATTTCGTCGCTGTAACTAAAATACAAAAATTGTGTTTTGTCTATAGCTAAAGATTTTATCGTTGATATAATTTAAGGCACTGTTGATGCCCTAGATATAGGGCGGGCCACTTAAAAAATTTAATTTTGCTGGTTTTTGCTCTAGTTAAGGCACTGTATATTTTCCTACGATAATACTTATAATACTTAGTTACATTTTACATTAGTTAGTTATTATTTATAAACTTGCATGTGCTACAGTTTGGGTTGATATTATAGCTTACTAGTTAATGTAGGTTACGAGCTACTGTTGACAATTAAAGACAAAATAGTTTGCATTTTGAAAGTTTATTATTATTTCACGACAGATAATCCATGCAAAGAATTTTATATATTTTCAGTACTGAACTGATGTACTGAAGTTATAAGAAAGTATATAAACTGAGGACCAAGTAGGAATTTATTCTTACCTTGACAGTAATTCTGAATTATTAAAACTAATTTTTTTTTAATTTCTTGTTTATTTTTAAAAATTGCGTCGCACCCTTAAAAGTTTTAGGAGCCTAAGCCCGAGCTTTCTAGGCTTTTTGGATAATACGCTCCTGTATAGGGCGGACAACTTTAGAAAATTTAACTTAATATTTATAATATCTATATTATTAATGTTTTTCACATATAGCTCTGTCGCTGGCAAAACTATATGCACTTTTTATTTATTGTTTCATCAGAGTATTTATCCATTTTAACATATTAAATCTTATTTATTCTTGTCTAATTATCCTTTTTTAGTGTTCCTTGAAATGGAATCACTTCCATTTCAAGGAACACTAAAAACGTCCGTCTGTCAGAGGGGATTTTCTCTGAAACTGTTCAACGTAATCATTTGAAATTTAGCACAGAGATAGAGTGTGGTGGACCAATTATAGACGTGAAGTATAGGAAGTTAAATTTCGATTCTGGGGGTTAATTTAGGGTGGCAAATTGGGAAATGGAAATTTTTTTCAAGGGCATTGTGTGGGGAGCCTAATAAAAGCTTATTGAAGAACGAATTAAACAATATTTATAATATATTTTCTATGCATTTTTTAAATATTTTTCGGAAAAAACGTGTAAAAATTGTTGTCCCCCACCACCCTTATCACTTATCACCAGAAGGAGCGTTTAGAAAAATCTGACAAAAAATCATGAACATTGAGAATTAGGTGTACCTAGATTAAACCAAAATTATCAGGATTGAACAATTCTACGCGATCAATTGTCATAAATAATTTAATTGTTTACTTCCTTATAACTACTGAATTATTGGTTTTAGAAAAAAAGATTTTCGACAAAAAATATTTCTCACCATGTAAAGAACAACTTTTGTGCTTACACGATTCTCAAAATTTGTAATTTGGCCTATTCAGCTCCGCGCACACGCGATGTGATACGGCGTTGGTGCTGTCGGCGGCGGGTAGCGCGGCAGATGGGGGGAGGTCGGGCGGCCGAGGTTTGCTCAGGTTAAGTGGGGAGCACGGAAGACTAATTGTGCAAGTATAGCTTGCACTGGACCGATTTTTTATATTTTTATTTCTGTTCCGTGAAAGGCAGATTTTATGTATCCTTTATAAGTTACGCAGTGTGAAAATAATAATACATATAAAACAAATTTAAGCTCTATTATTTTCCTCTTTGCCTATAATGTCTTACACCTGTCTCACCTGTAATTTTTTTCTAAATAACTTTTAAAATGTAGCAAACCCATTTTGATGTAGATTGCATTATTTAGCTGTAAATCGGTAAAAGCTAAAGTTGATATATAATATATAATCTACTTAGAATTTTGTTAGCTTAAAAATCCACCATTACCAGGTGTAAAGGGTAGAATTATTTTGATATTCATGTAATTTTTTAAGCAATGATTTATTTCATTACTATTATTTTTGTCGACTTTAAAACAATTTTTTAAGTATAAAAAATGAAAATAAATATAATATTTAAAAAGAACCAAATCTATGTGGGTGTCTTTATTAATTTTAATATTTTGAATGGATATTTTCTCGAAAGTCTATTTTAATATTTTTTATTAGCTAGTATGCCATGGAAAATATAAGGTTCTAAAATAAATTTGACCAATGCGTACCAGTGTCTTACTTAAGGTGGACACAAGCTAATAGCTCGGTTAATTATGGAATTTCATTTTTGGCTTGTTGATGCAGTCACAACGCACATTTCCACTGTTTTAAAATTTTTTCTACCTCATAGACGTACGTTTTCATAGTGGTTAAAAGAAAATTATTTGATGTGCTTTGGGACCCTTTTAATTAAAAAAAAAATTAGATATGAATTTGCTACCTCCTGAAACCCGAATACGATGCTTGACAGAGTTGCGTCAACATGGGCTTTAAGCTTTTTGTTTAACGCTATATTTTAACATTGAAAGTTGTGTATTTTGCCATTTTTACCTAACATAAGGAGTTTTTTACATCTTTTTGTTTTTTATTGCCTTAAGTCTTTAACAACCCTAAGCAACACATTGACTTTAAGAGAAATTATAAGTAAGTAATAAAAAAGTATCAAAGTTGGTAATAGATTTAAATATTAAAAATAAATAAATACGTTTTAGCATTTTAATAAAATCCTTCATTAAATGGGTGGAAATATAGCAGACTATTTAACCAGGCGATTCCAAACGTTTCGAGTAATCAGTACACGTTGGTACTGACGACCGACGTTGGTACACGTTTCTAAAAAACATATTGTTGAAAATCAGCGACCAACATTTAATGCTAGTCGCCAAGAAATGAGCCGCTGAAATTTAACCATAGCGTTTTGGAATGGATTCGCCAGGGACTCAAAAACTAAACATTTGCAGGCCCTTGTTTCAATACAATTGATGCCACACAGAAAAAATTACGCAAAATCTCATTTAAAGTGTGTATGTTACAGATAATTATTATGTGTCGATTATACTACGCCGTTAAATATTACGATAAAAAGTTTTTCTCGCATTTTTTCAGTGTCAGGTAAATTTAAACAAAAATAACATGGTAATTTTGATAACTAGAACAGAAGGGTTTTGATAGGAACGTTTGATTGAAAAACTTTCATTCGAACACTTTTCAGACATTCCTTTAAGGTCCAAGAACTAGTTCTAGTTTTAGTGAAATTTTAACGATATAAATTGTTTTAGGAGCAGAAAAAGTTACACCTTTAGGGGCGTGTCTGTAAGTTTAGCTCAGAAACAAACGAAAACATGCTCTTTAAATAGAAAACCAAAAATATCAAAAACTCCTAATATTATACTAAATTAAAGAAAAACACTTTAATATTTGTAGAATGAGAATTTAGAGTTCTCTAAACCACCTGAAGATGCCTTATATAATAAGGACTAAACAAATGATGGTAAAACAAGTTATTCTCCGGACTATATGTCCCTCCGAGTGCTGGATTACATTCCAAAATTTGCCGTATTTTCTTCTAACAGAGTTAGATTGTAAAATACGTTTTCAGAATGCAAGAAACTACCAGGAAGAAGGAAACTTTTTCTTTAGTTAGGATGTCGTCACCTGCAGACCGGTTTCGAACTCTTTAGTTCTCATCAGTACAAGATAGACATAGGCGCTGCCTATGTCTTACTGCTTATACAGTTCGACATCACCGCTTCAAAAGGATTTACTTTTTCCGAAGGAAGGTATGTTCGTCTATCTTGTACTGATGAGAACTAAACGTTTCCTTCTTCCTGGTAATTTCTTGCACGTTAGAAGAAAATACGGCAAATTTTGGTATGTAATCCAGCGCTTGTAGAGACATATAGTCCGGAGAATAGCTTGTTTTACCATCATTTGTTTAGTCCTTATTATATAAGGCATCTTCAGGTGGTTTAGAGAACTCTAAATTCTCATTCTACATATTTACGTGTACACCTGACAAGTGACAAGTAGACTTCATTCAACTTTAATATTTGTTATATTACTCTTGCGCTTAATTTTTGACCACGCCTCTGTACAATATACGAACTTAAGCATAATCTCGACACCATTAGTTGACATCCCTCTAAATGTGGGCAATATCTCTTTTGTTTAGACTTGGTAATGTTTCGTGTTAGAGCGTGACAACAATTTAGCAAAAATAAATTTTAAAACAGTTCTACTACTGTAACATACATTAGTAATAAGAGTATCTATTATCTATTTTTATCGTTTTCTTATCATATAAAAAACTGTACAAATAAAGTTACAGACCCCTATATCAAAGCGTTCACCGATCTTATACACATACGTACATTTTCGGAGCCCCAATCGTAATTTCAGCAACTACTTTAAAACATAAAATAATCATAAAAGTAAATTATTTACACACGCTTAAATCTTCCGTATTATTGGCCTCCTTACCTTGTTGCCATATTTCAGAGGCATAATAGTACGGAGAGCATGTGGAGGCAAATTCGTCAGTACCATTAATTAAAGTGTATATGCGTATAAAACGGTGGCGCCCCGTAGATAAAATATTGTGAACTGCATTGTATAACTGTACATGTATATCGACCCAAAAAGCCTCCGAACAAAAATTTGTGAAACTTCTTCTGCTGACTTAAATCTACAAATAAATCCATTATACACACAAATTCGCTTTGGCCTCCGATTTTGCGAATGCGCCTCCGATTTTGGAGGCGTGTTCTATGAAAGCATATATATTTTGGAGGCGTATAAGACATTTTGCATATATATATATATATATATATATATATATATATATATATATATATATATATATATATATATATATATATATATATATATATATATATATATATATATATATATATATGAATTGGTAGGGTAGTCTTGACTGACTAGTTAAAAAACAAACTCAGTGGTTATTGAGGCATCAGTCTATTCGGGCATCGAAAGTAAAACTCTTTTTTTACTACGCCAAGCTTTCGAAAATCTTTATTCTCTTTATCAAGGCTACAACACAGAGTACAGTTAGTAACTTAATTAAATTTACATTATGTTGGACATTACCTAGGGTGCAAAGTGAGTTAAAAAAACCTTCGTAACATCTAGCACAACAGGACAAACACTCCAACCCAGGTCTTACAGTTTAATTATACTTTATTGCAATTACATAATTTCTTTTCGAGACCCTTGAGGTTTGGGCCACATGGTTATATAGACTCTATCACCACAAAAATTATTAAAGTCTTCAAAAACACACCAATAATAAAAATAACGCAGCGATTCTCTAAGACGGTGGGTAAAATGTTCACAAAACTCAAAGATAAAGTAAAAACAGGAGACAAATCAAGCGTCGTGTATAGTATTCCTTGTTCTTCCTGTGATAGGGTATACATAGGACAAACGTCTCGAGTGCTTAAGGACAGACTAACCTCACACAAGAGCGACTACAGATTAAAAAAAACCCTCTTGTGCTTTAGCTGAACATCATATAGAAACTGGTCATGATCCAAACTACTCAGAGACCAACACTATATATATAGAAAGTAAACTGAGAAAAAGACTCTTCTTAGAAATGGCAGAAACGCACTTGACACCAAACTGTCTTAATAAAAAGAGGGACATCTCAGACTTAAGCTCAATCTACTCGTATATTGTCACTCTAAACAAAAATAAGACCACAGAGGGGTCTCGCAATTCCTCTTTGGACGTTTAAAGTAAAACGAGCACAACGTACTCAGTTTATTTTCACCTCAAATTTTCAGCTGTCTTGAAAGCACCAGACAAAATAAATTCCCCTGTTCGTTTTTCATTGACTTTTGTCCTTAATAATCATAAAATAACCCGCTATAAACAGAATTTTAGAAAATAATCGAGATTGATATGATAAGACTAGGATCAAAAGTGTAACAACCCACATAAAAATGAATTGCTTACTCAGGAGCCCAAGGAAAAGGTGTGCTGTCTCCCTAGGTGACAAGGGAGACAGTACAGCTTTCTAAATAAAAAACATTTTATTTAAAATATGTTGGGTGGGTTGCTTGACGCCATCTGCAAGTGGCAGGTGTGGGGGCGACTCTGCTTACACCATCTGGCATATTAACTCATAACCAACAAACATTGGTAAAAGAGAACGGGTTTCCTGACCAACGCCATCTGTTGCACGACTGTCTGTTTGGAAGACTGGAACATTCTGCAATATTCTCCAGCCTTCTAGACCGACAGTTGTGACACTGTTGACACACTAGATCTTAACCTGACTGCTTCACTGTAACGAAACCATGTGGCCCAAACCTCAAGGGTCTCGAAAAGAAATTATGTAATTGCAATAAAGTATAATTAAACTGTAAGACCTGGGTTGGAGTGTTTGTCCTGTTGTGCTAGATGTTACGAAGGTTTTTTTAACTCACTTTGCACCCTAGGTAATGTCCAACATAATGTAAATTTAATTAAGTTACTAACTGTACTCTGTGTTGTAGCCTTGATAAAGAGAATAAACATTTTCGAAAGCTTGGCGTAGTAAAAAAAGAGTTTTACTTCCGATGCCCGAATAGACTGATGCCTCAATAACCACTGAGTTTATATATATATATATATATATATATATATATATATATATATATATATATATATATATATATATATATATATATATATCAAATCGTGGTCTGTTCTTCAGCCAGTAAGCCTGCCCGCTGATGGGTAAGGGCCCAGAAATCGATAGCAGGAGGTCACCCAGACCAGAATCAAAGATAGTCCTCATTATTTTTATTTTTCATTCACGGCCTTATCGCTGCACTAGCGAAGAAGTAAATCTTCGCATTTACATTTATTTTATATATATATATATATATATATATATATATATATATATATATATATATATATATATATATATATATATATATATATATACACAGGGTGGTCTGTAATGAATGCGCCAAAAAGCAATCCTAGACTAATCTCGTGAAAATAATGATATTGAGCCAAATATGCCTTAATAAAATGTCGCGCATTAATGAGATACAGGGTGTTAAAGTTCAATTCTCAGAATTGTTATTTCTTTATAGCTCAAGTCGTTTTTGAGATATCGACATGAAAACTGGGAATCGGGGGTTTTCAGGGATGGGGAATACGATGATATTCCATTTATTGACATAATATGTAGAGGGCGCTATTTACACCTTATACACTCACTATTTCATGCCATAAGTTTCTTATTAGTACCGTTCTTTTATTTTGTATTGAAAATTTTGAAAGAGTGACGTTTTCTAAGAAAAAAAGGTATACTACATTTATTTCGATTAAATAAGCCGATTTCGAAATATTTGCATTTATTCGTTCTATTGCATAGTCAAAAAATATTAAACATTAAAACTGATATAACAGACTTGACTAACGAATAATGAATTAATCATGAACAAATAACAAAAAATCACTTCAACAAATGCGAAAAATGTCAACCATTCACTTCTATGCATATTCTTAATACCTTCACCAAATAGCGTCGTAGTTGGAATAAAGTTCCTTGCTTATTCCTGATAACATTGGTGGAACCATGAATTTTTTGCAAAAGTTGCTCACGGGTACGGATTTCTTCTGTGTACACTAAGGATTTGATAAAACCCCAAAGGGAGAAATCCAAAGGATTAAGATCCGGGCTACGCGGCGGCCATGGAATTTCACTGCACGACCAAACCATCTATGAGGCAGCCAGCCATTCATCTAAATAGTTGCGAACTGCAACTGGATAATGTGGTGGAGCACCATCGCGCATAAACCACATGATTTGTCGTAAATTTAAGGGTATATCATCGAGTAGATCCCGCAAAACATTTTGAAGAAACTGCAAGTACTGGTTACCATTAACCAGTTGCAGTTCGCAACTATCTAGATGAATGGCTGCCTCGTAGATGGTTTGGCCATGGCAGTGAAATTCCATGGCCGCCGCGTAGCCCGGATCTTAATCCTTTGGATTTCTCCCTTTGGGGTTTTATCAAATCCTTAGTGTACACAGAAGAAATCCGTACCCGTGAGCAACTTTTGCAAAAAATTCATGGTTCCACCAATGTTATCACGAATAACCAAGGAACTTTATTCCAACTACGACGCTATTTGGTGAAGGGATTAAGAATATGCATGGAAATGAATGGTGGACATTTTTCGCATTTGTTGAAGTGATTTTTTGATATTTGTTCATGATCAATTCATTATTCGTTAGTCAAGTCTGTTATCTCAGTTTTAATGTTTAATTTTTTTTGACTATGCAATAGAACGAATAAATGCAAATATTTCGAAAACGGCTTATTTAATCGAAATAAATGAAGTATACCTTTTTTTCTTAAAAAACGTCACTCTTTCAAAATTTTCAATAAAAAATAAAAGAACGGTACTAATAAGAAAGTTATGGCATGAAATAATGAGTGTATAAGGTGTAAATAGCGCCCTCTACGTATTATGTCAATAAATGGAATACCATCGTATTCCCCATCCCTGAAAACCCCCGATTCCCAGTTTTCATGTCGATATCTCAAAAACGACTTGAGCTATAAAGAAATAACAATTCTGAGAACTGAACTTTAACACCCTGTATCTCATTAATGAGCTACATTTTATTAAGGCATATTTGGCTCAATATCATTATTTTCACGAGATTAATCTAGGATTGCTTTTTGGCGCATTCATTACAGACCACCCTGTATATATATATATATATATATATATATATATATATATATATATATATATATATATATATATATATATATACATATATACATAGGGTGTTATGGAAATCATTTAATATATTGGAATGGGTGACTTCTGGGATAGTCTACAGACATATCCAATACTTTTTTTTCTTAAATCGAACATTTTAAAAATTTTCAAAAATACCCTAAAACCAGTCTATATTCGCCGCACCTGGCTAAGCGAGCACATGGTCCGACATAGCGCTTGACAGAAAATTACGCGCGAAAAACTTAAAACAATTGAATTTGTTGTAACGTTGCCAGACATATTATAAATCTTTAAGAATAATTTATTTTCTGTTATTAACCGTAATTTAAGACAAAGGTAAAACAAATTTCAACCTTTTTCGAAGAAAAAATAAAAACAAAATAGTAAAAAGACCACTGCAAAATCAATCCTATTTGTCAGTAGCCTTAGTTTTAACTAATATTTATAACACCCTATTATTACGATACTAATAAGATAAGCATTATTTCTACCGGCTTAAACTATCTGCTAAGAAGTTAAAAATCGAAACGAAAAACACTAACTGAGCACAACTACATAGTATTTAGTATTTAGTTTCAAAGAATGATACTTATCTAGTAGAGAATAGGTATATTGAAAATGTCTTCCATTATTTGCTTCCAAACAAGCGTGCGTCCGCTATTGTCCAGAACTAGTTGAAGGATATTTGTTAGGATTATTTTAATAAACACTGGAATCAAATACAAGCGTATTTTTTATTGTTAATGAGCAAAAGTAAAAATTATCAGCTTAAACAAAAGACGTTGTGGAACACACTACACTAATTACTTAAAACTTTCTTCTCAAGTTAAACAAGAAAACAGTATTGATATCATTAAAGCTTTGGAAACGGGGGTTATTCCAGGGATGGCTCTAACCTAGTTGGAAATAAAATTAGGATCCGATTTGAAAATAAAATACAAATATTTATTTACTCACTCTGTGTAATTTGAAAATGCGAAATACGAAAATACTTCGGTAAAAGTAATATAACATACAGGGTGTCTAAAAAGTCTTAGTATGGGTAAATATCTTTGCTATTAATAAAGCTAGAGACACCAAATTGTAGTTGTGTCTTGTTGGTTAATAAATCTACTTTTTTAGGTGATTTGACTTTTTTAACCCCCTTGGGGGGTGACGTTAGGGAGTTGAGGTCAAAAATTTTGAATGCAAACCTATGCCGTGTGGTCCCTTCTTTTAAAAGTCTTCAAAAAAGAAACATTTTACCGCAAACCCCGTATTTTAATTCATTTTTAAATGGCAAGCCTAAAAAAATTATAAATCGTAAATCGTATAATCGGGCGAGGCATAAGTCGACCGTTAGTCGACCTATTGTGCCATACAGTACCAGTCTGCTCGCACAGTTATTTTTTGTTTTGTGGGGCACTTTTCTTTCTAACTTTTTTCCAACTTTTTGGATTCGTTCATTTGTCGTTTTTTATATTTTTCGTTTTTTGTCATCTGCGCAGTAGACCAAAATGCGTACCACGCGCAAACCAAGAGGGCTAGACATGCGTACGAAGTTTCAGGGGATGTACTCTGGTGTCTACATTCAAACCTAGCCAATTTGAAGAATATATCTCCAACAGTAAAACTACAACTACGTATTTAACATATTTCTACGATTTTATGACGTCTTACTCTTTTGAACATTCTTAACTATGTGACATTGTGACACCGCACAACAGGAATATGGGATGAAACATCAGCAAATTTATTAAACATATATAAACACAATCTTACGGTGGTACGGAACCCTATATGCGCGAGTCGAACTCGGACTCGACCGTTTTTTTATTTTACACAGTCACAGCAACGCCCATGAATAAAATTATTTTTGTCAAATACCGTATACGTACGTACTTATTTTCGGCACTGACGCCTCTGGGAACAGACCAACCGTGACAGCCTTTCTAATCAGATATATAACCTATACGCACTGACGTATTTCCGGCATGCCCGCCTCCTGTTATTTATTCAAGTTTACCAGAGTTATTGAGACTTTTGCGTCCTGTGAGAAATTCACAATTCTGTGTGTGGCACGGAACCCTCTATGCGCGAGTCGAACTCGCGATCAACCGTTTTTTTTTATTTCACACAATCACGGCAACGCCCATGAATTAAATTATTTCTGCCAAATATCGACGCGTCTGGTAACAGACCAGCAGTGCCTGCCTTACTTATTACGTTACAAGTAGTTTAGAATGACCACCATGAACTTCTTGCCAGTAATAAAGTCCATTTTGGAACTCTGCCAAGAAGTAACGTTTGCCATTCTCGAAAATACCTTTAAAATGAGGTACCACACGGCATAGGGTTGCATTTAAAATTTTTGACTTCAACTCCCTAGCGTAACACCCCAAGGAAAAGGTCAAATTACATAAAAAAGTAGATTTATTAACCAATAAGATACAATTAAAATTTGGTGTCTGTATCTTTATTAATAGTAAAGATATTTGACCATGCTAAGACTTTTCAGACACTCTGTATGGTATATCACTGTAACCGAAGTATTTTCGTATATCGCATTTTCAAATAACACAATGTGGGTAAATAAATATTTGTATTTTATTTTCAAATCGGGTACTAATTTTACTTCCAACTAGGTTAGAGCCGTCCCTGGAATACCCCCGTTTGCAAAGCGTTAGATATCATGGATAAACTACTAAACTACGGACATTACTATACGCAACCCATAATACACGTCGTGCTCGCCAAGAGGAGCTAACGGCTACCACTCTCACGCTTCAATTTTCGCCGGACGCGTAAGCGACGAAAGCTCACGCTGTGATTGGTTGAATATCTGGGATAGCGACGCGTTAGGTGACAGCGCAACATCACGACGTCTTAATTAGCTCGTGTAGTGGTTTCGCTCGCTCCTTTGGCGCACTTTGATTGACCGGCTTTTAAAATTCTGTCATTCTCCTAGTGAAAAAAAGTTTTCAATTTATTAATGGTGCTATGGTATGTGTTTATAGTGTTGACTATTATAAGAAAACAAAACATTTCGTAGTGTTTGTTGGACTTTCATGTTTTAACCAAACGGCTGGGTTGTATTGTGTAGTAATAGTAATAAACTTTATTATTGTTTGAACAGCTTGCCTCGTAACGCGTCGTTTGGAAGCGCGTTCGTTTTTATAGTTATTTTGTCGAGTTTTTGAATTTTTTTTGTCGTACATAAGTGCGCTAGGCAAGTGTAAATGCAATGATGCTATTTGAAACAACTTTTCCTTGTATCAAAAAATCTTGATTTGACTTACTGGAAGATGATATGAAGGTAAAGTTTATTATTAATTTAGTTGTGAGGAATTTCGCTTAAAAATTCGGTGGGTTTATGGCAAAATGCGATATGTGAGAAAAGTAAAATTTTACAGGAGACCAAAAAAGAAGCATTCTGCCATAAAAATATGCAATAGAAACAAACTTAGCTCATCTTGACAATTTAAAATAGAATTATTTTAAGGCAAATCGAGCCATATGGTTTTTAGAGAACATAGATCTTATTGCCATATAATATGTAACACAAGAAACGTGATTTAGCCAAAATATCGACATAGCACCTTTTGCCATAAAACCACCGAATTAAGGACGATATAGATAAATAAACCTGTTAATAAATGCCAAATCTTCGGTTAAATATGATTTAAAATAGGCATAAAAAAAGTACATGCTCAAGTGTTGGGAGTTTTTTGTTTAAAGCTAATTTGGAACCAAAATTTTTATATAGGTACTCTTTTTCTTCCAAAAATTTCTGGTCGGCCTAGTTGAACAAAATTTTACTTTTGGTTTGAACAGCTGTTATCTGGAGTTTTTGTGTTGTAGTATTTTAACTTTTTGAAATTGAATGTTTTAAAAGATTTAGTATGATTTCTTACTTTAAAGATAAATCTATTATTTTTTCAAATCTGTTACTTACATAGGAATATTCTAGAGAGAATTGGCAACATCACAGTGACTACTGATGTCAAAACAAAAGTTTTTTTCTGTAACTGACGTTTCCCGCTGTTTTTATATGGCCATGTGTTTATTGCCAGTGGTGAGCTGTACCTTAAAAAAAATTTTTGAGGGCCGATATCAACCTTTTTTTATAGTGAAGCGCCATTTATGAATATTTTTATTCTATTTGAATTCATATCAGGAGTTACCCATTCCAATTAAATGATTTCCATAACACCCTGTATATATTGAAACTGCTCGACCCCCAGTCTATTCATCACGTAACAAAGTCAATCACGTTGGCTGTAATAGTCTGGATATATTACCTTCTTTTCCTACGCTGTGTCTATTTCAGGTTCTTTTAAAGTTTGGTACAACAATAAATTTTATATCAGGTTTTGATACCTTTTAATTATATTTTCCCCTCTTTAATTTGTCGCATTGTAGAGATAAGAAATCAAAGAATCAACCTGTTTTTATCATTTATTTATTTGTACATCAGTTAGTTATCAATTTCACATTCAAAATAACAATAAAATATTTATATCAGTCAACCATTCGATATATTAACATAGGCCTTTGTCTGTCTTCCGTAATTTGTACCCCTTTTTACTTTTGTCACCTGTTTTATGTCTGCGACACTACAGGTGAGTTTCTTGACCACACTTCACCGTAGATTTTCTTGGCTATGCCTTTCCCATGTCTCTCCCATCTAATGTCTGCGACACTGATCGTGATTTTCTTGTCTACCCTTTACCGGTGATTTTCTTGGCTACGCCTTTCCCATTGCTCACACATCTAACGTCTGCGACATTGATGGTGATCCGCGTGAAGTGTTTCTTCACCTATTGCTTTACCTATCTTGGCTGCGCTTTTCCCATTCATACCTCACACATCTAATGTCTGCGACACTGATGGTGATCCTCGTGAAGTTCTTTACATGTTGTTTTACAAAAACCCCTATACCTGTTACTGTGCATCTGCAGCGAACCTCTACATGCACCTTATCACTTCGTCCCTTTTTATATAGAACCCCTTTGCTTATCTAACCCGGATGCATTTAAACATAATGGTATAGGTTTCGGCACCTGTGCATATTTGATTGGTTTATTTTAAATATTAGACCAATAAGGGTGAAGTGCTGAATCTAGGGCCAAAATGTTGAACAGTGCCCAAGCGCAGGTTGGAATGTTGCAGTAAATCAGCCAGCGTGGAACGCTGAATCAACAAGTTAAACCACAAATAAAATTTATTTATTTTTGCTAAGAAATAAGCATGTTAAACAAATCATTTTAGAAATCTTAGACATATCTTACAATTATTGGCATATCTAATGCCCCATGCCATGTGACTTGGCGTTAGGTTGATTGCACTTGACTGCTAAAGCTAAATTTCTTTTTCGTTTTTACGATTTTTTCAGTTTTACCGTGTACTTGGCGTCCAGTAGGTAATCGTTTACTACCTTTGGTAATTTCAGGGTGCCGTCTACTGATGGATGTGTCTGCACCTTAATATGCACATTATGCCGATGTCGTAGTGGCAGACAACTACCAGCAGTGGTTAGGAAATTTTCCCAAGAAGTTCTCGTTTTTATGGTTTCCATCCGCTGAATAGCTTTATTCAGTACTGTAGCAGATGTGCCAAAATTTACATAGCGCTTTGTCATCAATTCAAGAACCTTAGCTATATCGTTTTTTTCTGATGTATCTGAGGTAGCACTTGCATCATTGCTATCAGGAATGCTTTCGCATTCAATTATATTTTCCGGAACAATATTACCATTCACATTATGAACAGATTTTTCACCTACTTCTTGCAGTTTCATTGGCATATAAAATGATGTAGGCTGAACATTTTCACCAAATGCCAATTTTGCCATTGCGTAATATGATTGGGCACTTGGTAGTGATTTATCATAGTATAAATACATTGCGGCCTGATGCTGCCAAAAATTTCCTAATCTATCATGCACACAGCTACAGAATCCAGCATCGCAGTCAACTTCATAAAACACTTTAGAATTTTTTTCACTTTGTATAAGGTATTTGACATTTTTCTTGTATGGTCCTTTTTGACGTAAGAAGCTTTTGCAAGTTGCATTTGAAGAAATAGGCGTGGTGCTGCATTTCGTCCGTGAACAAAAGTTCTAAGCCGACTAAGATAGTACTGCTCCATACTAGTACATGTAAAATCAACCAAGGCAATAGCACTCTATGCCTTATTCCGTGATAAAACAATGTCTTTGTATAATCTAACATTAACCTCACTGAAGTTGTTTGTTTGGTGGCCACGAGTTGTGGCGTCTCTAAATGCCATGTCCCATAATTGTTTCCGATCCCAGTAATCCTCCAAGTAAGCAACCCAATTTATATATTTGAGAGCGACACTCCTAATTTGCGAATCTGCTTCTTCGTTCTCTTCATTCTTAGCTGTAGCAATATCAAATGCTTTTGATGGGCCATCAAAAGATTGTGAAATTAAAATAGTTTGAAAACATTTGTATAAAATGGGCCGATGATCCTTCAGAACGCCATTTTTGTTCTCCCATAGCCAACGCCATATTGACTGGGAAACATGAAATCGACGTAATAACGAGACGCTGTCATCAGTAATAAATATTTTTGGATATCCATGATTACCAAATGCATTCTTGCATTTTTTTTCAAAAGCTGAAATGCTGCAGTGTAATCTTTGATTGTCTGACCTTTGCTTATAAAAACGGCTAATGGCGCAGCTCCAATTTCACAGGGTGTTAACATGAAAGTCACTGAATGCTGTGCAGCATCACAAGATGCTGTACTATCAACGAATGCAATATCACTAGAAAATGGCAGCATATGAGCTCTTTGCATTATGCAAGTCATAATAAGGAAAGCAAAGGGGTCTTCCTGAAATCTTACGATAAACCCTTTTTCGGAATATGCCTCATGTTTTTCTTGTAGTTTCTGCGAAAAAATATACATTGTCACAATACTATTATTTGCAAAAATGCGTATTAAGTACCTACTCTACTATGCCTTTTCCAAAACGCGGACCCAAATTACTGTTCCGTCATACATCATGCCAAAACTGTATAGTTCGATATTTTGGATTTATTGAAGCATTTGCAAGTTCTACGCTGCCTAAAGGAAATTCCAGTTCAAGTTTTGATTCATGAAAGGTTATGGCTTCTCTAATGAATATACCATCATCGAAGTATCCTTCAAAGATTTGCCTTGTTTCTTTATTAGGCCGTAAAAATGATAGCGATTCCGCGACATTCACTGCATGACTGTGATTATTATTTATGGTAATAATTGCGGGAAATCCATCCTACCAAAAACTATCGATATCGATATTTCGGTCTCGATTTTCGGCGTTTATATCGATGTTATTTCGTTCGATAATATTAATTAACATCGATATTTTTTCCGATGATTTTAGCTTCTTTGCAACTTTGCCTTTTATTTTTATTTTAGAGATAGGAAAAAAGGAATATTAGAAAACTTATATTCTGTTATGTGACTTCCAATACTATTTACCTAACAAACAAAACACCATCATTTTTTATCTTATTTAACTAACTATTATTTTAAATAAGCCAAATACGGTAACATTCCAATCTATGCTTGGGCACTGTTTAACATTTTGACCTTAGATTCGATACTTCACAATGGCTGATTTACTGCAACATTCCAACCTGCGCTTGGGCACTGTTTAACTTTTTGACCTTAGGTTCGGCACTTCACTCTTATTGGTCTGATATTTGAAATAACCCAATCAAATTTTGCACAGGTGCCGAAACCTATACCATTATGTTTAAATGCAACCCGGATAATCTGCATTTTATTTTTGGTACCGCCCCTTCTGACGTGTACGTATAATTTTCATTTTCTCATTAAATACCTTTTAACACTCAGTATCACCCCAAATGACGTACATGCTTGGCATAATGCTACTACGTAGAGTGGAAAGCCCTTCAGCGGAACCCCGCTGTTGGACAGTCCGTGAGGAGCCGAAAACCTGTACAGTGGAACCCCCCTGTTAAATTAATTTACTGTAATTAGCCGATTACCATCAGCACAATACCCAAACAAAAATATCGGACACCTCAAAGTATAACATATAAAGGTGCAATAAAAGTTAGGAGTCCATCCTCCTATACGCATGTGTCAGTTTTCTTCTCGAGCAGCAGAGGTTATTCTAAGGATTCTTTTCGACTGCACATAGAGAACATAAGTCGCTGTAGCTAAGTGTTACTCATACACATTCATTTATTTTACTCATGAGTGATTTTGTAAAAGTAGCCTGCAAAAGAAGATAAGATCTAACGCCCAGTACCTAACTCCCACAGCACGTAACGAATTTTTACAGTGTATCGTTGATAGTAACAAGAATATTTTGGCAAAAGAAATAAGCAATATGTTGGCTTTGTCACTGAGATGTGACGGTAGCGTTGACCGGACGCAAATATACAAAATATGTGGTAACAAAATCTGGGAACATAAAGCAAAACTTTCTGGGAGCCAGCGAACTAACTTAGGGAATTTTGGAAGCTGTTGAAAATTCTTGTATTCGAACTATTGGAGCTGATGCTGCAAATATTTTTAGCCTCTTTACAGATGGTGCATCTGTAAATACTGGGGAAAAAGGTGGACTATGGGAACTTTTTGAAAACAAAAGAGATCAAAATAATCATTTCATGATCACTTATTACCTCTCTTAAGAATGTGGTAGCATGGAAATCAACAAGTCATTGGATGCCCGATATAGAATTATTGGGGCTAAGTACATTTTTTCATTCATCTGGTTTGAGGACGAAAGAACTTCGGAGTCTGGCTAACTTTCATGGTTGCAAGCTTCTCAGACTTCCCGGGTTATATAAAGTAAGATGGACCGAATTCACTTTTGCACTTATAAATTCAGTTCTTATTTTTTGACACGAATTAGTTCTTTACACGCAAAAATCTTCAGAAAAAGAAACTAAGGGATTTCTTTTATTCTTCTTAAATAAAGACAATTTGCGACTACTCGCTTTTCTGGCAGACATACTGACATTATTTACCAGATATCAAAAAAAATTGCAAGGGGACAAAACGACCATTCTAGATATGGACAGGGCAACAAATTCTGTCAAGAATTAACTTATTAAATAAAAACACAAAGTTTGTTAGGGGTATGGTGACAAGCCTTAAACAAGCAGGTTACAGACTTAGATGGAGAACCCAAGTTAAAAGATTTCCGGCTTCAGAAAAATAAAGAGAAACGTTGAAAAGAGCATCATAAATACTTTTCGGAGAAGCGAAGCTATGAAGCCGTCTGTGTCGAAGCAAATCGATTCTCTGGTAGAGTTCCTTACTTAAAGGTTTGAAATAGATACAGATAAGCTCTCAGTGTTAAAACAATTCACAAATTTAGAATCGTCAAGCGCAGTTGATATTGAAGGTGTTCACCGTATTTTAGGAAAAGATTTTTGTTTAACTCAACTCAAGCTAGATTATGACGAAATATTAGAACACCCGCAAATCGAAAATTTGTGCGAACTGGAGCTTTCTGGGTTAGTTCGGTTTTTAGCAAGTTCATCAGAATTCCTTACTGCCACTAAAATTTTTGCATTAATTTTGGCAGCTAAACTGTATAAGGTGAATGTGGAAAAACTTATAAATACCAGCAGTACTTTTAAAAAAGCGTATCACGGAATAGCTTTTCGGTAGACTCTGAAAATGATTATTTGTACATATATCACAACATGCCTTCTTTGTCAGAGTGGGACCCCGACAAGATACAAGGATTTGGAAAAATAAGCGTCATATACAACCGCAAAAACCAACAAACAAAAATGGTGTAAAGGTATTTTTGCTGAGGCCAATTCAATGATGAAACAAGCGATGAGTCTAAAGATGAGGCTGAGGAAAAAGTCAACACAAAGAAATTTTAGCGTAGTCTACGTATAATATAATATCAATAAGTTTTAGTTTGTTCTGTTTTTGTCGTTTTTACGTTTTTTTTTTAAAGAAATTTATTTCATTTGTTTTTGTAGGTTCGTCATGAATAAAAAGTATTTTTCTACTTTAATTTCCTACTGCACAATTTGTGTCCAACTGCACGTTAGAATAACCTCTGTCGAGCAGATGTTGTTTTCTTATTACTTAGGTACCGAAAACTCCGACAGCGCATCATCGTCGGTTATAACCCGTTCCTAAGAAAACCCACGCACCATTTTATATATACCAATTATCTGTTTACGTTCTACAGGTAGCATCATGTCAATACCTACACCCATACTTTATTTTTATCATTGCCAATCTTGATAATACGTTGGTCCAACGCGATAGATCATATTTACTCCAACTCAACCCTTTTTAAGATTTCTCGTTACTACTGCAGATTACCTTTAATTTATTAAAACACCCCTTTTTAATATTTCTCTTTACTAATGCAGATTACGTTTAATTTAGTAACATACCCCTTTTTAATATTATTTCTACCCTGTCGATTTACTGACCTTTGTTTTTTCTTTGTTACGCCAATTAAACCCCGGAAGACAAACTGGCCATCTGTATTTACAAGAAAGGTGCTTTTACACTACCATACTGATCCAAATCTCGAAAGCAAAAGTTTATTGACACCATCATCTGGTACCGTTAGAAATTAGATCTCTCTTCCAGTCATAATTTATGTAAAATAATATTTGATAATCTTAATTTTTTATACTTTATTTTAAATTCTCTCCCAAATGTTGCACCCTTTTTAAGATTTAGTTTAATATTTTTAAACAGATTATTTTATGTTATTTATAACATGAATCTGTGATGTACGACTGCCAGTATTTGGTTCCTTAATATGGTCAATTAAATTACAGTAATGCATTTCATTTCGTTACTAAAGATACCAGTTAAATAAACCTCGGCGCAGCGTTTGTGCACCGTCAGCTTAAATCGGCGTCAAAGGTATCCCACTAAGTAAAAAGAAATCCAATTTATGAATGAGCTAAAATTATATTTTAAAGAAGAGTCGTGGATTTAATTTCGTTACTAAAGATACCTAACACCAGTTAGATAAACCTCGGCGCAGTGTTTGTGCACCGTCAGCTTAAATCGGCGTCAAAGGTATCCCATTAAGTAAAAAGAAATCCAATTTATTTATAGAATTATTAATACAAAGTGATATAAATACACTTTAGACAAAGAACAAGAGGACTTACTGACAGTTTCACAACACAAAAATCATTTAAAAGAGATGATTTTTACTAAAGAGCGAGAAATTTCTTACAAGGAGGAGACCAAATTTCTTTGAGTAATGATTGAGCTATGCAATATTTTTAGACGTGCAAAAGTAGTTGCATCCAAAATGTCATTAAGGGAATCTTCCAGTAATATATAGCTTTTCATTAGAGATTCACATAAATTTATAATTTTAATTCTACCTTTATAAAATACTATTATATCTGAGATATTAAATATAGCATTTTAAATTTCTTTTATAGTATTAAAAGTTTTCTCGTACATCTGTAGTTTTTGAATAGTAGTATTAAACGTTTTAATAACAGGTGGCTACAGAAATTTGATTTTTTAGGAGATTTTTTATTTGATACTCGTGGCTGATAGTAGTCCGAGGAGTCTAAAAACAAGGAGATAATTCGTAGTAGGGCTTTAACCTATCAAAATTAATTTTGGAAATTTGCTTTGTTTCGGGATTTAGCACGGTTGCTGAGGTGTTAAATACTTCTTGTATTTCAAAAGGGCCATAAAATTTGTTTTGGGCTTTGTCTTTTGTTTGGGATTCTTTGACGGAAACTTTATCGCCAGGTTTGTATTTGGGAATTTTCTCTGAAACCGATTTGTCAAACCTAATTTTTGCTTTTTCTTTTTGTTGCTCGGTTTTGGTTCGCCCGATTTTGTAAAAGTATTCTATACGGTTGCTTCGATCTCTAACATATTTTGAAATCAACTCTTTTTGGTTAAACAGGGTTTCAAGGGGCCTACTGGATGTGTGACCGAAAATAAGTTCACGATGACTGCATAGGGAAGAATATTAAAGGGGTGTTCGTTAGGATTTTCTGCTGTGTGAACTCTGAGCATTTCAGTAAGGGTTGCGTGGAATCTTTCTAGAGAGCCGTTAGATTGTGGATGATTGACGTTGGAAAAGGTCAATTTTACTTCATACAACTCGCAAAGATCTTTAATTAAGGTGTTGTCGAACTCACGGCCATGGTCGCAATGTATTCTCAGTGGCGTACCATAGTGTTGGAAAAATAGCAATAAGTTATTTACTACTGATGAAGCTTTTTTATTTTCTAGAGGGTAGGCTTGAGTAAATTTAGTTAGTTCGTTAGTGCGTAATTTCGCGTGGGGTATTCGAATATGTCAATATTAATTCTTTCAAACGGGGTTTTAGGTGTTTCCGTTATTACAAGGGGTGTATTAAGATTTTTTCTACAAATTTTTACTTTTTGGCAAATTTCGCAACTTCTTACAAATTTGTCCACGTCTTTGGTGAGTCCTAGCCAATTATATTTTTCTTTAATTCGTTTGACAGTTTCGTTTATTCCACGGTGTAAATTATTTTTTCCATTGTGGTAATGGTCTAAAATATCAGGGATTTGATGTTGATCGGGAGTTGTAACGATATTTTGACAGATTTTTAGTTTTATTTCTTGATCAGTAAAAATAAAAGAAATAATTTCTAATATTGGCAGGTTTAAATTGTTTTCAATACAATAGGTCTCTGTAGAGTTAAATTCGCTTTGGCATTTATAAAGAATAAAGAATACATTTGCTACCACGTTTTCCGGGTCAAATCGTAAGGGAATTATAAAGTACTTTCGATTTTTGACGGTTTTGCTTGTCAAAATATTTATTTGATCTTGAGAAAAGTTAGGGGATTCTTCAAAAATATCATCAATTATTTTAAAATGGAGGTCTTCCCTCTTATTTTGTCAGAAAAATGTAACTATATTTTTGTGATTTTTGTCTAAGAGTTGAGAGTTTGAAATCTGAAATTTCGAATAATCAATGATTGATTTAGTTATATATAGGTGCACAAAAGTATTAAATTTTTCCTTAAGTTTGTCAAGGTACGATTCTTCTTCGCTGCTTTCGTCATTGTCACCGTCTTCGTCTTTTTTTGTAGTCCGCTTGTAGATGGTCTATTTTCGTCGTCTTGATTAGATGCGTATATGGTGTATTTAGAAGAATAAGGTAGTACCGGGTAACACTGACACATCTTTGGAAGTTATTTTTTTACTCGTTTATGGTTATCATCAGAAATTTGCAAATATAAGTGTAATTAAGTTACTATAATAGAAGTACACGACGAGTAGTAATTTCGTGTTTACTTTGAAATCGTAGATTTAGAAAAATATGTTTAAAAAGTATGCAAGTGTCAATGTTGCCTCCCCATGTTGGTAAGATTGACACCCCAGTTAAACTGCTTATAAAACTATGTTTGCTAATGGTGCGGTATTATTGACTAAAATAAGTTAATTGTACACTGTTTTTGGTTGTTTTTTTTATTTGAACATAAACTTTGTCTTCAAATATTTTATAATATTAAAAATAGAAATGAAAAATGAACAAAGTAAAACAGAACTAAAAAATAATTAGTGGATCTTTTCCATTGTTAATAGAACCAAAATTTGTGGTAAATACGTGCATTCCTCGACGAATAGTAGGGTCTGGCAAAATTCTTACTATGTCTTTGAACAAAACTGTGGCCTCGTCAGCAACGTTTGGATAAACAAAATGCTTTTCTTTCCGTCTCAAAAATGCCACTGTTGCTGTCCGAGTATCAGAAACAATTTCTTTTACTTTTCCAACGTAATGATACACTTCAGACAACTTATGTTTATCAACAGTACACTTTACAAGAACCCAAGAATTCGCCGTAATTTGATTAGGAGCAATCTGTACCATCTCTAGTGCTGTGTTGTGGCAATCCTTATGCTCTTCTTCAAACTCAGACACATGCCTCAGAAACATGCATTCTTTTTTAACGTACCAGTGCTAGGCGCGATATTTGCAAAAGTGTCAATGTTTACCCCCTGTCAATGTTACCCGGCGTTACCTTATTAAAGGGGTGTTCGTTAGGATTTTCTGCTGTGTGAACTCTGAGCATTTCAGTAAGGGTTGCGTGGAATCTTTCTAGAGAGCCGTTAGATTGTGGATGATTGACGTTGGAAAAGGTCAATTTTACTTCATACAACTCGCAAAGATCTTTAATTAAGGTGTTGTCGAACTCACGGCCATGGTCGCAATGTATTCTCAGTGGCGTACCATAGTGTTGGAAAAATAGCAATAAGTTATTTACTACTGATGAAGCTTTTTTATTTTCTAGAGGGTAGGCTTGAGTAAATTTAGTTAGTGCGTAATTTCGCGTGGGGTATTCGAATATGTCAATATTAATTCTTTCAAACGGGGTTTTAGGTGTTTCCGTTATTACAAGGGGTGTATTAAGATTTTTTCTACAAATTTTTACTTTTTGGCAAATTTCGCAACTTCTTACAAATTTGTCCACGTCTTTGGTGAGTCCTAGCCAATTATATTTTTCTTTAATTCGTTTGACAGTTTCGTTTATTCCACGGTGTAAATTATTTTTTCCATTGTGGTAATGGTCTAAAATATCAGGGATTTGATGTTGATCGGGAGTTGTAACGATATTTTGACAGCTTTTAGTTTTATTTCTTGATCAGTAAAAATAAAAGAAATAATTTCTAATATTGGCAGGTTTAAATTGTTTTCAATACAATAGGTCTCTGTAGAGTTAAATTCGCTTTGGCATTTATAAAGAATAAAGAATACATTTGCTACCACGTTTTCCGGGTCAAATCGTAAGGGAATTATAAAGTACTTTCGATTTTTGACGGTTTTGCTTGTCAAAATATTTATTTGATCTTGAGAAAAGTTAGGGGATTCTTCAAAAATATCATCAATTCTTTTAAAATGGAGGTCTTCCCTCTTATTTTGTCAGAAAAATTTAACTATATTTTTGTGATTTTTGTCGAAGAGTTGAGAGTTTGAAATCTGAAATTTCGAATAATCAATGATTGATTTAGTTATATATAGGTGCACAAAAGTATTAAATTTTTCCTTAAGTTTGTCAAGGTACGATTCTTCTTCGCTGCTTTCGTCATTGTCACCGTCTTCGTCTTTGTTTGTAGTCCGCTTGTAGATGGTCTATTTTCGTCGTCTTGATTAGATGCGTATATGGTGTATTTAGATGGAAAATTTGCGTATTCCTGAAGGTGATTTACTTTGATTCTTGACAGCGCGTCAGCATTTTTGTTTATCTTTCCTGGTTTATACTCTATTTTATAATCACATTCTTCGAGCTTTAAACGCCACCTTGCTAGCCTGCTTCCAGGATCTTTGATAGAGAATAACCCCGTTAAGAGGCGATGGTCTGTAATGAGGGTGAATTTTCTACCAAATAGGTAGGGTCGAAAGTGCTTTACGGCCCAAACAATGGGGAGTAGTTCGCATTCTATTGTGGAATATTTAGTTTCTGCGTTGCACAAGGTTCTGGAGGCGTAAGCAATAGGTAAGTCTTTGCCTATTGGTCCTTGGGAGAGCACGGCGCCAATAGCGAATGCGCTGGCATCTGTTGTTAGAAGAAAGGGTTCTTCGAAATTGGGGTAAATGAGAATTGGGTTGGAAATAAGGGCTTTCTTTAATTCGTCAAAGGAGGACGTGCATTCGGAGTGAAAAGAAAAAGTTGTGTCTTTTTTTTAATAGCTTAGTTAGGGGTTTCGATATCTTTGCAAAATTAGGGATAAAGCGGCGATAGTAACCTGCAGTGGCACTCTGTATGAAAAATAGCGATAGCGATCGGGCTCTCTTCGAAACATACCGAACGGTGATACAAAGTAAGAATTTGCAAAGAGAGCCCGATCGCTATCGCTATTTTTCATTCAGAGTGCCACTGCTGCTAGTCCTAAGGAAGATTGAATTTCTTTAGCCTTTTTTGGCTCTAGGAAATTTAGCATATACTTGACTTTGGACGAATTAGTTTTAACGCCGTCTTGGGTTATAAGATGTCTGAGATATGCAACTTCTTTCCTTAAGAATTCGCATTTATCTGGCTGAATTTTAAGATTGGCCTGTCGGAGTCGTTTAAATGGTTCGGTTAGACGTGAAATATGTTCGTGAATAGTTGGGGAGTAGATAATTATATGTTATATATAAACCAGACATCGCTCATTTTGAATACCATATTGTCCATGGCACGCTGGAATGTGGACAGGGCATTTTTTAGGCCAAATGGCATGCGAATAAACTCATAGTGGCGATTTTCCACTGAAAAAGCTGCCTTCGAAATATCTTTGGGATCGATTTCTATCTGGTGGAACCCAGATAAGGGTGGTGAAGTATTCACATTTCCCTAGCTGATCCAGGAGGTCGGAAATGTTGGGCAATGGATATTGATCGTCTATCGTGAGCTCGTTTAGCTTACGATAATCGATTACATTACGCCATTTCTGTTTTACAGATGCATCCAGCTTTTTTGGAACCACCCAAACTGGTGACGACCAGGGCGAAACCGTGGGACGAATGATTCCTTCGTTAAGCATTTTATTGACTTGAGTTTTTACCTCGTCTTTGTGTACTTGGGGGCACCTATATATAGAAAACACACCGACTTTGGCCGGGGGGCGTCAAAAGTAAAAAAAAGAAAATTGAAAAAAACACGAAATTATATCACAATGCTTAATATTTAACAAAATAAAATGATTTTAAATAAAAAAATATGTTTTATTGTATTTAGAAAAAATTGATATCTTATCCATTAAGATTACTTTTTGAATCGTAAATTGCGAAATTTAAAACAACTTGTATATTCCATTATAAAAATAAAAACCTATTACAACTTCCTAACATTAATGAAACACGACAAAAAACAAATTACTGCCTTTATTTTAGAATAATGTAACCTAACCTTATTAAAAAAAGCAACCAAATATTGGAATATTTTTTTTAAAATTTATTACCTAAAGATATGAAAATTATGAATCCTATTACATTTATAAGTAAATTAAAAGAGTGGATCTGTCAAAACTGTCAACGATTGTATCAGTTTTTATATGGTTAGTTTTTGAAGCATTTTTTAAAAACGTATTCCTTTATTTGTTTCTGATATTAATCTATTAACATCTTTATCGCTATAAAACCGGACATATTTTTACCTATGGATTTATGGCGATCTTTTTACTAGATTTTATTTCCTTTATATAATAAATATCGTTTATGTGTTATTAGGTATAATGATAAATTAATAAATAAATAAAAGCCGTGAATAAATAAATATTACAATCGATTTCAGTAATTTTGAGGTCGAATTTTAATTAGAAGCGGAAACGGAAGCGGAAGTTAAAGTGATTTATAAAAAAGGGTTTATTGATTTTATGTAATAAACTCATACATAATCATGCATTATCTTTTTCTAAACAGGTTGATTCTTATGAGATATTTAAACCTTGAAGTAAGTTTTTAACAAAAATAAATTAAATATTTTTTAAGTGAAATAACATGTTTGTACTACTTAATGCTTCTATAAGAGAACCGTAGCTATTGTTATACACTTTCATGCTTAATTTAAGAAATAAGTAGGCTTTTTGAAACATAATTTCAGTGCTGTATGATATAATATCTTTTATAATAAAATGTAACAGAAATATTATAGCTAATGTTAATAATAGCGCTCTCATTTCTTCCTTCTCTCTTCATACAGCACTTGATCAGATTTGATTTTCCTTCTCATAGTGTTCCTCCACCTTTGTTTTTGCTTTTCATGGACTTTTTTAGACTTTTTGATGCTTGCAATTCCCCAAAATAAGCAAAGCAAATAAAAAATTTGTCTTTCATTGACATTTTTTCTAAGTGAAACAAACCTTCAGTCAGGTGAGTTTTACTAATAGAAATTTTCCAATTTTTGGCGGTTAGTAATAATATATAAATTTAAAAATATCGAGACAGTGAGTCTAATGATCTTATTGAATCCTGTATCTAAAAGAGCAAATCTTATACATCGGTTGGAATGTTAATTAATATTGTGATCACGCGCAGGAAACAGAATGCAGAATAAAGAAAGCCACAAGTGCGTTCAATCGCATGCGCAGTGTATTAAGCAACATGCAGAAACGTGCACTGTTACGGACTCCAGGCATACAGAGGCCAACCCAATCCAACCAGGGCAAACGAGGACCTGACCGAAGAAGAATTTCTTAGCTTAAGAACCTAGGAAGTCGACCGGAATGACCTGTAACATTCTGTTAAGATCAGCAGTCAACCATGTTATCTGGGCCAATGTGATAGCCATCATCCACAGAGGATATGCACTAGAAAAAAAAGATAAAATAATATTTACCAAAAAAGAATATGTACCTTTTTATTACCCTTCACTGATGTGAGAATCATAAATAACCAACAGAACGTAAGTAAACTTAAACATTGCAAAACAATGCTGCCGATCTTCCTGTCTACACGAGTATTATAACATTGAAGTTTTATATCAACATATCTGTTTACGAAGTAGCCGACAATTGCCGGAAAAAATAATTACAACGGTATTTATCAGCAATGTCAAAATTAAAATGGATTGCCGGTATTTAAAGTTCCATTCATAATTACATAGGTTGCGCAGTACATTTTAACTCCACTATGGGAAAAATCCATGCCACAGGAACGCGTGCACATTATGCGTATAGGCATCTTTTAGAATTTACCAGTGGGCAAACCGGTTCCAGTCTGTCTGCGTGCTATCCTTGTTTACATAACCTAGTTAAAAAATGATATCGTGCAAAGGGTTCGTCCGCCGGTAAATCTTTAATCTAGACACACATTTCTTGATCAGGGTCGGATAAGCAGTCAAAGTCTATTCGTGGTCCGCTTCTTACGGATATAGTCTTTTGACGTCTAGTACAGACGGTAAAAAGGTTCTCGTCGATACTTTGGCATTTCCTGTAGATGGTCTATTAATAGATCTGCAAACAACCTTTGAATGAATCCATACCGTTTATTTATACGCTGTGACTAGAGTCCCGACTCGGGACCCAACTTCAGTCCCGAATACCGTCTTAACCGACTTAATAGTTTTTGGGGTTATGTTCGAATAATGTTATTGTTATTAAAAAGTTCTATGGGGTTCACTTTACTTGATAAATTAGTAGTAGGACGTTTAGATGACACACCAGAAATGTATACGCAAGTGTGTCTTTAATTTCTGCTAATGCTAATTTATAGGTGAGAAATTGGAAAAAAACTAACTCTTATCGGATACTGATGTAAATAATTGTATCCATCAATATGAAAACAGTATATGTATATACTAAGTTTTGGAAACGTGGTGCTAAACCTATTTCGTCGAATTACACCAAACAGCCAATTAAAAGCGAAGTAATAAACAAATAAATAATTAAATTAAAAATTAAAAAATCAATAGCTATACTTGACTGCATTTGAACATAGTTTCTAATTCCAAACAATTTTCTTTCATAACAGTTTTTTCAATTTTAAAAACAAGGTTGTTTGCTCTTACGTCGAATTCATATTTTATTACACACCTCGTATATGACTGATAAATTTTGATGTCTGACGATTTTATGAAACCATGCAGAACTTTTTATAGGGAGCAAGTTTTTTTCCGAAAAATTACTAATAGAAAAGTTTTTCCTATGTAGCCAACTTAAGTAGACATAGATACTGTGACTGTGTATATCATGTTTGTAACTGGTGATTTAGGTGAATGTACGATTCGTCTTATAAATTCGGGACCGGATGTGGGTCCCGAGTCAGGGCGCGGAACACTAGTCCCGACAAAACTACTAATGACGTCATTTATCGACGTTGTTCGGGACTGAATGTGGGTCCCGAGTCGGGGCGGAACACCAGTCCCGACAAAACCACTAAAGACGTAATGTGATGACGTTATTCGGGACTGGAGTTGGGTCCCGAGTCGGGACTCTAGTCACAGCGTTATTTATATAGGTACCGTTTTAATTTACGGAGCTACATTCGCTATTTTTATTAAAATATTTTGTAGCTTTTAAACCCCCAAAATATTAAAATAAGTATTTCTACATGGATATTGGGCGTATGAAACTAAAAATTTACTAAAACTTCCATAAACATGTATTCTATGTAAACTGATATATAACACCATCCACAAATATTAAGGCCGGTCCTGTTCAATACTACAAAATGCTTTACAATTTCAACTGCGCATGGCTTCATGTGGCAATGCGCGTGGTTGAAGAAGTAATTCTTGGTTCAAGCTATATTAGTCCAATTTAATTTTGACGTCGCTGGTATTAATCGTTAGTATTTAAATTAGCAAGAAGGCTTCACTGATCTAAGGGAGTAAGGTGAGAATCAAACTATGCCAACGCATTTAGAAAAAAAATGTTTGGTACATTATTTCAAGCAGAGTTTATAACTATGGTTTATACTATTTCTGTACATAAAAAGATTTTAAATACAATCGTTGTTATTACTGATATAAAAAGAAATATGTCCGAAGGTATCACTGAAATAAAATTTTAAAAACTTACCACGAAATAAACTTTAGTTTTAAATTTGTATTTCTTTCGTAAAATGTACTTAAGAGGAGCTTGCAGAGCTGTGCGTAAAAGTGGTCATTGCAAAAACTACTAATTTTTAGGGCAATTTTAAGACGAATATCAAAAGATAAAACATTAAGCTAGGAGCTCTGCCATTCTCTCAATGAAATACGGCCAGATAACCATGTATGTATGTATGTATGTGACAATTTTTTTTGTCACGAAACCTTATGAAAATGGAACAACTCCTTGTCTGTATTACCATAAATATTTTAGCAATAGTTTAGCTTAAACAACTTCTTAATAAGGACGATAATCATTCACGGACAAAATTTTATAGTTTAATTTGTTTAGTTTGTTGTTGACAATCAGCTGTTTAGTCATCACGCGAACCCCTAAAGTTCAGCCACTACCTTCCGGAGAGCAGTAGAGTAACTAGGGTATAGTTTAATTGCAGTTTTCCACTATGGTGCCATAACACGTGTTCGTAAAAATGAACTGGAAATGGGTATCAATTAAAAAATCTCTGATATGACTTTTTACTGAAAGGGGGGTTTATACTCGCTTAATGGAGCAGGCTTATTTTAACCGTGATAATGCATAATATACAAGTTATCATAACATAACACAGGTCGGTGTTAGAGGGTTATTATCAGTAGCATCAGAGAGTAGATAGAATAAGAGAAACACTGGCGTGCCGGGGAGACCGGCTCGGCCTGAGCCGGTCTCCCTTGCGATATTTTGGTGGATTCGCTGGTCTGTGGTTTCATATTTTGCCCAGAGATGCCGATATTGTTTCTCCATTATTGCCAGATGGTTTTGATTTATGTTTTGTTACAATATTTGTAAATACGTATCAGATTATTGTAATTACTTGTTGTTCCGTACTGCTCGTTTAACACTGTTTTGTTAGTATACAGGGTCTGCAATAGAGATTGGCGTGCATAGTAGCTGTATTATTATATGTATGTGTACAATTAAATAGTATACAGGAGAGAATTTACATAATTTCTATAGACATTTCTAAGTTTTAACTGGGCATGATATGTACGGGAGGTTGTCTAAAAATGAGTGTTTAGCAAGTCGCGGACAGAAATAATTTAAATTCTCACGCTGAAAGAAGTACTGTATTCGTGAAAAAAAGCACTCAGGTTTTTTTTAAATCTCCACTTTTTGGAGTCTCTAGATCACGGAAAACACACATTGGGAAAACATGATTTTCTATTTCGGTCGGTCTGTCTATCTGTTGGCACGAAAAGCGAACAAGTTACTTAACCAGAAAACACGAAATTTGCATATACCTATACTGGGGCTTACACTGGCTCGAGCTCGAAGCAGACTAAACTTCCGATGGAATTTATATATACAGGGTGAGAACCTTAGAAAAATCGATGAAATTTATATATACAGGGGGAGAACCTTAGAAAAATTAATTTCTATGTTGCTTTAATTTAAAGATGATGCATTTTACAGAAGTCATATTTTGCATATAGATAAGATTTATACATTACATTTTTACATTATATATTTACACATTAATTTAAATAAAGACCCTTCTAGTTCCCCATATGTACGGTGAATAACTTTAACTTTAAGTTTAATAAATATAGCAGCATAGTTTTTAGGTCACGTTTATACTTGGTGGAGAGATTTAAAATAATGGAAAAACAAACGTTTATAAGGATTTGACAAAAATCAGACGCTACGGGGTCGTTTCGAAAGTTTAAAATTTTGGTCGATGTATCAAATATACATAGCACCATATTTTAGTTCACGTTTATACATAAAATATAAAAATAATATACATAAAGGATTTGACAAAAATCTGAGCCTACGGGGTCGTTTCGAAAGTTTAAAATTTTCGTCAATATACCAAATATACATAGCGCCATATTTTAGTTCACGTTTATACATAAAATAAAATATAAAAATAATATACATAAAGGATCTGACAAAAATCTGAGGCTACGGAGTCGTTTCGAAAGTTTGAAATTTTCGTCGTTTTACTAAATATAGCAGCACGGTCTAGTCACGTTTATACTTTGTGGAGAGATTTGGAATAATGCAAAAACAACCATCTATAAAGGATTTAGTAAAAATCAGAGGCTACGGGGTATCGTGGTTAAAATTTTCGTCATTTTACTAAATATACCTGGCACCATATTTTAGTTCATGTTTATATTTGGTGAATAGATTTGAATAATGCAAAACCAAACGTTTATAAGGGATTTGACAAAAATCCGAGGCTACGGGTTCTCTTGGAAAGTTTAAAATTTTCGTCATTTTAAAATATACATAGCACCCTATTCTAGTTCACTTTTATACTTGGTGATATAAGGCAAAAAATAATAGGTATACATAATGGATGTGACAAAAATGCGAGGCTACTCTTCGAAAGTTAAAAATGTTCGTCATTTTATTAAATATAGCAGCATGGTTTAGTTCACGTTTATACTTGGTGGAGAGTTTCAAATAAGGCAAAAAATAACACGTAAAGGATTTCTCAAAAAACGTTATTCTTCATAAGAGTTGCTATATGTCCTTAAACTATAAGACCGTCCGCCAAAAGTTGAAAAAAAAAGGAATATACGAGGGAGATGCAAATTTTTGAAAGTAGCGCAAGAGTCAAGTACCTTCATTTATTTTTCCATTTACTTAAAATATAACTTGTTTAGAACTACAAGTTATGTCCCAATATGAAGTTATGGCCTTCTGTGTCAAAAATAAAAATAAAACATATTTTTATTAACATGTGTTTGATTGGGTTTATTTTTTTATATTTTGTTATTAAAAAAAAACGAAAATAGAGAAGTAGAAAACAAAGTTGGGGAGGAAAGTTAAAAAGTTAAATATGTACGTACCTTTACTGTTGGCGATAATATATTCTTAAGCGTGAATGGGTTCGAGTGTAGACTATTCGAAAATTCTACCAGTCGAATCGACTATTTGACTATTCGTGGAAACTATTCGAACATTCAATAGTTCGAATATTTAAAGTTGGAAGAAGTAGGGGAGAAAAGTTAAATACGTAATTGTACCTTTACTGTTGGCGATAATATATTCTTAGAAGTGAATGGGTTCGAGTGTAGACTAGGGCTTGGAATTTTTGAAATTGAGGTATTCGAATAATTACTTCATGTATAATTCAAATATTCGAATTATTGAATGTTCGAATAGTCTACGAATAGTCGACTCAACTATTCGAATCGTCGATTCGAATATTCGATTTGAATATTCGATTCGAATATTCGATTCGAATAGTCGATTCGAATAATCGAATAGTCAATTCGAATAGTCGGTTCGACTATTCGAATAGTCGATTGACTATTCGATAGTCGATCCGACTACCCGAATATTCGAATCGACTATTGGAAAATTCTACCAGTCGAATCGACTATTCGAATATTCGTGGAGGCTATTCGAACATTCAATAATCCGAATATTTGAATTATCAATGAAGTAAGTATTCGAATACTAAAATTTTGTAATGTCCATGTAATATTAGGTTTATTGGCCTTAATAACCCCGAAAATGACATTAATTACCATTGTGTATAAATTTGTAGCCGCTTCTCCCCCACACTTTAATTTTCTTTACATCAATTACACACAATTAGATTTTCTGACCTTTATAAACGGTTGTTTATGCATTATTCTAAATCTCTCCACAAAGCATAAACCTGAACTAGACTATGCTGCTATATTTAGTAAAATGTCAAAAATTTCAAACTTTCGAAACGACCCCGTAGCCTCAGATTTCTGTCAAATCTTTTATGTATATTATTTTTTGCCTTATGTTAAATCTCCACCAAGTATAAACATAATCTAAAATATGGTGCTATGTATATTTGGTAAATTGACGAAAATTTTAAACTTTCCTAGGGACCCAGTAGCCTGTGATTTTTGTCAAATCCTTTGGAAAATGTGTTTTTGCATTATTCTAAATCTCTTCACCAAGTATAAACGTGAACTATACTGCTATATTTAGTAAAATGATGAAAATTTCGAACTTTCGAAACGACCCCGTAGCTTCTAATTTTTGTCAAATTCTTTATGTATATGATTGTTTGCCTTATATCAAATCTCTTCTTTCCACCAAGTTTATACGTGAACTAAAATATTGTGCTATATTTGGTAAAATTTTAATGACAAAAATTTTAAACTTTCGAAGAGCCTCTGATTTTTGTTAAATATAGAAATAAAAATATAAAAAATATAGAAAATAAAATAAAAAGTACTGAGACTTCGGTCTTCCTGGGATGTCAGAAGATAAAAAAATGCTTTATGTTTGATATTTTTTGCCTTATTTTAAATCTTTCCATAATTTCCATCAAGTATAAACGTCAACTAAAATAATATGCTTGCATGTTTTAAGTTTTTAATTAGGATAATAGAATTTTTTTGGTGAGCCCTGTAGTCGCTACTTGTTTGGTTTTTCTAGTTTTTTTGGGCAATTTGGAAAATCTGAAACCTCCCCACCAAGTTGAGATAAAAATTTTGCAGTTAAAGGGCGTTATCGGCTTATGGTACTGTATTTAATTACTTGTTTCCAATACCGGGTAGGTATACTTCGCGTTACAGGTTTCGTCAGCCACCTGCTGGCCGCTGGCTTCAGGTCCATCAACAAAATTTGAGCGACCAAAATGTCTTAAAACAAAATAGCGGTACTAATTATTTAATTCAAAGTAGCCAGTGGCGTCGTAAACGAAAGTTCGGGAGGGTAAAATAAAAGGGATCATGCTCCCAGGATAAATATCACCCTGTATGTTGTTTGAAAAGTTTTTAATAAAATGTGTCAAAAGTTAACCCTACACTAATTTCGAGACAATTTATTATTATGATTACAAGATAAAATTAAAAAGCTCGGAAAAAAATAAAATTTCAACACCCTGTATCTCTCAAACAAAGCGTTTCCGAACATGTGTTAATGGAAACTTTTCTTAATATTTGATGTTGTAGAAGCTATTCCTGAAGTTTCCTGGCAACTAGGTATATAAAAAATTCTTTGCATTACATAAGTACACTATTTCTAATTTAGTTAATTTAGTTTACTACCCCGCCAAGATTTTAACAAAAGTGCTTACTAAAAAACCTTTCCCACTGAAAATATACATTTCACTATGCTTCCGATTGACCGATATCGTTTCTTATCAGCAACTCGAGCAGTGATGTCCTTGGTTAATGACTGCACTGCCGATGCCGTCGTGCTCGCCTAAATCCACCCGTTGCGTTGTAGGCCAACAACACGCTGGCAACGCAGCCCAATGACTTCCATACGCAGCCTTGCAATAGTCGGTAAAAATTATAAAAAATATTTCCTAGTGGCCGCTGATCACACGATGAAGTATGGGTAGCGACGTCTACTGTTTTTTCGTGAAACTAATATGCTCATAATTCCGACGAGCAGTCTTTATTATTATTTAGTCTATGGTAGCATCAATGCCGCCCTAATCCTGCATTTCAGTTGAGACTTGATTTGTCCTGATAATGCATATGCAAGGCAAGACCTAGTGGATTTGTTATACCTGTGAGGTTATTACGGTTTGTTTTTGTTGTACGAAATTAAAGGATTATTATGATAGCAGTTACAACGAGTAGTTTATTTTGATGGTATCGTCCTACCTTTTTCGGTTATATTCCCTTAAGCCTCGAACGTTTCATTTTGAATTGCTTTGCTATTCAGTCCATTCGGTCACAATTTTTATTAACATCGAATTTAATTTTTATAATTTTTCCGTCAAAGTCTATCCTGGATCCAGCCTTGTTCTTCGCCAGTCTGTATTGTTCATCCCTAAGGAAATACGTCTGAATTTGGCCTTAAAACTTGATTTTCCAGTTAATATAAATCATTTGTTGTTTACATTTGGAATGTTACTTTGACGTCTATCAGCTGGAAGTTTCTTCTGTCGAACCGGTAGGTTTTGGTTTTCTTTCATGCCGCCCTCTGTGGTTGTGTGTGGAAAACGTGTTAAGCCATGTAACGATGGAATCTGGTGCCTCTTCGAGACATAAGATCCTTGATTTTTACAGAATTGGCACAGTATTGGTTCCTACCTGTAATCACAGGTGGTCATTTCGTGAAATAGAAAATATGGGATTCAGTTTTCTTGTGACTTCATGAGTTGAACGATAGAGATTGGACGTGGTATTAGATTTTTGAATTCCGACTATATTAGTTGCCCATTTTGTTTTTTTACTAGTAATTTAGACAAGTCTTGAAGCTACTATTATTTAAGGGAGTATTTCCTAATTTGTGATTGAATAGTATGAGGAAGAACAGCTCTTTTTCCACATCTGTTTTGTTTTGTGCCATCGCCACCTATGGTGCAAAAGTATTTACCTCAGGAAGCTGCCGTTCAAGGTTTCTAGTGTTTATCCATTGTTGCAACTTTTATATCTTTAGGGTTGAGTAAAATCGTACCAAGTTGGGTGCATTTGTACCAACGAATAATGAATGTTGGTTTATTTACATGGAAAATGTGTTTAATTATTGGTATTTTGACCGTTGTTCATTGGTTAAGTTAATTTTACTGGCAGAACCGTGTGCCAATGCGTTAAGGGGAGTATCACCGAACCAAAGCTTTCGAAAATGTACCAAATTTGGAACCAAAGCGTACTTAGAAACAACGACGGACGCTCCGTCTTTTTGGGAAAAATCACTACTCGGATTTTGATGAAGAGTGGGTGTGGCACCACGAGCTTGGTACTTTTAATGAACTGATCCCATCGTCGTCGGTACCGGCATTTTGTAGTCTTTGAAAGGCACCCAAGAAATTGGATTTTGAAATGCGGTGCTAATAATTTCTTCTACTTTATTGTGTTATTTGCCTTTTTTGGCGTCACGTTGTTTGGCCCAGTGAGGCCGTTTGAGTTTATGTGGAAGAATTACGACGTCTTTCGTTGGATCTTATGACGATAGCGGACATGTTGATTTAGGCCCGACATAACTACAGGTAAGCTCTTTTGCCACTCTTAAATAATTAAAACACAAAATTCCGCCTTTAGACTGCTATTTTAATCGATTTTCGTTAATATCCTTTTGATTTTTTTTACGACATCCGCGTTTTTAATTAGTTTCTCTGGAAATTAAATATTTTCTAAATACAAGTAGATCCCTACATTTAGTGCTAAGTATACAGGCGTTGTTTTTTTTATTAAGAATTAAATGGGTTTATATTTATCCTTCACTTGTTTTGTAGGCCAAAGTTTTTTTTTTAATACGGTTTTTTTTGTCAGCTATTCTAGCTTGATTTACTTCCTTCGTTTGATAATGTTGGACATAACTGTACAGGGTGGCCCAAGGTTAAATTTTATTTTGTCATATTGTAATGAATATTTTTCTGTGCACAGTAGCGCACAATGGCTTTTCTTATGTAAGTTTTACTTTCACTTTTTTTTTGGTTAATTAATTGGCTTTGATAATGTTTTATGTTATCGTTAAGTTTATCGTGGACCTGTTGCTTTCTGTTTAAAGTATTTATTTTCGTTAACCTTCAGTTGTATTGAGATAGATAAATAATCGTTTAAGGCCTTCAGCTAGTAACAGTTTGGTTTTTTTATTATTTGAATTTAATATTTTTAAAATTATATTTGCATAGTACCTGAAGTTTACCTTGCCTTGACGCATACCTTTCGTTTTATCAGGGTCTTTTTACTGGGAGACAACTCTTTTTGCTGCTAGACAGCCATCTTTTTGCTGGGAGACTCGGAAGTTCTTTTTTGCTGGGAGACATCAGCTATCTTTTTACCGGCAGTACTTTTGTGTCACTGGTAGCTGCGTGGGCCGTTACAGCCTAGAACCAGGACATATTCGTCAGGGGGCGACACCCCTTCAGGCAACCTTTTTTTTTATATTACTAATTTGAAATCGGGACTGTCCCGATAAAATCGAGACAGCTGGCAACAATAGGTCAATAATACATAAGCGTAGTTAGGCAGTAAAATTCAGGGGTGCTTAAGCCCAATTCAGCATATGGCCAACAATTTTGTTTGGGTTTGCTAAGCACCCCCAAACGCCCCTTAACTACGCCTATGCGCCAATAGCGAGTCGGCTAACAGGATAGGTGCACCCGCATCGCTTTCTGACGCGTTTTTTTTTTTTAAATAATGTCTTCTTGAAAAAAAAACATAGAATGATTTTTTTCATGAACCTGTTTTTTTTCACGTTTTTTTTTTCAGGTGATAAAAAAACCATTTTTTACATCACTACCCGTGTAAGATGGCCATAAAAAAGTTGGGAAGAAATATCCCAATTACTGAAGTAAAGACTTTGAACCCTAACAGCATTATTGTAACAAATTAAGTATTTGACGATCTGTGATGAATATCAAGGTTATAATGTTTGATCTTTTGTTGACATACCTTTGTATTCAGTACAAATTAAAGGGTAAAGGTTTTTAAAACGGGAAATAGTCAAATTAGGCTTAATCGTTATTGCTATTGATTCAAAAAAACTACACAGGAAGTGTGGCTTTTCTGTTTTATTATTGTGAATTACAGCTTCAAATAAAAAGTCTTTATACTTTAAATCCTTTATTAATACGAAAAGCTCAGCTACATAACTCAAATCAGTTGCAAAACAATTATTGAAAAAACCGATCTAAAAAGACTTTTTTTAAGAAAAACGTTTTAGGCAGGAAAGTTTTTCGAGATCCAATTTTTCGGATTTCTCTCTGCGAGTACATTTTTTTTAAGAGGAATTAATTGTTTACAAAAATTATCTTCCAAAAACTGGCTTTCGGAAAAGTACGTTATCGGATGTTCAAGTTTAAAAGAATTATTTGTGAGAACAATGGATGTTGGCATTGCTAACTTCGTTGGACACCAAAAAAAAGCAGTTAAGAACACTCAAAATTGTGTACGCAATTCAAAACCTCGCAGCACCCTCTTCAAGGTCAGTCGGTCAGGGCGGTAATGACGGGTGGTATAATTTTTTTTCAAAGCCGATACCGCCGAGGCGTCAGCTTTGCAAACACGTATTGTCGAGACATCGTGGTTTGACCACAATAACAGTGACACATTCCGATCCGTTCTATTCTATACCATATATATTGGCTATTTTTATTTTATAAATTTATCAATATTATGGCATCCTGGTAGGAATTTGCTGCAAAAAACCATATGTACGTTGGTAGAACCACAGTTGAAAGAATTTTTTTTCTGTATACTGTGGTAGAACTAAGGAATTGCAATTTTTATTTTATGTGGGCAAGTGACGAGAGTGAAGGCGTATGAAAAATATCTTGGAACCCTTACACTGCCAAATCTGTGGTATATGAAATTACCATCAGCGTTAAGTATTTTAATTTGCCTTCCCTCAAGCCCATTATACGTCTATACACATAAGTCAGCCACGCTTGGATCACTCTCGGATAAGCCAAAACAAACCTGAAACCAGGATAAATATGTATGAATACCTAATACATTTGATGTCTGATATATTATAATTAAAGGGCGGAATATATGCACTCAAATTCAATGAAAATATGCGCATATATACGTATGCATCGTTTTCTTTTGAAATATGCATAATTTTGTGTCAGATATGCAAAAATATGCCGTAATTTTTATATGTCAAATGGTGAAAGAAACACACAAGGATTTTTAAAAAACTTTTTATTTTGAGAAAAATGAAAAAACGCTATAAAATATGGTAAAATAAAACTATGCTAAAAAACATTTTAACTTATGGTATAAAATGAATTAATAACTAAATATTTCTCAAAATTTTCCAATAAAAATTTTTGCCTTCTGTCTGTAAAAATATGCTTAATATAAAGAAAAACTTCTTTCAACATCTACTGATGTAATTGGGCAGTACTGTAATTTAGGTATTAAAGTATAAGGCCAAGGCATAACTTCGTTTGATGGGTTACTATCATAAATGTTCTTCACTGCTTGTAAATATTTGAAGCCCTCATTCTTTTCTACAACGGCATTCAATTTTTTTTTAACTATGCTCCCTACATTTCCGGGAACCTCCTTACATTTCTCGCAAAAAGTATCAACAATATTTATAGATTCTCTTAAAGTTAAATTTCTATTTTCTAAGGAAGTTATTAAATTTGGTATAAATCCAAAATTGACTTTAATAAAAACCAGATCTTTAGCTACACTTACATTTTTAAACATGGTTTGGCTTTCAACTACACACTGAGAATTATTGTCCTCTAAACTTAAAACTATTTCTTTAATAGCTTCGAAATGTTCTGCATAGAATATTGCCGCCTTAATCCATGTTCCCCACCGAGTAATTACAGGTTCTGGAGGCAAACTAACTCCTGGCAATCTGTCCTTATACAACTGCACTCTTAAAGGTGCCTTCAAAAACACTTTTTTCACATTTGAAATTAACTTGTTCACTAAAGGATATCCATTTCTAATAGTCTCTGCTACTCTGTTTATTCCGTGTAAAACGCATGTTAAGTGTGTCATATGCGGGTAAAATAATTTCAAGTTTTGGCCTACTTTAACCATATACAGTGCTGCATCAGACAAAAATACTAAAAATTTTTCTACTGGAACCGCGTTTGGCAAGAAAAAACTTGAGAGAGACTGTTGAATAAATCGGGTTACGGTCACATTATTTGTTTTGTCTAATTGTTTGGAAGATATTAAATAGGGTCTACTTGGCTCATCTTCTTGAAGTGCTCCGATCATTAGATGTGCAATATATCGACCACAAGCATCTGTGCTTTCATCAACAATTATATAAAAATATTCATCGCCAAGTGAAACCTTAATTTCTTCTATTACGGTCTCGTATACTGCACTAACATTCTTTTTTCTAAGCGTAGATTCGTCTGGGATGTTCTGGTTAGAATATTTTTGCAAAAATTCTCTGAATTGTGTATTTTGAAGTTTTTTCAAAGGTATGTTCGCTGCGACTAAAGCTTTGCATAAGTCTTGATGAAACACAACCCTTTCAGATTTTGATTTGTCCTCAACATTTTGAAATGCGGTTTTCACACATTGCTGAATAGGCCGAGTTTTCATTTTTTCTGACTTTGCTATATGCATTGCTGTTTTCAAGTGTTGATTAATTTGAAACTTCTTTTCACAAACGATAATTTTTGCACAAGCTTTCCAAATTCCTTTATCTCCACTAAACTCAAACTCCGGAAAATTTTTAATCCACAAAGAAATTTTCAGCATTTTAGACATTTTGAAATAATATTTACACACTGACAGACCAACATTTACTGAACAACTAAACTAACCAATATTAGGGCCCATTTAGTTTTATTAGGGATAAATATAATAATTGGTTCAAGTATCATCTCTGCTTAATAGGGTCGGTGTAAATTGAGTCCCATATTCGTTAATTATTTGTTAATTATTTTTACAGGTAGGTAAATCGAGTCCCGGGTGTTTTATGGGCCTACGTAAATTCCGTCCGGCTATCATAAAATCAGGTAAAAGCAATTAAGTAATTTATTGCGGTGTTATTATAAATTGGGGTTGTTCGATGATTTTGTCTGTACATTATTTAGTATTTGTTCGCGTTAGCATCAAGTAGTATCGACTGATTTTAATATGGAAGTTATAATTAGTGAAAGAGGCAGAAATCTTTTGGTTTTACATGGATATAAATTTCGCTTTCACAAAACGTTGGCGAATAACACCGAAAGATGGATGTGTAGTAAAAATACCTGTAAATCGTTCTTAAAACTGGGAAAAAATGAAGAAGTATTGGCAGGACCATCACCTCACTCGCATGAACCACTAGAAGAAAACAAGTTAGAGCGTCAGAAGTTAAGCAACGGATTAAAACGTAAAGCTTCCGACGATATTTGTGCAAGACCTTCTAAGCTTATTCACCTAGCTCTAAAAAACAATGATATAGAGACACTTACAAGAAATGACATATCCTTAATCAAAAGGAACATGCTGAACGCCCGACAGTCGAGACACGTGAATCCCAGATCCACTGAAGAAACCCTTTCTGCTGTTGGAAATATGGACATCAAGACCAATGCTAATGAAGATTTTGTGATCGTCAACGATCTCCAAAGTAAGATTCTCGGATTTTCTACGAAGAAAAATTTAGAAGCGCTATGCCGTTCAGATACAGTTTATGTGGATGGTACGTTTAAAAGTTGCCCTAAATATTTTTATGAACTGTTCACTTTTCATGCCTTACATTATGATTCGTATGTACCCCTTGCTTTTTTTCTTCTTCCCAACAAAACTGTGAAATGTTATGAAAATTGCTTTAGGCATTTAGTTAACACCTGTTTAAATGTAGGATTGAGATTCTCACCGAAAAATATTTTTATTGATTTTGAAAAGGCCATACATGTGAGTGTTCAATCAGTGCTCACAGAAACAAAAATTAAGGGATGTCGTTTTCATCTCGGCCAAAGTTGGTATCGCAAAATTCAGTCTATTGGTTTAGCTCGGGTATATGCATCGAAATCAGAAAAGGCAAATTTTTTAAAGTCATTCTTTGGACTTGCCTTTCTAAGACCTGAAGACGTTTCAACTGTTTTTACTGATTATATAATGGCAGATATATTTATAATCTCTTAATTCTTGTACTATTTTAAATGTTTTGTAATAAAATTTTTGAGGGTGTCTAATGGTAGTTTATTTACCTCTCTTATTATACAGGGTTTCAATTATGTACTTGTACAAACTTTAAAGGGTGGTTCTTTGACTAATTTTAAGATGAAAAGTTCATATGGCGTGTCGGTTTTTCGAAGAAATGAAAATGTGTAATTTTTCACAAGTACTTAATTGAAACACTGTATAGATACTTAAAAATCCCGGGACTCGATTTACGAAGCTCTTGTTGGAACCCGGGACTCAATTTACGTATTATTATTTTGACTAGGGGACTCAATTTACGTAAAAATATGAAGGCGGGACTCAATTTACGTTTTCCGGCTTAATAATAGTTGGGAATTCCTGAAACCTCTATACCTGACCTACAATAAAAATATAAATACCAGATTGTTCACCATCTGGGTAAACTACCTGAACTTGTGACCTAAAATATCCTTTGGCCAAAGGATCGACCGCATGTGCTATTAATCTTTGCATAAAAGAACACGGAAAAATATAAAAATATGCCTAAAAACGCGTTTTTTACCGAAATATGCAGTTTGTCATAAAAATGACAAATATATGCAAAATATGCATTTTGCATATATTCCGCCCTTTAATTATAATATATGTTACGAAGGGGATAACAGAGTTTGTAGCGTATATTACTAGATAACCATTATATATTATTAGACATAAAGACAACTTACAGCAAAATAGAATAATGCTTACATATATACAAAGAAATGTAGAATTATCATTAAAGAATATATGGAGTGACGTTCCTTTCAGTTACCCGATTAAAGCACCATCTAAAGATTTTCCTCATCAAGAAAGTCTTATACTCTTCATGAGTTCTTAAAGGCTGATTTAAATGGAATCACCGAATGACGGGGGCAAAAACTACGCTGGGGTGAGTAATGAAATGTAAACAAAAGTTTATGCAAATACAATGCGCATATTAGATAAAATTAGTTTTTCTTTGTCAAACCGAAATGTTTTGCAATAGTATATTTCACGGAGCGGTTCGAGTGTATTTCCATAGTGGCCCCGGGACAACCCGAAATCCGGCGGCGTCGACAATTTTTGTCTCTTTTTAACTTCCTAAAGCGCGTATGTTTCTTTCTCTCTTAGTTTTAATGCATTTATATTGTTTATTGTTTTAAAACTTTACAATAATTACATACTAAATCCAAAAACAAAATTTATGTTATCAGTCACTTCCTTTAAAAACAGTCAAACAAAACTAAATACAGATTACAAACACAGTACAAAATTAAGTGAAATTAAAGTGATCACAGCTATGAGGACTCATCAACCAACCCCACAGTATTCCTAAAATGGATGTACCTAAGCTTTCTAAAAGCTTATGTGTACCCGCTAATTACGTTGATGAATCCTCACACCATCCACAATAACAGACGGTCACATGGAGATCAAAATCACTTTCTTGAAGGATACAAAATACATACATACTGTATTTAATTTACAAAACACATATTGCATTTAATACCACACAGTGTAGGTTTAGTCAGCCATAATATAAATACTGTTTACAATAAACTGGTATCTTTCCCTAACCCACAGTATTACTTTCTCATGAAAGCTCCTTTCTGCTGTTCTGCAGTCGGGTGGTAAAAGATTAAACAGTTTTGGAGCCAAATATCTAAAGTGTGTTTTGGGCAGACGTACGTATTACAGGGGACATTCAAATTAGAGGTTGTTTTAGATCTGGTACAAAATAAGTGCGTCACAAGATCCCTCGTCATCCCCATTTGTTTTGCATACTTTAAGGTAGTTACTATAAAGACCTGTCTTATTTTTTAAATTCCACTGATTTCAAAAATAATATTTGAAGCTGTTAAAGTAGGAAAATTTAGCATGACTTTGATAATATACTTTTGTGTAACTATAAGAGGCCTCAGTAGAGTATTGCAGGCCCCTCCCCACGCCACCAGTCCATAGCACAGGACAGACTCCACCAATGCACTGTATACGGTTATTAATGTCCGCCTCGGAGTATTTTTTTGGTAGTAGATAGAATTTATATATAGTTTTCCTGACCGTTTTTGTTATCTCCTGGATATGGATATCCCATTTCAAGAGTCTATCAATGTAAATACCCATGTACCTACTTGGTAGAGTCTCTCCGTTCTACAACCGAGAGGGGGGGGCACTTGCAATTGAGTTGATTTCCTATAATACATGTTTCTGTGTGAATTTTAAATTTTCTGTCATCAGGCATATTTCTATTGGACAAAGTAAAAGTTACGTAGTGGGTTTTGGACATATTAAGCGTCAGCAAGCTATTATCGAGACACAGCTTGACTTTAACGAGGGCAACCTGCAGGTTTGCTTGTGTTTTATTATAAAAGTTAAAACTTATCTTATTTTATTTGATACACTGTATATAACAATATCACACAAAACATTTTCTCTGCTAGGTCAAGCACAATCTGTTGAGTAGAGGAAAAACGTAGAAACATATTCTTAAGTGGGTTATCTAGGCATCACTGAATTACTTAAAAAAAAAATTCATGAAATATAGCCACCGTCATCTAGTAAGAGTGAATTTGTAGGAGTTTTAGCACGATGTTTAGTAAGATTTTCGATAATTTGATGCCCTTCTTAAAATATAGTGAAAATGTTGCTTATTGACGATCTGTCAACAAAAAAATTCTTAAGGTTTCTCGTGCTTCCCTGCTTAACCACATATTTAAACATCTCATTAGAATCGAGACTAATAATTCAAAATTTAATAGAGGCAAGTTGAATTTTAAAAACAGAAGTTTAGTATGCCTGGTCGCCATGTGGTCGGTTTCGTTATTGATCATATATTAAGACTGCTCCACTAAATAGGTACTCACTTGCAACAGTATGCGTTAAAGTTTAAAAATAATGTAGAACTTCCGTTTTTGCGAAAACAGAAGCGGAGGTTCGGTATATCACTACTAATATTAAAACCGTTTTATTGCGTTGTATATTTTGAAACTTTCTTTGAAACAAAATTTTGTTTCTTTTTTGTTTTTCAAAATTATTTATTTTAAATAAAGTTACGAACTACTCAAGCAAACTATGAACTCATAGTTTTACTTATTTTCTCAAAGGTAATAGTTATAGAAGAGATAAATTGTTTTCTTTTTCATAACATTTCGTTCACTGATCGTAACAATTTTTTTTATAGCTTGGAGCTAAGCGTGGAGGTAGCCTTGGAGCCACCAAGGTCAAGACCGATTTTGCAGCATTGGAGCGGAAAGCCGAGCAAGCGGAAGAAGAGGAGCTACGGGGACAAATTAAAATAGAACATGCTTCCCAGAAATCAGCTGAGAATGCAGAGCGTGCAGAAGCAACACTGCGGCTTGCCTATAGGTGTGTATTTAAATGCAGAATCTTCCAAGCGTAATGGTGCTCTGACACGTGCATTCAGAGCCAGCGTTACCAAGCGCAAGGCCTTCCACGAAGCAGTAAATGCGAGGTCTTTCTGTGGTAAGAATGGTGTAGGTTGTGATTTGTAATAGTCCTCAAAACTTACTCGGATACTAAAATACTTTATTTTTAAGACACAAAAATATATTTCTATTGACAAAGCAGGTCAAACTAATTACAAAGTTCCCAAGAAACATCCAATTATCAAATCAAAAGAGCTTGAAATTTGTACAGTAAAAAAATCACCCAAATGAGAAAAAGGGAACAGCAAGAGGAAAGGCTATAAAATCATATAAAACTTAAAAGTACTATAACATAACACGTAGTTGTCAGAAAATTGTCATTAAATGATAATCTACAAATAAAATAATTCATAAAAAAACACAAATCTTTAAGAAAAACAAAAATGACGAAGAACAAGTTAGAAAAAAATTGCGCCTAAAATTATGAGAGTTTAAGAAAATAAAGACAGTACAAAGACTATACGGTATCATTATAATATTCCTCCAAGCTCTATTAATATCCGCATAACACTTTTCCGAAATTGCTTATAATTTCGAATCAATTTCAAGTACTGGTGGTTAATATTTTTTATACCTTTGTAAAATATACAATATTTTGCCGATGTGGTCTTCTGCATAGGTAAACGTATATTATTTAAATTCTCGCTTTATAATTCATTTTCTCAGGTTCCAACCTGCAATGCTTCTTATGCACGAGACAAACGATTTCTAAAGTAAATAGACATGGTACTCTTACTAGTTTTCTCTCTTAAAGAAAGGTTTACATTATTCACGGTACAAAATTTTTCTTAAATAGGGAATTGCTCTTTTCTGCAATATGAATACCGAGATAAGGGGTTGCATGCTTGTAAACCTCTAAAGCAATACCACATCGGGCATGTGACTCAAATAATAAATTATAAACCATCTTAGCCGATGTATAACTAAGCTCATTTGAAACCGCTTGATCTGCAAAACAGTCAGCAGCCGATCTATTACATAATACACACTGTGCTTCTCAAATTTAAGTTTATTGTCCAATGTAAGACCCAAGAAGCTTGGCAGGGTCCAATTTTCAATATGCTGATTTTCGAGACTAAGATCAGTTAAGCTAAATCCAAGTCATAATATTTGTCTTATTAACATTAAAGCATAGCAAGTTTTGAGTCGCACCAAAGTTTAATTCCACGCGAACTGCTATTAATAAATATTTTCAAATCTTCCTGTCTTATCACGCCACAGGAGACTGGTATTAACCGCAAATAATGTAAAACTACCTTGGATATTTAAAAACGTTAAATCATTTAAGTATAATAAAAATAATATGAGTCCCAAGACTCCCTGATCCTTGCCGTATACCTCTTTTGATAGTGAAAGAATCCTAGTATAATTCGTTCGCCTTCACTACCTGCGTTCTTTCACAATGGTAAGAAGAGAACCACCTGAGCGCAGGTTCACCAAAACCATAGCGAAATAATTTTTTCAACAATACTCCGTGATCGACGCAATCGAACGCTTTCGAAAAGTCACAGAAAATTGCCACAACGACATCGTCCTAATTTATGTTTAAGTAAATATCGTGAAGCAAGAAAAAATGGCATTATATCGGTGTAAATTAAATCTAAATAAATTTAACCTGCTCTAATTAAATTAAAGAATTAAAGGGTTGTTAATTAAACTGAAGAATTTAATAATCACCAAAATTACTGCAGAAAAACTAATCATGGTTGCTTTCAGTAATTGTGATTCCTTATTGTAATCATAATTGCCTAAAGGAATCTAAAGAATTGCGATTTCTTAATTAATCATAGTTACAATGAAGAATCACGATTCTTATTTCCCTGTGTTTACTGAGTTACATAATGAATTTTTTCCAGTTCAACCCTGATTTCTGGAGGCTCTGTAGCTGTCTTAATAATCCGTCCTAACTAAAATGATTTTTCATACTGACATTTTATAAGGATTGAAATTTGAAATCTACTGAACAATGTGAAATGTCTATTTGAATATGAAATTAGATATTAACTGTGATGATAAAGGATAAAACAAAAGGTTCATAATTTGACGTATATGATTTACATTTATATTCTTTCAAACAGTGGTGTTTATTTTTAAATTTCTGAGTGAAATGCTTCATAACTTCCATAATAGGGTACTTGCACAAAATTTAAATATTTATAAATTTAACATATTTTAATAGTAAATGGTATTTAAAGGCTATATACCAAAGAACTATTCCTTAAAACGAAGTATTTTCCAAGATATTTAAAAAATAAAATTGTAAAATTTTCAAATCTTCAAAAACAATTTTGATTGGTTTATGCCACTAAACCGCAAAACGTTGCCATCTCCTCGACAATAATTATACACTTTGACCAAACTTTGACGTTGCCAACTATTTACTGTACATCATTTATAAAATTGTACAATGGCGTTATAAATGATAATTACAGTATAAAGGATAATAATTATAAAACATGTAGAATTTTGTCATATTCCAAGGGCTAATAATTAATCCAAAATATCAATAAGTATGAGAAACAATAACGATATTATGATTTGGATAACTTACTGTTGACAACGCTGCCGAAAATCGTGATTACAGCAACAACAGTGGTTGTCAATCAGTGGACCTTAGAAATCCGGTAGACCATTTGTTCAATTTTAAAAATGTGTTTCCATTAAAAAACAATGATATCTAAACAATAATAAATAATATCTGGGATTACACATGTAATATTTTTAAGTGTAAAACAGCGTTTTTTTAACAATAGTTTTTATTGAAGTATGTTACGATTGCCCACGACGCGACGTATCGGTTGTAATCACTGCCAAATAAGTGGGGTTAGTTTGCCTGTCAAAGAAATAATATCACCTAAACGATTTGTTTACGTTTTTTAGTAACAAAACTTCCTTTCTGTAATTTAATAAAAAAAATGACATAACCCGGGTTATAAAACATATTCGGATTGCACGGATTTTATATTGTGCCCTGCTGAAATGTGTGGTGTGAAAACTGGCAGGTAAGGAGCTTAATTTTTTATGATTTAGTAGGTCTTTATGTAGTATGAAATGCTTGTTAATTTTTTAAAACAGATACATGCCCTCTTCTCAATCTATTTACAGAATTTCATTGTTGTAAAATATAATAAGAATAAGTATTAGCATAGACTAAATAATACCTAGACGAACACTGCCGTGCAACAAAAAGCAGGTCTCCCTTGAGACATTTGGTGGGTTTACTGGTTTATGGTTTAAAAGATTGTTTGTCTACCATTATATAAATATGTATACTATGTATCTACATGTATATCTAATGGTGGATAAACAAACTTTTAAACCATAAACCAGTAAACCCACCAAATGTCTCAAGGAAGACCGACTTTTTGGTGTATTCGAGTGTCTGTCTATATTCTTTATAGTCTCTGGTATTAGGTATTCATCTTATTTTTTAAAGCTTTCTAAACAATGGATATAGAAATCCTAGAAATTATATTCTATGGATGATTAAGTTTATGTAATCTGTTATCTTTTGCATACCAGTAGGTACCTATTAGCCTCAATACTAACTATTAAGCATTATCCAAGTTAACTTTCAAATTTTAAAAACTTATTACTGATAGTATTATAATATGCAGTTATTAAATAGTATGTATACCTTCTTATCCTTTTAGTGCTGACAGAAAGAGCTCTTGTGAAGTATGGACAGTTAGAACGAGAAAGCAACATGTGCATATTAAATGGGAAAGTTTGCCCTGAACGTAAAGTTAGGGGTAAATAATACAATGTTACTGTAACAGTCGATGAAGTGAGGTAGTTAGTAGTAGAGAAACCTAAAATTAGGATAGTGCCTAATATTGGACGCCTGCATAACTATTTCTTATAGCAAAGAAGAAAACAATGGGATATCTCGCACAATAAAATAAAATACAATAGTCCCTTTTATAATATTACCGCTCCCCGAATACTTGATACCCTATCCAATATTATAGGCGATTATTTTCTGAGTTGACCATTTGGACAATTTTTTTTAAATGTATTATTGTCTGAAACTATCTTCCAGGGTTACGTCAACTGTCTTAACAGGTAACACATACATAGATATAGAATGAAACAACTGAAAGTAACAAAAATTTAGGGTTGTTTCTTTGTAAAAGGCAGTCATTAAAAAAAACTATCCAATATTAGGCGACTTTCCTCTATCTATATAGTAACAGTTAATATTAATATTAAGTGTAGTTCTATGAATTTGACATATTTCTTCACAATAGAGCACCTCTTGGGTGTTCAGTTAGTATGTGGCATCCTCTGGGAGCATAATAGTATAAGCTCATATAAAATTTAAAAATGATTTAAAAATATATGATGAAAGTGATTAACTTCTAAACCAGTCTGCATGTCTAACAAAAATTATAACAGTTTATAAGAAAGCAAAATTTCACCAAGACAACTTTGTCTAAATCATTATCTTTTGGTCAAAGGAAACTAGTAAAAAAATATATCCTCTTTGGTTTTGGACATAAAAGTTTTCCGCATAACCTACAATTAACATATATGCATTTTTAGTTATATATATATATATATATATATATATATATATATATATATATATATATATATATATATATATATATATATATGTATATATATATATATATACCGGGTGCCCACGGGTTTACTGGCCAGCTCGTTATTTTGTTAAGAAACAATATTTCGATTTGAAATTTTGGGAACTCGTATGGTTGCTTTAGATGCAGATTTTGAGTGCTCGAGCATCTGACTATCGTTTCCGGTTCAACCGGAAATACAGTCAACTTTGTTATTTTAAAAGAAACACCCTGTATATTTTTTAAAATTTGGATTCCACGTAAAATTCTAATTATAAAACATGTATCATACCCCATACCTATCTTTAACAGTTTTCAAGAAAATGGCGTTTGAAAATGTCGAAAGAGTCGCAAACTATACCGTTTTAACATAAAACAAATGAATATGCGAAAAGTTTAATATATTATTCTTGCTTCTTTTTAGGGGCCTTGTATGCTTGTGTCATGACAATCTCACTTCCGGTTCAACCGGAAGTGCTACAAAATATGACATTCAGGCACAAATTACTTCAATAATTTCAATTGAACGACCTACTTTAAACTCTAAATTCTAATTTATCTGACTTTTGTCTATAATTTTTGTATACACCATCCCAGGGCTAAAGTTGACAGTTCTTGAGATATAGACAGCTAAAAATTTACATGCATTCCAAATTTTAATCTTTTTAAATTTATCTAGGCGGCTATGGATATCATTTGCATTAAGAAAATGTAGAAAGGATACACATAATTATTAATAATATCAAATATCAGAGTAATGCTTGAAGTAATAATTTTATTAGGCTTTCATTTTAAAAAATAAGAAATTAGCCATAAATTAAGTGTTCGAATTGTTGACCTTTTTCTCTCAGACGAAGTCTTTGAAATTCCTTGAGCACGTTGTTCATTTGTTTTGGGGGTGATATTATTAATAACAGAAAATAGGACAAGTGTCTTGTATTCATAGCCATCTTGATTAAATAATTGGAAATTGACATGGTTATGATCATGAAGCAGTTCAAGCGACAAATGATCTCCATAGCCGCCTAGATAAAATTAGAAAGATTAAAATTTGGAATGCATGTAAATTTTTAGCTGTCTATATCTCAAGAACTATCAACTTTAGACCTGGGATGGTGTATACAAAAATTATAGACAAAAGTCAGATAAATTAGAATTTAGAGTCTAAAGTAGGTCGTTCAATTGAAATTATTGAAGTAATTTGTGCCTGAATGTCATATTTTGTAGCACTTCCGGTTGAACCGGAAGTGAGATTGTCATGACACAAGCATACAAGGCCCCTAAAAAGAAGTAAGAATAATATATTAAACTTTTCGCATATTCATTTGTTTTATGTTAAAACAGTATAGTTTGCGGCTCTTTCGACATTTTCAAACGCCATTTTCTTGAAAACTGTTAAAGATAGGTATGGGGTATGATACATGTTTTATAATTAGAATTTTACGTGGAATCCAAATTTTAAAAAATATACAGGGTGTTTCGTTTAAAATAACAAAGTTGACTGTATTTCCGGTTGAACCGGAAACGATAGTCAGATGCTCGAGCACTCAAAATCTGCATCTAAAGCAACCATACGAGTTCCCAAAATTTCAAATCGAAATATTGTTTCTTAACAAAATAACGAGCTGGCCAGTAAACTCGTGGGCACCCGGTATATATATATATATATATACTATTATAAACTTAAATCAAAAATTACTGTTTACTGAGCAAAAAATACGTAAAAAAATTAATTTTCTTTATTTTTATTGTAAGAAATAAATTAATTTTTATCTCTAAAACGGTGCGTCAGAACGAAAGAGCTTAAGGAACACTTTTCACGCAGAATTAATTGGGCTTTCAGGGAACGATATCAATTTTGCATAAAACCAGTGGCGTGCCATTTTTTTTCGCTAAAAATAAAGACACCAGCACGCACGCCACTGATGCAAGTACATTAAAAAATTAATTTTTGCACTTAAAGGTACCCTTCAGTTACATACTGGCGTGTACCAAAATTTATGTCAATATCTTAACGCATTTTCGCGCACCCTGTATCTCGAAAAAGAAGCGTTTGAGGATCCATAGGGTGTTACAAGAAGATGTTAAGAAGTTTTAAGGGCAGATTCTACATCTAAAAATATGTTTTATTAACATATTAACATACGTTTATATAAACATGGATCCTCAAACGCTTCTTTTTCGAGATACAGGGTGTTTAATATTTTTACACCTGTATTCCAAAGTGTTAGGAGAAATATACGAAGACGATTTAGAGCATGTATTGAAGCACGGAGAAGCCATTTCCAGCATCTACTATTATAAACTTAAATCAAAAATCACTGTTTACTGAGCAAAAAATACGTAAAAAAATTAATTTTCTTTATTTTTATTGTAAGAAATAAATTAATTTTTATCTCTAAAACGGTGCGTCAGAACGAAAGAGCTTAAGGAACACTTTTCACGCAGAATTAATTGGGCTTTCAGGGAACGATATCAATTTTGCATAAAACCAGTGGCGTGCCATTTTTTTTCGCTAAAAATAAAGACACCAGCACGCACGCCACTGATGCAAGTACATTAAAATATTAATTTTTGCACTTAAAGGTACCCTTCAGTTACATACTGGCGTGTACCAAAATTTATGTCAATATCTTAACGCATTTTCGCGCACCCTGTATCTCGAAAAAGAAGCGTTTGAGGATCCATGTTTATAAAAACTTATTTTCATATTGTTAGATGCAGAATCTGTCCTTAAAATTTCTTAACGTCGTTTTGTAACACCCTGTATATATACTGTGTCTACTTAAGTTCTCTAATATGGAAAACGGTTTTATTATTAATTTTACAAAAAAAGTTACTCTTTTTAAAAAGTTCTGCTTACTAAAAAAATAATGACTATTAACACTTGAAATAGCATGTACAGAGTGGTCAGAAAATAGAAAAAATGAAAATTGACGCAAGAGAGAAGTACCCTTAATTTTTATTTTAGATCAAAATTAAATAAGAAAATGTTACTTAGAATTAAAAATGATGTCTAAGTTTAAATCCACAGCTTTCTATTACAAAATGAAAATAATATTAAAAATTTAAATATGTAATTATTTTTTAAATGACTAAATACATGTACATGCAACTCAAGTTAATGATCATTAGTCACTAATCAATTATCCACAAATAACGAAATTTTGCTAGAATTTAGGTGGGAAAAGGTGGCAAGACATTGGTGGTACCATTAAGAATTAGCCTATTTAAATTTTTAAAATTATTTTTTAATAAAAACCAATGTACTTAAACTTAGATAAATAATAGTGATTATCTACCTCGAATATCGTACTTACTACGTTGTGTTCCTTGCTGGAAAAGTACCGAATCTTTAAAAGAATATGATTTTCTTCTTGAAACCTGCCTTCAAGAAATTACAAATTGTCCAATAAAATTAAATTCTTGGCTTCAAAGTTCACTTCCCGTAAAATTGGGAGGACTCGGAATAAGAGATACAAATACATTATCAATATCTGCTTTTTTGGGCTCTATTAACGATTCGACTAAATTAGTAAATAATATTTTACCAGATCATATTTTAAATTCCTGTGATTTAGACTTTGATTTATGTTTAACAAAGTGGCTCTCTCTTTCAAATTTAAATATCGTTCCTCAAGATTTTAAAAAATCCCAAAAAGATTTTGATTTTTTATTATGTAAAGTTCGTCAAGAACATCTTTTAACTGAGTGCCAAAGGGATGAGGATAGGGCACGCTTACTGGCTCTTCACGCTTTTGAATCAAATGCATGGCTTAATGCCCTACCGTCTGCTTCCTTGGGGAACCTACTTGATAACTCAACTTTCAGAATTTCAATTGCAATTAGACTTGGTCTGCCTATTTCTATGGAAGATCCACAACTAAACTTTGCCGATCACATGGACTATCTATGTAAAAAATTAGGTAAGAAAATTGGATTTTTTCGACGTGTATCTTCCTGCCTATCCTATTATACCAAAATGTTAATTTATAATACTATTATTTTACCCCATTTTACGTATTGCTGCTCTCTATTTATCTCATGTACTCAAGGAAACTTGCACAGGCTCCAATTGCAACAAAATAAGGTGATGAGAATTGTGTTAAAATGCGATAGGTACACCCCCATAGCAACTATGTTATCAACATTAAATTGGTTATCTGTCGAACAATGCATTAAAAGAGCAAACTTAGTTTTAATTTACAAAATGGAACATAATCAACTACCAATCTACTTAAGCTCCCTTCTGGAAAGAAGATCACAACTCCATAATTTTAATACCCGTTCCAGGAAAAATTTTAATGTCCCATGTGTTAAAACAACAGCTTTACAAAAAACCTTATTGTATGAAGGAGTTCAGATATACAATGCATTGCCCGAAGATCTAAAAAGTGCATCTAGTTTAGGAATTTTTAATAAGATGTTAGTTAAACATTTAAAAAACGATGTGTAGTTATAAGATATAAATAATGTATATTTAACTAGCCAAGTGCTAAATAAAAATAAATAAATAAAAATCCTTGCATTTGCGGCGAAACAGCTGATATATATGGCTCACACGGGCTTAGCTGCAAGAAAAGTGCAGGGCGTGCTTCCAGACATAGTCAGATCAATGATATAATTAAACGGGCTTTAATTTCTGCTGAACAACCTGCAGTTTTAGAGCCGCTTGGAATTTGTAGGAATGACGGCAAGAGAGCGGACGGGATGACTTTGATCCCTTGGAGACAGGGAAAGCAGCTGATTTGGGATGCAACATGTAGCCATACCTTGGCAAAATCTTATTTACCCAAAACATCTAAAACACCTGGATCAGCTGCTGCTCTTGCTGAATCCAAAAAATTTTTAAAATATGGAGAGCTACAGGACCGCTTTATTTTTATACCAATTGCGATCGAGACATTAGGTCCTTGGGGTGATGAAGCTAGGAGGTTGGTTCGAGAGATTGCTATAAAGATCCCATGTGATCGCTCCCTTAGTTTTATCACGCAAAAGATCAGCTTAGCAATACAAAGAGGTAACGCGGCATCGGTAATGGGTACCATCGGGGAGGACCACGGACTGGATGAAATTTTTTACTATTATCTTAATGCCTGTTTACTGGGTTAGTAATTTAATTTGTTAGAACTTCACCTTTTAGATTTAATTTTAACACTTAACCATGTATTTTTTTATTTGCCTATTTTTAATCAACTTCTCATGTATTCACATAATCGTTATCTATTATTATAACCTGTCAACCTGTTATTTTTTTCTTAGTCTTAAGTATTAAAATATTTAGGAAAATACATTAGTTTAGTGGTTACTCAACGTGACTCTGCTATCTTGAACTCAACCTAATGTCAGTCAAGCTAGCAGACAACGCCTTTTAAAAAAATTTCTTAAGTCATAATTTTTGACTGTTTTATTGCTAATTTGCTTATTTTTAATATTTTGTGTGGCTCCGCTAGCTTAAGTTCAAGTTAGCAGAGTCACGCTGAATACCCACTAAACCAAGTATTTATATACTGGAATTTTTGGCCAATTAATTGCCCCCGAAATATCTACAGAGACTAAAACCAATAAACCGTTAGAAAAAAAAACAATGCTTTTCAGTTTCATCGTCAGAGGAATCAAATACTATTACCTAAAACCACAAAATAACAACTTTATAATCTATGAGTATCTACCATGTTCTAAAACTAATCTAATGCTAATTTACTACCCCATTTTTAATTCTTGTTCTCTTCGTTTTCTTAAAAAACTGATAAAGTTAATATTTCCTGGTTTTGGGTACTAGTATTTTATTCCTCTATTGACTAAATTGAAAAGCACTATTTTTTTTAAGGTTATTTTCTTCTCACTCCCTTTACATATTTCTGGGACAATTAATTGGCCAAAAATTCCAGTAAAAAACATTTAGGAAAAAATGTTTTGTGGTTTTTTGCTTTTTTGACTTTGCTAGCTTGAACTCAAGCCAGCAAAGCAATATGTTTTTTTACAAGTAGGAGCAAGAAAATTAAAAATGGGGTAATAAATTAGAAATAAATTAGTCTTTACTCACAGGTTATAAAGTTTCGTGGTTTAGATTAAAATATTTGATTCCTCTAATGACGAAACTAAAAAGCGGTTTTTAACAGTTAATTTTTTTTCTCGGTACATACTTTAAGGGAAATTAATTGGCCTAAAATTCAGTATAAAAATACTTACTAAAAGAACTTGGTTTAGTGGTTACTCAGCATGGCTCTGCTAGCTTGAACTCAAGCTAGCAGAGCCACATGTTATTTAGAAAAAACGAAGAGCAAAAAAATTAAAATTAGGGAGAAATTAGCAATAAAATGACTAAAAATTATGATATAAAAAAAATTGGAAAAGGCTTTGTGGCCCTGCTGGCTTGACTGGCATCTAGCAGACCCAGAAGCAAAAAGAAATAAAAATAACGTAATAAATTGGCAACAAAGTAGCCAAAAATTATGACACAAAATATTTGAAAAGGCGTTGCTAGTTGGTTGACATCTCAATGCAGCTGTTAAAGCAATATTCTGTTAATGTTTAAGTGACCTTAGTTTGCACAAGTTGATTTTACAAGTTTTACAAAGTGGTGGGAGCACCACAGAATTTATTAGATTTGTAAACCTAATCATGACTTTAAAACAGTGTGAAGCTGCATATAAAAGTTGTGGCGAGACTTACACTATCGAAAAATAACCACTTTAAAAATTTCTGAATTGGCATGGTACAAGACAGCAGCTAGATCTCTTTTGGAAACAGTAACAGGGGGACACAGTAAAGCCTTGGAAAAGTTGTTGAAGTGTTAGAAAGTGAAGATAACTCTTATTATCCCCAAATTATCCTTTGTTTGGAGCAGTCCCAGATGACAGAAAGGCATTCTTTGTGAAACAGGCCCTGCGTTTGAAATAAATAAAAAAAATATATATCTTATGTTAACTGTGATTAAGATTTTTAAGTCCATCATTAATGCAGCTGAAACATTATGACGTAACAATATTTTTCCAATGTTAATTAAAATATTGACAATACGTATTATGTAGTTTTATTTCTTTACTTAAGTGTGCCCAGTAGTGGAATTTAAATGTAACTTGACTTTAATAAAAATACAAAAATGGAACCTAAAAATAATTCAAAAAACTAGATACTGACAATCTAAAAAGCATAAAGAAAGAAAATTAATTTTAATAATGTAAATTCATTTTTTAACCGCTGTAGCTTTGTCTATACATGTTTTTACAATAAACAACTTTACATTTTGAAAAAAAAGTCGTGAGCAATTGATTCTATTTATTTTAAGGGGTATATAGTGCAGGTAGTAGCAAAGATCAACATTTAGCGACTATTCCACATAACGAGGTTACCAACAACAGACAAGAAAATAATTTTTAATCAACACCTTTAATATATATTTCGTCCCTGTCCAGGCAAAGTATTCTAAGGGCCATTTCTGCAATTTTACAGGAGACGCAAAAAGCTAATATATAATATATTCTTTATCAATTTCTATTGTAAAAGTTGTAAGTTTTATTCATTTCATGGTATGTTAAGCAGTATTAATTACCTGGTTCTAACTTTATTTATCTAATATTTTTTAATGTTAGCTAAAATAAAAGGCGCCCGAGATATTTCAAATTGTTCTTTAACTTTCTTTTGGAGGTTATGACTTTTTGTTGTCGCTTACGATATGTAAAATTGTAAGACCTGCAATGGTTTTTTAAGATATTCACTACTAAATAATTTTTAGAGCTTATCTGTTTTACTTATTTGATGTCTCTCAAAGATGGTTCCATCAATACCGAGAACCTCGAATGAAATATTTCTTGGTGCTTACGATACTTTGCCTGGACAGGGTCAATTTGTTGACACACGATTACATAAAACATAGACAGAGAGAATAACATGGACATCAAAAGAAAGTAAGAAATCAAAAAACGAAACGTAAAATTAGTTAGGTATACTGTTAAATGTGTAACAAACCTGAGCTTTTTGATATTCATCGAGTATAATGAACTTTCGTCAATCTTCATAAATAAAGAATCGAACACAATAACGTGAAATATCAGTACAGCAAGTTCAGCCTACATTCACTGAAGTATACATATAAAGTAGGTACATAAGTTTATTCAGAAAAAATAAAATGAAGTGTACTTATAACATTTTTTAACCAAATTTTGTGACAGAATATTGCAACAATAAAAAATTATGCAAAAATATTTATTTGTGTTTACTAGAAGAAAAATTGCCTCCAAATTGTTTAGTATTTTATTCTATTTTAGGTACTTCTTAGTCAATAGTTTTAATTTTTTTCAGTCAACTGTTTTTTCTTCCTCAACATTACATAGGATTAAGTGGTAGAGCATACAATCTGGTGTAAATTTTCCCTTTTTCGTAATTATCAAATAAAGGCATTTATTAATATTATTATTATTATTATTAGTATTATTATTATTATTATTATTATTATTATTATTATTATTGATTTTTATTATTACTTGAAGACTGTGCTGTTGGCAAAAATGTTGATAGTTATGCAACAGAAATTGCCTCAGCTGTATCTGATGAGTACCTGAAGCTGAAGTGCTTTTTATGGAGTTCGTTAATGTGTCATCTTCTCTTGGGGGGACTAAAAGGTGAACATTGTTGATCAAGCACTATTTCAACATTATTTGCTTTGATAATGTGGCTTAACTAATGTAGCTGTATCCTGTATGTCTTCACTTAAAGCAAATAATTTTAGCTTCCTTACTCCCCCATGTCTACTTTTTTCATAAATTCCATCATTTTCCACTTTAAATAAATTTCCTATATCACAAGGTAGCTAAAACAAAATTTAAAAGTTATAAAATTCATTTTCATTTTTGTTCAATGCTAAGGATCTACCAAAAAATATATAAGAGGTTAGAAATGTGAACTCCTAAGTAAACCGAAGAAACACGAAATTTAAATAAAAATCAATAAATTAGTATGCCACCGTGTTCTCAGATGTCGCTCCAGGTCGTTTTCTCGTGGCGGGTAGTTTAAAAGTGATGTTGAATATATCGATTTATTTTCAAGCTAGTATTTGATTGTTTTAAAGACGATTTATTGTTTTTTTTTTCGTATGGCACAATAAAATATTATGTATTCAGTAAAATCAGCTATAAATTGATGGTTTTACTGATTAAATTATATTTTGGAGGAAATTACAAAGTAAAAAACAATAATAGTCTTTAACAATCAAATACCGATACTTCTAAACCCTACACAGTATAATATGTAAAATATAAATTATATAATAAAACTACAAAGTTGCATGTAGGCTTTATTTACCAAACAGTTATTGTTATCACATTGTTATTAAAAAATAGCCCAAGTTCCTTTTATATACGAGTAGTTTTCCATGCACCTAAATGTGTAAATTTTCATAAAGTTGAGATTATATTTACTAAATACCGTTAACTCCTGAGCTTGAAAGATAATCCCTATTTTTATATGAATTCATGTTGGCATGCTGAAATTCATCAAGGAATGGATAACTACACAAATGTAAAACCGGCATTAAAAACATCATCTACCAGGATTTATAAAAAAATTAGGGAGTGCATGGAAGAAAAATTTAAAAAATTAACCGACAACATTGAGTCGAGGCTAAGTAATTTCTCTGCCTGCCCTGCAACCCAGCATCAGTTAAAACAGATATTAAATATATTGTTTAAACAAAAGCAGAATTCTTAAAGAACAAACAACAAAAAGAACAATGTTACAAAAGGCTCTTTTGTGTCCATTAAGGCAGGGGACAAAAATGATATTTTTTGTGAATTTTGACCTGCTGAACATGATGGCGCAATTAGAATTACCGGATGCTTCCGGGAAAACCTTTTTTTTAAGATCAAGTAAATTCTAATCACATCACGTTGTTCAGCAGGTCCATTATAAATATCTTTTACGTTTGATACATTGACTGGCAAAAAATAGCCTTTTTTACCATCGTTCTTTAAACATACTTTATTATTAAAACAAAACATGAACTCTCATACAATAAAAACTCCTATACAATAATAACAGTATATACATATGTACATAACAATACAAATAAAAAATAAATTCTATAAATAAAAACCACGTCCTGAGTAAACAAAAATATAAAGCTCTTGACATTGTAAAATAAAATGAAAATTGCACTCTGTGAAAAAATAATGATATAACATGTAACATTCAATAAAAAAATATAATATTCTCTAAAGAAAAACAATATTCCTAACAAATGAAAATCAAGGAAAGCTACATACGGTCTTTATATTTTATTTTCTCCTAGTTCTGGAATCACAGGTCATGTTAGGGGATCACAGGTCACATTAGGATAGTCACAGTCGGGTATCACAGGTCACGTTGTGGTATTACTGGTCACATTCTGGAATGATATGGTCACGTTTGCCAATATTTCGTCAAATCCAAAATGTCTCGTTGAGGCTATGCTGTTCTGGTCTTTCTGTTCAGATGGTAAATGCTCGTGAAGTTTATGCAAGGGAAAGAAAATGATTAGTAAAAACCTATCAATTTAACTTGCTGGATTTGAATTTTTTAACTTTATCATCATGCCCCTTTGTGTAACGTTTTTTTGGTAATTTAACTTTCGCGAATTTATGAATATTGAGACGTATAATTTTGTTAATTATTTGAGTATTGGTGTCATGAATATCACAGAAATGTTCATTTAGACTTGAAGAGTATTTAGTTTTAAAGTTATCTTCTAAATTAGTTTCGTGGACATGATCACTTAAAAATCTGTACAAAAGTGTATGTATTTTATCCACCAACTCTTACAAAAACTTACGGCAGTAAAAGGGCTTTCTACTTTTTCTTTGTTGTTTTGATTCCAATTTTCTAATTTATGTGTCCATGGACAGGCCGGTCAAGTCAGCATAGGGCTTTAAAAGCATTATCCTAAAAAGCAAACGACAAAGGGAAATAAAAAAGACTATTCAAAACCTACTGACCTTGAGAGGTCATAAAACAAAATAAATAAAAAAGAACACAATCTTGCGACTACAGAAATTCGTACTCTCTCAACCTATTATCATTATGCACATTAAAAACCAATAACTTCATCAGTTCAGAAAATATTATTTTAAATAAAAAATTATAACTGTTCATAAAACAAGCAAAGAAAATCTATACAGTGTACGTGGTACAGGCATAAATAGGCAGGAACCGAATATTTAAAAGAAACATAAGTAACGTATATATATATATATATATATATATATATATATATATATATATATATATATATATATATATATATATATATATAAAAAGAATAGGGAATGAAACTGTTTAATCAAAAAATACAAATAGAATGTTTAATTATAAAATAATTATCAGCCTGTCACAAATCGCGGCGAAATTTGACACACGTAACGTCAACTGAGTGAAATGATGGTTGCAGAACAATTATCCTACAGTGCCACCTCTTTTTAAGGTGGCATACTAATGGTGTAACGGTCGTGTTTCCACGTATTCAATTCTAGTTTCACCCATGTGGGATCTACTTACTTATAAACACTGATATAGGAAAGGGTATTTGACAATTTTTTAAAAGGTCTTTAATTATTGTTCACATCCTTGTAACATACCACTGGTATTTTTATTTTTCCGATAAAAAATCGCTAAATAGCCTAAAACAGTCTAAATGCTTCCGGCGCTATTTTAGGTGTCGCATCACTATTATAAACAAACGTTATAAGTGCGACTTATTTTTAATATTTCGCCCTAATTATGAGCCGCCAAATATATAACTAGTGTGTAGAATCAGATTGTATAATTAGAAGTATAAAAACAATCTTAGTTAGCATAATTTCAGGGTTTTTGGATTAGAATTAACTTAATGTTTTGTAAGATTTCATAAAAATATAATAAGTTTTTCATTAATATTGACCTAGGAGATTTTTTATTATCGTCATTTACCTAGGGAGAAATTTAACTTCTCATTAGAGAAATGAAATTTCTGAGGTTGGTAGCAAAAAGACACATAATATATGCACTTGAGTGTCTTGACACATAATTTATCATATTTACATATTTCCAGAACTTAGTGCTAACTGTCAAATACCCTTTTCCTATCAGTAATTTTAAAACTATTCCGAATATGAAATGCAACTGCAGTGTAAAAGATAATAAAAGGGTTATTAAGAATTATTTTTTACTTACGTCGAAATGGTCTTACACCATTAATACCAATACAAAGTACTTGTCGATGCAAAGCTCGAGACCAGACAACGTCTTTGGGTGTTTTCTGACGATGCCTGAATAAAAATCTTTTCTTGCATTTTAATACACGTGTTTTTGCAATGAAATATTAACATCGCTCATTTTGAAACAAAACATACAAATGAATATTATAGAAAAGAAAGTTCACTTGCATCAAAACAATTACCAGAAAGTAGGTTATGTTATGTTGTCAATGTCAATATGGTACAATACATTTTTTTAAACTAATGTACCAAGGTATCAAATTGTACAAATAGCATATTTGGCAACGTTGACTTTTCTTGCTTAGTGACGTCACGGATTAGATGCGTTTTGGCGCGCGTTTAAAATTGGGCATTTTATTTTTAAAATATCTAGTAATATCATTGGATTTAGAGAAAATCAAAAATAGGGTGAATATATGGGCCTGTACCGAGTTCATTGAACATAAAATTAAAAATTGTGCAAGAACCCTATTATCGACACTTATGTTAAAGATTGATGCCGAATAAGTTAAATACCTTGATATTTTACGAGACTGTAAATATAATAATATACCCGATAGGATATAGTGTGCCGATAAATATCTTACATTAATAGTTTTTAAATCAAAGTCATCTACAAATTGGTCATAATGAAAACAAATCGTTCTTCAACTTTTTTAAACAGTTTAAGCAATTAAGAATATTTTTTCAATACGGCTTAGGTACGTATTAATTTAAAAATACATATGAAGTGTTATTTTCAGTATTTTAATAAAATTTCATTTTTGGTTTAAAATATTTTATTTACTATTAATTGTATCCAAGAAAAAAAGTAGTCACAATTAATTGTAATCATGTATTGTGATAACTATACGATTACGTAAGTAATCAGGAATTGATTCCAATTTTTACTTATAATCAGTAATTGATTACTCTTTTAACTAAGTATCGATATCAGGACCCGATTCCTTTTTTGTTGTAATCGTTCCAGCTCTGGGCAGTCGCCTTATTTGGCAACCCCTAAAACCGCTGCTGCTGTACACTTTTGGTTAAAGTGACGCAATAAAGTAAAGCCATCCTGGGAGAGCAATGTGTAAAGGCCGTTTCTGAAGTTGTATTTCCTTTCACACATTGGCATTCCAAAATAGTGTCACTTTATTGCGCTACTTTTACTGCCAGTTTGCGAGTAGCATTAATTCATTTTGCAACAAAATATATTAATGCATCTTGATCGATAAAATTATACGTCTTTCCCTTTTTCAATTAGTGATTCCAAGTCTATACATAGTTAGTAGAATTATTTAACTGTAGTCGACCACATTTCTATCTATTTGACTTTTATAAAATTTAATATGGAAGGAAACTTACATAAAATCCAAATTGCAATTGACAGCAACATGTTTCTATCTAGGATGGATGTTAGGTACACTTTATGATATATAATTACTATATTTTTGTATAATAAGCAGTAATCAATAGATTCTTTAGATTATTTTAAATCGCCATAACTTTACTTTGTGAGTCCTACAAAAGTTGTTATATGGAAAATAAAACTAATTAAACTTTGTCATCCTTCATTTCAAAAACTAAGTGTAATTGAACACTTGGTTATCTGGGCTTTTCTGATTTAAGTTCTATATTTTGTTAACTAGTTAAGCAACATTGACAATCATTTGATAAATAGAACGTATGATTTTACTCTACTGTAAATTCTTTTAGAGAAAGGGAAGCTACCGCAAGAAATGTGACGCCTGAAAAAGCAGCTCAGCTTGAAAGATTGGGAATGGGCGTTACGAAAGGATCACGAGGTGGTGTGTCACACTCCGCTTTGGGAGATATGCAAGTTATTGAACAAGTAAGTACATTATATTACAAATATATTTGAAACTATTATAAATTAATCAGTTAAGTTATACAGTGATCGGCACGGGCGGACTGATTGTAATGATTCTTTAAGCAATTTGTAGATCAATTGTTAGACCTTAAAACTTATTTTTTGAATTATAAAGAAAAAATATGTCATACGGTGGTAAACAAAATATTAGTCACATAATAATAGACAATTTTAGCTAAATTTCCACTTTTATTAAACACTTTATAACATGACGCATTTCACTAACACTATAAGTAGGTATAGCATTACTCTGAACGAAGAAGAAGAATGTGTACATAACCTCACTTTCACTGTCAAATGTCACACTCTTGGGCGATAGCCCCATTTTTAGGACGAGCCGCCGCTTCGGGAATCTTCGTATGAGATCATTGAACTTCGCTTACAGGGATATAGATGACGCATTGTTCTGGTCATTCGATTTAATCTTTTATTAAATTGAAAAAAAGTTTTAGGACCGAATGAGTCTTGAACCGCCAACCTTCCGATTAGAACTCCAACGCCGTATCCATTGAGCCACCGAAGTATATTAATAGTTTAGCCTTTCAAATCCAAGTCATTCGTTATGCTGACAACTTTTCCATGACAGAGTGCGCAACCTGTTTGAGGTTTAAAGCTCAAAGGTAGTAATGTAAAAATACAAAATAATGGTTAGTCTTAACAGTGGGTGCCAGCAGGATGTGTAGATGTGGAGCTTGGGTCTTCTAGCATCCCCAGGATCTAGAGAAAATAAACTTTTACTTCTTAAACTAAAAACAATTTTAATAATTCAGTAATGATTTTAAGGATAGGATAAAATGACATAATTTACTAGTTTTAGAAATTATGAATCTCCACGTCGGTATATCACTTACTTGACGGTACTATTAAAATCTATAAATTAGAAATTTGATTACAACGCATTTAAGATTAAGTAGATAATAATGATTAAAGTGTGCGGTTTTAATTGCAGCATTGTTAGGGATAATTATAAATAGGACTGGGTTGATCCATGTATGATGACGCGAATAATATTGTACAGAGTAAGACCAAAAAATATACCGATCATTATTACTGTTTTTGCAACTAGCTTAGAATAAAATAAAATATCTTACCCATATGTTTTTATTGAATCTGCAAGGAAAACTACTACAATCACACCAGGGTCAACATACTACAAACACATACATACATCCTGTTTAGATGGTTCGATCTGTAAAATATATTATGAATACTTATTACAGCAAAAATGTAGAGTAACAACTATTATTCGAAAAATAACCAATGGTAATATGTAAGCTAAAGATTTTGGTTATATTGTATAGTGCTTTAAATACTAACATACACATACAGACACAACTCAAACTACAACTATTATAGGCAGCAGCCTCAAAAGTACTACTACATCCAAGTTTTGCTTTCCCCTGACGAACTTTTAAGATCTGAAAGTAATGATAATATTGTTTGTGAGTGTGTGAGTGAATTAATATATACGCTACTCTGTGAAATCGAAGGTGATAGAAAAGAAACTGAGTACAATAAATTCATGGGTATGGGTTCGAAAGTTATGAAAGGATTTATAAACGAGCTCACACTTAGGGCATAGAATTGCGTGTAACGTAGTAGAACATTTAAAGAAACAGCGATCGCTAAGTGTTCAGAACAAAATGACTAAGTATATGTGTTTGTGTGTTGAGGATAGAATGGAGAAGATATTAAAATAGGCTCGGGGTGAGGAACTTTAAAATAGGTTGGGTTTTCCGACAAAACGGTGAAGGTGTTAAAAGTAACAAAGAGGGTTCGTAATATGTATTTATTTGCGAATAAAAGAGGTTTTAAGAAGTATCTAATAATAAGGATTTGTAAGAACAGACTATTTTCAATAAACTATTTTACATTTGCGTACCCTAATATTTTTGTGCAATACAAACTGCACTTTTCTCTCTCTTACTTTAACTGCCTTGAGACAGTCAAAATATTAGCATACAGTTATACAGTTTATTACAACATTTAATCGTTATTTCAGCGATTTAAAATGTATAGTTCCTCAGTGACTAATAAGATGATACATAAAATAGTAAACTAGTATCAACGAAAGAAAAGGTTGCGAATGTTACTTGTCACTGATCATTTTAGGTACATCACCTGTCATTTGGCACATGTTAAACGTCAAAATCAAGATTTCATTTAGATCACGTGTTGAGGATGACGTCATAACTCGTGGTTAGTTATTGTATTTGAATGTTTAATGACTAGGACTGCCGAAACGAGATTTGAACAACATGTAGAGGACAATAATAATTGTATGTTGACATCTTTTTAGTCATTAGCTTGTAAGAATGCTCGTCTGTCAGTGCGTTTGTTCGCATATATTCTTATTAACGAGGTGATTCCTATGTTGGAATGTATTTAGTTGACGGCTTCCGGTCGGTCTTATTTTATGAACGTTAATTATAAAGGTCTGACAATTATTACAAACCATAAATTAAACATTATACAGGTATAATATTTAATTTAACATTTATAATATTTGTTAATCCCATGTATATAACAATTATAAAATAACACATTAACAGAGCTGCCAGACGTGAACTGATCCCTCAAGCGCGCTCCAGATCGATTTTTTATGGATAAAAACGATTCTTTCAAAGCAAAAACCATGTTTACTTAAACAAATTAATTATATATTTTAAGTTTCTTTATTAATTACATTTACTTTACAATTTTATATATTTGTTATATCTGAGTATATTATTTAATTACAGTCTGTTCTTTGCTTCTTATATCCATAGGGCTCAGAGTTACCATCAGGAAGAAACTTTCTCTTTACTGAATTCGGTCTATACAGCTTGGTTTCCGTATTTGTTGTTACAGTATGGTCTTTCGTTCGTCGAATGTTCTTAGATATAATAGGTACTGGGTCTGTCTTGTGGAGAACCATATTTTTTATTGTTTCAAAATTTATTAATTTTGATGTAGCATAATAGTAGATATACTTTGGGAGTTCTGCCCCACGCCGTCCGCCGGTGGGATCTTATCTTGTGATCTATGACGTCATATCTCGGCCACCTTTGCGCATGTGCAAATTTCAAGTACGTCATCGAAGTCTACGTCAGCAGAGCTTACGTGAGCGATATAAATATCAGCTGTCAAATGTCAAATGTCACCTGTCAACTGTCACCTGTCACTTGTCAAACGTCAAAATTAAAATTGAACATACGTCACGTGTTCAAAATGACGTCATAAGACATGTGTAAAAGTATGTCAGCTGTTGCCACGCTCTTTTCCGCACAGAAGAAGAATTTTACTTCTACTTACCCTTCATAAATAAGAATTCAAAGTTCGGTAAAAATAAAAAAAAAATATTGAGAATTTACAAAATTAACTCACGTAAAGAGTTGAGTTGAATGCGAGAGGCTTGCGCATGCGTGCCAAAAAAAAAGCCCTAGCTCCAATGCCGGAGAGAGGGTGGGTTTAATAAGGGCGCCACTGCTTTTAATGCCGGGTTAAAAACAGAAACCCTCCTAGATAGTGTTGGGATCTCGCTTTCAACTCACTCCGAAACTAAAGTTACCATATTATCAAAGTTAAAAACAGAAACTGCGCTGTCTGGTGAGGCAAATAAAACACTACCTTTAAAAACAAATTTACAATTTATTACAAAGACCTGTTAGGGCAAAATTTTTAATAACACCTCAGTGTATTTTGTCCTTTTGTGAAATTTGATACAAAAAAATTATTAGGTATTATTATTATCATAATCATTATTATTATTATTACAATTTGTAGGTCGTATGACCAGTTTGGTAGTTACTAAACTCAAACCCTGAGGGGGAAATAAAAGGAAAAATATAAAAATTCAAATCGATTCGTCATTAAGCGCAATAAAAAAAAATATGCATATATATTATACGGTTACAATCAAATTAGTAATAAAAAAATAAGGTTGCCTGAAGGGGGGTCGCCCCTGATGACTATGTCCTGGTTCTAGGCTGTAACGGCCCATGCAGCTACCAGTGACACAAAAGAACTGCCGGTGAAAGACTGGGGTCTGTCTCCCAGCCAAAAAGAAGTTGTGGGGTAGCGGCGTTCCCCAGTAAAAAATATATTGGTATCTCCGCCAACAAGAAAGAGAGTTGTGCGGTCTCCCAGCAAAAAGACCCTGATAAAACAAAAGGTATGCATCAAGGCAAGGTAAAATTCAGGTACTATGCAAATATAATTTCGAACATTTTAAATTTAAATAACAAAAAAACTGTTACTGGCGGAAGGCCTTAAGCAATTATTAATTTATATCGAGAAAGTAAAACGAAAGAAAATATTTTAAATTAAACAGAGACATCAGGTTCAAAAAAAAAATAAACAGGCATTATCGAAGCCAATTAGTTGCCAAAAACAAGTTAAGATAAAATTTACATAAGCGTAGCCATTGTACGCTACTGTGCACAGAAAATTATTCATTATGAACTAATTATATTTACATAAGTAATGCAGATACAAAAATATTAAACAATTAAATTATACACAGGTAACAAAATAACCAAAATAGTTAGGTAATCGCTTAAATTACACCAAAGAAAAGTTTAGCCGCAAAATACTATGTGATAAAATTTAGCACGTTAAGTATAATCAAAAGAGAAATTCAGTATTACTATTACTAAACATATACATCCAAATATAGTAAATGTATCTTAATATTTATGAATATAAACTAACCATACCGTATCTGTAAGCGTAACCCAAGAATGAACAAATTGCCACCGTGAGTAGTTAACGGCACTAAACTTCACCCACCCTGAAATTTTGCAGCCAAATATCATAATTAGGGATCAGCCTTGTCAATGTTATACCCGATATTAATTAAAAGCTAGTTAACACAAAAAAAAATTAAGAGAAATGTGAAAATTACTACCAAGCATTTAAGTTGCCGGTCTCTAGTGCTATCAGCTGATATTCCAAAACACAAAATATTAATTTTGCCAAAATGGCTATTGATTATTAACATAATTAGTTAAAAAAAAAACATCATTAACTTCAAATTCACGGACATACACCAATAACTAGCTCACGATGGTTTTGCTTGCAAAATAACAAAATAAAATTTAACCTTGGGTCACCCTGTACCGTCTTAACCAACATTATCAAAGGAATGCAGGATAGCTGACAAAAAAACCCGTATTAAAAAAAACTCGCAAGAATTTGACCTACGTGAAGGGTAAATATCAACCCAATGAATTCTTAATAAAAAACCCATCTGTACATAATTAATTAATTGCCACGAAATATAGCGATCTACTTGTATTAGAAGAAAATGTTTAATTATAAAGAAACTGATTAAAAAAAACGCGGATGTCTTAAAAAAAATTAATCAAAAGGATATGAACGAAAATGGTGCAAAACTAGATGTAAAATTGAACGCAAGATTTGGTACTTTAAAGTTCTTAGCGAGGTAAAAAAATAGCTTACCTTAAGCTGTAATGTCGGGTCTACACGTGTGACTGCTAACATCTACGGCTTAGATCCATGAAAATGGGATTCTTCCGGAATAAGGTAACGGGATTCAAAGCCAAACAAAAGCGGTATCAAACAACCAAACGGCACCAACTGCCAAACAAAACCCGGAAGAAAAATTCGGGGTCACAACCCCAAATCCTTATGAGCCCAGCAGGGCTGAAAGGGTTGCACCCCTACCGACTTCAGCCAGCAGCAAAGTGGAAATGATCGCGGTTTTCAGTACCCCAACGAATCCAAAATTCATTCATTTTTTCTCCCTCGTCATCACGCTATAGAGCGGTGCTGAATAGTATCTATACGAACAACGCTAGTCGATACCGTCAAGTATCGACAGCGACGAAAACTAACCCCTTAACACGTTAAACGGTCGGGTGTCAAAACTAGGTACAAAAGAACCATATCGCGCCCCGTCCCGCTTATAATTTCGTAACATATCGTCCGCTATGCGAAAATAAAACAGCCAAATTAGTATCGACACCCTCTGCATCGATCTAATCGCACGTCCCTACGACACCGTCGCGCGCAGTACTCGAACAAGGTAGAACCTTAAACATGAGTTGCCTATACCGTTGTTTAAATGAAAAGGTCGCGGCGATCTCTAGGAACACACACGTAAACTCAAACCGTTTAATCAGTTAGAAACTACCGGGATCAGAAATGCACCTCAAAACCGGAACCAAAGGTGGCGCTACTTATATCAATATTATAATTCGGCAATAAATATATATTATAAATGTTTGTGACTAAAATTGAATGTTATAAATTCCCCCTCTCCTACGGAAGGAGGGAAATTTTCTTGAGAAAATTGACCGACGATAAGAACTCAAAAAAAATTGAATCAAGTAAAAAAAGAAATAAAATTAAAAGGTACAAGTGGATCGCTACTATCAAAATATATATACATGAGAAAATTAAAAAAATAATTCTGTCGGAAACTGTTACTATTACAGTAACGACAAGAAATAAAGAAAAAAAATCAGCCCTATGGCATAATAAAGTAATTTCCCAAACGGTTTGACAAAAACAAGTTCAGGACACGCAAATATCAAGTCAAATACTTAAATAAGACTTAAAAGATATCAAGGTAAAATTAACTGAATAATTAAACCGAAGGTAAGATAAGGTAAATCAACGCAAGATAAGGTAAATCAACGTAAGATAAGATAATCAAGATAACGTAAGGTAAGGTAAGAAAATCAAAATAAGGACATTAAACCAAATCAAGCTAGGATAGCGAAATCACTCAGCAAGACATGGCTAAACGTCATAAGACAAATCAAGTTAAGGTAAACTAAATCATCCAAAACAAGTTGTCAAGCACAATTGCAATCAGTATTTTACGAAATTCAAAGATAGGTAAATTTAAGGTAAATTCAAATAAGGTAATTTTAAGGTAAGTTCAGATAAGGTAGATTTAAGGTAAGTTCAGATACGGTAAATTTAAAGTTACAAAAAAAATATTAATGAATAAATGACTCAAATAAACTGATGCAATTTCAGGTAGTTGAAATGACAAATAAACTAAATCATCGCCTTAAGAGAAAAAAAAACTAATGACCATGCGTCGTGTCTACTCCCATCCCGTCTCGCGCCAAGATGGGTGTCTGCACGACACCGCCAAAAGAAAAAACTCTAAATTAATGTTACTAAAGCCACAAAAGTTAAAAAAATTTAAAGATAAGGTAAAGATAGATCATACCATAAGCAAATACACAAAGCGATGATAGCAAGTAAAAGTAGTAAAAAAGCTGAAGGCAGACTTACTACGCGCAATAGAAGCAAGTTGACTGAAGGCCTAGCTTGCCACGGCTTTCGGAGGACTCCTACCTCCACTAGTTCACCAGTGCAGCACAATTCTAAGCGATGGTGTTCAAATCCATCAAGTCTCGCGCCCAGATGGATCCAAACACCACCGCGCCCGCCACTGCAGGGCATAAAAAAACTAATGAGAAAAGCGATAAAGGTAAATAAGGAAAATATAAAGTTTACAACTAATTATTATCTGAACTCGCATACTGTAATCCATAGTGACTTACTCCGAGTCAAATTCTACTCACAAAACAAAATCAATAAAATAGCAACACTGATTGCGCTTGACGTTACAAACCGCAAACAATATACACATCAAAATCGTAGGCCAGTTTTACCATATAACTTTGCCTAATAAAAAAAATATAAACCCTTCAGAACAGCGAAGTTCTGACGGTTAAAACACCATAATAGATAGGACGCAAAAAATAATATTACACAACAATAGACCTAACAGAACAGCGAAGTTCTGACGGCTAAAACAATACACTAGAAAGGTCGCAATAACAATATTACACAATTATAAATCCACCAGAACAGCGAAGTTCTGATGGCTAAAACAATACGCTAGATAGGTAGAAAAAAAAGTATCACATCACCGGCAACAATCTCATCAAAGGTAAGGCAAAATATCAAATGCGCAAATATCAATAATAAATAAAAAAAATTCAAAAAAAATTTAGTAAAGTCGCGCAAAAGTGTTATTATCTGATCTCACCAGACGAAGTTTTTTTTTATGTTTATAGGCCCCACGTTGGGCGCCAAAATTTGCCACGCTCTTTTCCGCACAGAAGAATTTTACTTCTACTTACCCTTCATAAATAAAAATTCAAAGTTCGGTAAAAATAAAAAAAAAATATTGAGAATTTACAAAATTAACTCACGTAAAGAGTTGAGTTGAATGCGAGAGGCTTGCGCATGCGTGCCAAAAAAAAATGCCCTAGCTCCAATGCCGGAGAGAGGGGGGGTTTAATAAGGGCGCCACTGTTTTTAATGCCGGGTTAAAAACAGAAACCCTCCTAGATAGTGTTGGGATCTCGCTTTCAACTCACTCCGAAACTAAAGTTACCATATTATCAAAGTTAAAAACAGAAACTGCGCTGTCTGGTGAGGCAAATAAAACACTACCTTTAAAAACAAATTTACAATTTATTACAAAGACCTGTTAGGGCAAAATTTTTAATAACACCTCAGTGTATTTTGTCCTTTTGTGAAATTTGATACAAGAAAATTATTAGGTATTATTATTATCATAATCATTATTATTATTATTACAATTTGTAGGTCGTATGACCAGTTTTATCGAAGCCAATTAGTTGCCAAAAACAAGTTAAGATAAAATTTACATAAGCGTAGCCATTGTACGCTACTGTGCACAGAAAATTATTCATTATGAACTAATTATATTTACATAAGTAATGCAGATACAAAAATATTAAACAATTAAATTATACACTGGTAACAAAATAACCAAAATAGTTAGGTAATCGCTTAAATTACACCAAAGAAAAGTTTAGCCGCAAAATACTATGTGATAAAATTTAGCACGTTAAGTATAATCAAAAGAGAAATTCAGTATTACTATTACTAAACATATACATCCAAATATAGTAAATGTATCTTAATATTTATGAATATAAACTAACCATACCGTATCTGTAAGCGTAACCCAAGAATGAACAAATTGCCACCGTGAGTAGTTAACGGCACTAAACTTCACCCACCCTGAAATTTTGCAGCCAAATATCATAATTAGGGATCAGCCTTGTCAATGTCATACCCGATATTAATTAAAAGCTAGTTAACACAAAAAAAAAATTAAGAGAAATGTGAAAATTACTACCAAACATTTAAGTTGCCGGTCTCTAGTGCTATCAGCTGATATTCCAAAACACAAAATATTAATTTTGCCAAAATGGCTATTGATTATTAACATAATTAGTTAAAAAAAAAACATCATTAACTTCAAATTCACGGACATACACCAATAACTAGCTCACGATGGTTTTGCTTGCAAAATAACAAAATAAAATTTAACCTTGGGTCACCCTGTACCGTCTTAACCAACATTATCAAAGGAATGCAGGATAGCTGACAAAAAAAACCCGTATTAAAAAAAAACTCGCAAGAATTTGACCTACGTGAAGGGCAAATATCAACCCAATGAATTCTTAATAAAAAACCCATCTGTACATAATTAATTAATTGCCACGAAATATAGCGATCTACTTGTATTAGAAGAAAATGTTTAATTATAAAAAAACTGATTAAAAAAAAACGCGGATGTCTTAAAAAAAATTAATCAAAAGGATATGAACGAAAATGATGCAAAACTAGATGTAAAATTGAACGCAAGATTTGGTACTTTAAAGTTCTTAGCGAGGTAAAAAAATAGCTTACCTTACGCTGTAATGTCGGGTCTACACGTGTGACTGCTAACATCTACGGCTTAGATCCATGAAAATGGGATTCTTCCGGAATAAGGTAACGGCATTCAAAGCCAAACAAAAGCGGTATCAAACAACCAAACGGCACCAATTGCCAAACAAAACCCGGAAGAAAAATTCGGGGTTGGGTCCTTATGAGCCCAGCAGGGCTGAAAGGGTTGCACCCCTACCGACTTCAGCCAGCAGCAAAGTGGAAATGATCGCGGTTTTCAGTACCCCAACGAATCCAAAATTCATTCCTTTTTCTCCCTCGTCATCACGCTATAGAGCGGTGCTGAATAGTATCTATACGAACAACGCTAGTCGATACCGTCAAGTATCGACAGCGACGAAAACTAACCCCTTAACACGTCAAACGGTCGGGTGTCAAAACTAGGTACAAAAGAAACATATCGCGCCCCGTCCCGCTTATAATTTCGTAACATATCGTCCGCTATGCGAAAATAAAACAGCCAAATTAGTATCGACACCCTCTGCATCGATCTAATCGCACGTCCCTACGACACCGTCGCGCGCAGTACTCGAACAAGGTAGAACCTTAAACATGAGTTGCCTATACCCTTGTTTAAATGAAAAGGTCGCGGCGATCTCTAGGAACACACACGTAAACTCAAACCGTTTAATCAGTTAGAAACTACCGGGATCAGAAATGCACCTCAAAACCGGAACCAAAGGTGGCGCTACTTATATCAATATTATAATTCGGCAATAAAAATATATTATAAATTTTTGTGACTAAAATTGAATGTTATACTGTCACCTGTCATTTAAGATATGTCAACTGTCACCTGTCACTTATGAAATGCCAAAATAAAAATTTAACATACGTCACGTGTTCAAAATGAGGTCATAAGACATGTGTAAAAGTATGTCAGCTGTCACCTGTCATTTAAGGTATGTCAACTGTCACCAGTCACGTGTGAAACGTCAGAATAAAAATTTAGCATATGTCACGTGTTCAGGGCGGTGTCCGAAGACGTTTAAAAAAAGAACGGCGTTGATCGGCCCTTTGGTCTCGGAGATACAGTTTTTTGCTATTAGCGCTCTAATGGCTCAGGTTGGAGAGTTGAAATTTGGATGTAGGATAGTAGATGATGAGATCATTCGATTTATCAAATTATTTTTCAAAAATCTCGACTTGGAGGAAAAAATTAGATTTCAAAATTTTTACATCACCCTGTATAGTAAATTTTCGATGAAATATATAATTTAGGAATATTATTTAAGTTAATAACAACTAAACAACCCACGTTAAAATCACCAATGTTTAAACTGAGCTGTTTAAACACCCCTGTTTAAACAGCTCTGTTTAAACAGCCCTGTTTAAACTACCCTGTTTAAACAGCTCTGTTTAAAAACACCTCTGTTTAAACTGGGCTGTTTAAACACCCCTGTTTAAACAGCTCTGTTTAAACAGCCCTGTTTAAACTACCCTGTTTAAAAACACCTCTGTTTAAACAGGGCTGTATAAACAGGGGTGTTATAAATTATTAACTTTATTTTATTGTTAAATATTATATGCCGGATGATTATATCAAGTTAAAAGAGCCTAAAACAATAGTACATACGAGAAAGATTGCATCATCAGTGGAAAATTCCCAACTCAAGCGAGCTAAAATCACTCAGCACGAGGTAAGATCAATTTAGACGTGTTTTTCGAGGTACGAATATGTAAGAAAACTAGCAATTAGAAAAATTGGTGATTTAACCACAAGACATAGATATTGAGCAAATTTATATGCAAAATCAGTGAATAATAGTAAACAAGTTAGGACTAGGAATACAAGTAAACTAGAAATACGATTCAGAGTTTCGGATAAAGATGGGGTTAGGGTAGAATTAGTACGAGGAAAAGATGTTGCGACGGACGGAAAAACTTTTCGAAATTCTCGACGAAGATCATCGATGCAGGTCTTTGGGGCTAAAATACGACTTTCAGATAAGTGCTCTAACGGTAGGAAGGGAAGGATTCCGAATGTGGGAGACCCAACCACTCAACAGCGAAACAACATACTCTGTTTCTAAAAACAACTCCTGAGCAGCTATGAAACAACTAAGAAAAAGGTCTTTGCTTCTGGAAACAGTAATTCGTATTCATAATTGCTAATATATAAACAACATACAGACGATTTTCTTCAAAAATAGAAGGGTACTAATGCTGCTACTAATAATAAAACAGTTATCTGTTAAAGAAAAGGCATCCAGTCCATCCTCCTTTTCGAACGGAACTTAAAATAAAAATTTCGTTCAAAGATCTTTAAGAACTGCATACGCAGATACAGGCTATTTTCTTTTGACAGAAAGCTGCCAATAGAACTGGAAAGACTTAGGTACACAACAAGTTTGATACTCAGATCATACCCTAAATCAATCATCAATATCCGAAAATTGTTCTAGAAGACATATCGAAATATTGGAGAGTCAGCTGATAGTGATCTCACACAGGGTCTTAAGCACGATATCGAAACTGATACATGGAAACGGGGAGAGTTACGGGTTGATTTTTTTGAAAAATAGCGATATTCAAGTGGGCGATATTGAATACCGAAGAACTCATGGGCTCTACGATCGTCTGTTTTTTTTAAACCTATTTATCAGAGAAAAGAAGATGAGGAACAATACAAAGATAGGGAGTGATGTATACGAAATTTGTAATCTAAGTGGAATAGCTGATAAGAAATGGTTAGTATACCGTTGACCGGCAGACAATGAACATGGCGGCAATATTAAAAACTATTCTTGCCAACATTGAAGAAGTATTCAGTCGGAAGCAGTATTATGGGTCCTGTTGACCTGCAACTTTAATGGTTTGGGAACTTGCTAAAAATATAATGTACATGTAGAGCCAAAATGTGGAAAGATTTTCTATGAGGAAATAGGAGGCAACATTCATTTTTGGAACGTCTTTGAAGGAGAAATTTACGATCCTACCGTGAAAGTTATTAAACATATGATGCCATCTGTAGACCTTACGAAGTTTGTGTACAAAGAAGATAATAGTATAATCACAGATATGGAGGCAGCACTAATGCTGGATATTTTTAATCAGTTCCAGAGAACAAACACAACACACCAATACTTTTCCAACGCTCCAGAGAAACTGAAAACTCTTAGAAAAATTATCCATAGAAATGTAGCTAGATGTATTAAATAAAAGAATTAAACCTAGTCGTTTATATGTTTTACTACCTGAAACAATCAAACCTAACCTCAACAAATATTCTAGTGCAGGTGGTACAAAATTCTTCGAAACTTAAACGATTCTCAGCCTCAGGCTATTTAATAGAACAGGTTCTGTTTCCAAAGGATTCGAGCTTTTCTCATAGCGTTTGTCTTTGCATTGTGTGTGACGCCCCGTTAACGCCCTGTGGACCCCCTATTGTTGTCCGATTACTGGCCTGTTGTTGTCCTATTAATGTCCGGTTGCTCTCCGGATAACGTCATGACGTTGTCCTGTATGTGTTATAACGAGGTTTTGATGGATAAAAGGACATGTTCAGATTAAAGGTTTTAGTTGAGAACTGGATGTCATAGTAATGAGATGTATACCAACAAGATAAAGTATCAGCTTCTTGAAATACCAGCTGTTAAATATGGTGTAAGGACAGAGGGGTCTAAGTTCTTTTAAACACCCTGTAAAACCGTAGATATATTAAAAAGAAATTATGCCTTAAAATTATGTAACCGGTTAAGGGCCTTATATCTCAATATAGCCACCGTTAATACAAAAGGTTCTATTCTAAACCTTGTAAAACTAAAACAAAATCCCATTCAAAACTCCTTAAAATAATAACGCTTATTTTTCTTATACTAGGTCTTATATTTTCGAAAAAGTGGGTAGTCGGAAGAGAGTCTTTTTTTCTTATTCTAAGTCTTAGATTTTCGAAAAACTGCATGGTTGAGATTCTTTCCGGCATCACCATGTTGGTGGTATTTGTAAAACGTGCAAACAAACCCAAGCAAACGCTCTTCTTATTGTAAGATAAATCTACATATTTTGAAAAAATTTACTACTACTTTGTATTTAAGTCGACATTATTTGATTCGACAGTATAAAAAGAATAAAAAGGGGCCCCAAAAGACGCAGGAATATAGGCTTCACAGCTCAAATTGCCCCTTTTGTAGGGAGGTCTTACAAATCAAGCTCCACTATCTTGAACCTCAGTGAGGCTGTCTAAAGGGACGTAATATATTCTTAGTATACCGATATAACAATAAATCGTTAAATGGTTCACAGAAAAATTTCTCGCACCATTTTATGATATTATTGCTTAATATGAAAGACATATTTTAAACAGCACAGCAACTAGCAACGTTAGTCAAGATTTTCGAAAAATTTTCGTCAGTCGAAAGGTCTTTTTGCCCTTTACCCAATACCCGCTAAAGATTTTCCGTCCCTTTCTTACTGTTAGGGCGCGAATAGGAAAGATATAATATGTTAAACAGTCTAGCCTCTAGTAACATAATTAGGCAAAATTAGCTCCTTTATAGAGTCAAAACAAGCGAACACGTAACAGAGCAAACGCAAAAAAAGTTATTTGCAGTTGAAACATGGCTGATGGATGGTTCTTTAATAGCCAACAGGCGACAATTAACCCTGGTCATGCCCATAAGACATATGGAAAACACTGTATATACCAAACTCCTTTAAGGTGTCAACCCCCTTTGTAGAGAGGAATTACCGAGCACCGAAGTCAGTACGTCTCCCCTCGGAAGGGTACCTGGCGTGATTCCATGCGGAAAAAAGTCGACCATCCCTTTATACCCCTTAAGGAGCCAGCTGACTAACCACAATAGTGAACATACCGAAATCACTTTGAAGATATTTTTTCTAATTTTCAAACCAGTATACGCTAGAAGTTGTACTTAACATGCAAACATTTTCTGTAAAAATAAAAGATTGTGACTGAGGAAATGTTCCAGACTATACAACACGCTTTTGGATCCATTTGTCTCCCCCGAAATTTACAGTTTTTAGCGTAATTTAAACAAAAGTATAGTTCCTGAATACCCAATAGAGAATTTTTTATCTAAGACATCTCACGTAGACTCCAAGCCTAAGTACTAACGAACCGTGGGCGTCTGAAGAGAAGGGGATGTAATCTATTGCCACGAGATTTAAAGGATTGGACGTGGGAACAGACAGGGAAACATCTGCAGGCAATTTTTTTCATAATTCAGGTACTAATATTAGTTCAAAGAACTAACTATTTCTATGTTGTTACTTAAACATAAATTTAAAATGATACTCGTAAATTTCCGCTTTAAAGATTTTTTTATATAAGTCATCCCACGTTGACGTCAAGCCTAAGTACTAACGAACCGTGGGCGTCTGCCGAGAAGGGAAATGTAAGCTATTGACATGAGATTTAAAGGAGTGGGTGTTGGGACAGACAGGGAAAACATCTGCAGGCAATTTTTTCCATAATTCTGGTATGAATGAGCGAGAGAAGTTCGAGTTTTTTATCCCTAGATCCCAATGCTAATATTAGTTCAAAGAACTAACTATTTCTATGTTGTTACTTAAACATAAATTTAAAATGATACTCGTAAATTTCGGCTTTAAAGATTTTTTTTATATAAGTCATCCCACGTAGACGTCAAGCCTAAGTACTAACGAACCGTGGGCGTCTGAAGAGAAGGGAAATGTAATCTATTGACACCGGATTTAAAGGAGTGGGTATTGGGGCAGACAGGGAAAACCTCTGCAGGTAATTTTTTTCATAATTCAGGTAGAAATGAAGGAGAGGATTTCGAGGTTTTTTATCCCTAGATCCAGGTGTTAATATTAGTACAAAGAACTAAATATTTCCATGTTACTTAAACATAAATTTAAAATGATACTCGTAAATTTCGGCTTTAAAGATTTTTTATATAAGTCATCCCACGTAGACGTCAAGCCTAAGTACTAACGAACCGTGGGCGTCTGAAGAGAAGGGAAATTTATATATATGAAATATAAATATAAAAATGATAAACTAAAAAAGAAAACCAAAAAATGACAGTAGTATACTAGTTGGCATAAATAGGTAGGGTTTTGATTTATAAAAAATCATTCTTCCAATCCTACCCTTACTAAATAATTTTTTATATTTTTTTTGAAATTTATATAGCTTAAGCCCCTCAGACTAGAAGGAATATTATTATAAATTACAGAAGAGGTATATTTAAACGAAGACTTATATTTTTCAGTATGATGTTTAGGTATTTCTATTGCGTTCTGATTTCTAGTATTAACATTATGAATATTATTCCTGAATTCAATTTTTTCAAATAAATATCTTGGTTTCTGAGTTAAAATTATTTTATAAATAAAACAGGATATGTGGATTTCGCGTCTTTTTTCTAATTTAATTAAATTATGTTGGTCAAAACTAGGTGATACGTGATCATACTTTTTTAGCCCTATTGAAAAACGAACACAGTTATTTTGAAGAATTTGTAATTTCTGTTTATCTTCGTTACTGATATTTTTGTGATAAATGATATCACAGCAATCTAATCCACTTAGAATAATTGAATCAACCAGTCTAAGTTTAGTATCGGTATTTAAGTAGTCCTTAAAGTTATATAAAATTCTTAGTTTGTAGTATGCTTTTTTAATTATATTTTTTATATGTTCATGAAAATTAAGATGCTGATCAAAAATTACTCCAAGATTTTTGCCAAATTCGATTGACGGTATCTTAAAACTATTGTTAAGAACAATTTTGAAATCAGAATTATTTTTTATTTTAGTGATTAGTGTTTTAGGACCAGTTAAAATTAAGTTAATTTTATTTTCATTTATTTTTAATCCGTGATCAGTTATAGTTTTTGAAATATTAGAATATCCTTATTGATTAAGGAAATACTATTTTTTAAATCTGTGTACTTGATTGAGTGGTATATTTGAGTATCATCTGCAAAAGCTAAAAAATTACCGTGTTTAATAGATAAATGAAAATCAAAAGTGTATATAATAAACAATAAAGGGCCTAATACTGATCCTTGTGGAACACCTCTAGAAATAGGCAGTGAATTTGAAATGTCACAAATGTATTCGTTTGCAATTTTTGTCACTTGTTTTCTGTCAGATAAATAATGTTTGAACCACTGGCAAGTTTTTAGACTAAAACCTATATATTTAAGCTTTGCTAATAACATTTCATGATTTAGAGAATCAAAGGCTTTAGCCAAATCGAGAAAGACTATATTAGTAACAAAACCTGAATCCCAATTTTCTAAAATATCATCTTTAAGTTTACAGAGTAAAGTAGTAGTACTAAAATTTTCTCTAAAACCTGATTGATTTTCTGGTAAAATATCATATTTTTTAAAATACTCTATTATTTGGTCAAAAACTATACGTTCTAAAATTTTAGATATTACAGAAAGTAGAGAAATTGGTCTAAAATCATCTACATTTTCTGCGTTGTGAATTTTAGGAATCGGTATAACTAAACTAGTTTTCCAGATATTAGAAAAATTATTATTTAGAATAGAACAATTTATTATATGTTTAATAGTATTTAAAAAATTATTATTCATACACAGATTTAACATGCGTAAAGTAATACCATCTGTTCCACATGATTCAGTTTTAATTTTTGATAAAATTTTAACAATATAATTTGTAATTGGTTTTAAATTTAGAAACACATCTTTACCAATTTTAGAAAACTTATTATTCAAATAAAAAGATAGTAAATTTTGGTTTGGAGATCCATTTTTTACAGAATTTATAAAATGATTATTTAGTACTTGTGCACAAGGATATTCATTTACTGATTTAGATTCTTTTAAATTAATATTAAATTTTTTCAAGTTTTTCCAAAAAAGTGTTGGATTATTTGGATTTATATTATTCTTTATAAATGTTTGCTTTTCTTTCTTTATAAATTTAGATGGAAAGTTTCTTATTTCTACATAATCTTTCCAATTTGATTCAGATTTATTTTTACAATATTTTTTGAAAGCTTTTTTTTTTATTTTGCAAAATTTTTTATATTCGAATTAATCCACGAATTTGTTTTTTTATTTTTATTTATTTGAACTGGTGCATGTTTGTTAAATAAATTTAGGATATTATTGTTAAATATTTCAATTTTATTATCAAAATTATTAATGTTTTCAACTGCATTCCAATCAATTTGCGCTAAATCTTCATTAAATAAATCAAAATTAATATTTTTAAAATTTCTGTAGTACCTTAATGAACAAGGAGATTTATTTTCTAATAAAAGTTTACAAAATACCATTGAATGATCAGTTAGAGAAATTCCCGAAGAATTTTTTATTAATTGTGTTTTGAATATACCAGAATCTGTAATATTTATATTTTCATCTATATAAAGATGATCAATTATTTTTGGTGACGTTTCATTTCTTGTAGGCTCTGAAATAATTTGTTTTAAACTGAAAGTTGCAAATAAATTTTCAAGAAGATAACCATCTTGATTTTTATTGTACAGATCAACATTAAAATCACATGTTATGATCAGTCTATCAACCGATAAGTACACTTGTGGAATTATCTGGTTAAGAATAAAAAATGAATTGAAACTAATGTTTGGTGGTTTATAAATAATTCCAAAACCTACTTTTTTCTTATTAATTAAAATATTAAGCCAAAATGTTTCCAAAGGTCTAGTGTCAAGAACAGTTATTACTTTGACTTTTAAATGATTTTTAACGTAAACGCTAATTCCACCACCTTTAGTATTCCTATCCAATCTAAGAAACTTATAGCCAAAAATATCAAAGTTAGTAGATGAATCATTATGATTTAACCAAGATTCAGTTACAGCTAAAATATCAGGATTTATATCTAAAACAAATTCTTTAAATTCGAAAAAGGAAGATTTTAATGATCGTATATTAACGTGTGCCACTAGTATACTACCGTCATTATTTAGTTTTTTGTATTAGAATTAGCCCTTCTTGTTTCTTAAAAAAAAATTTTAGGAGGAAAATACTGGTTTACATAAATGCCCATTGGCCAAATATCTTCACATAAGAATTCATCCTTCATTAGGATTGGTATACCAATTTTGTACGCATTTGAGATTGAATTCTTTGTGGAAACTCTTTCACAATTGTATTCAATGTTTTTGTGTTGTTTTAGATAATTAATGATATCAGCTTCCGTTGTTGATTTAGAGTATCCAGATGTAAAAAGCCAAAATTTCTTATTAGACAATAAACAATTGGTCTTTTTTGAACCATATATGGCTTTACTTTTTCTTTCTTCACTTCTTCTATTTATATTTAAGGTTTTATTGCACTTTTTATTTTCTTCTCTACGAAAATTTGACATATTAACATTGACGTTGTCATTATTGTTTGTCAATTTAGTGCGGGTAGTTTTATGTATGTCTTTTTGTTGAGAATTTTTTACAACTTCAGAAAATGAAAGGTTTATAGGATTTGATGTGGTTTGAGCCGGAATCTTGTTGATGTTTTGAGATTTAGCTATTTTAATGTAATCATCCGAAGAAAGAAATTTAACCAAATCAATATTGGACTCTCTAAGGTTAGTTATTTCATTTTTCATTACTTCCAAGAAATCAGAAACTTTCTTCATTTCTTTTTCAAAATTTTGTTTTGTTATATATTCTTGAGTATCATTAACTATATCCTTGGGTTCACATGTTAAATCTTGTGTAGGAAAGAGGTCTTGTGAAAAAATTATTTTCACAAATAGGGCAATGGAATTTAAGTTTTCTTATTGACATAATGGCACAGTTATATTCTTTCACTGTTAGTTGAGAACAATTTTTACAAATTTTCTTCGAACAAGAATCACAAAGGGCCAAATTCTTGAATTCTTTCCGACATAATGCACATAAAAATTTTGACATTTTTTCTGTCAAATTCACTAATATTTAAAATCTTAAAACAGCAATATTTTCTGGGTTTTGAAGAGGAACTTCTTATTTTTCGATAATTTTATGTTTCTTTGGTCTTTTTATACTACTGGTCAAGATTTATTATTGTATAAAACTTATATAAATTCATAAAAATTGTAGAGTAAAATGTAAAACGTCAACTGTTATACCTGAGTAGGTATTATTTATAATTTATAATTTTTGTTTTAGGTAGATTTTCCCTCTGACCAAATTTTCCCCAAAAGGAGTTAAGTATTAACTTAGCCAAAGACCTTAGACCAGGATTCTCGAGTATTTTGGAATACTCAAGTTTAACATCTTCTCTTTCGAAAAATTCTTCAATATATCGGTTTTTTTCTTTTTCTGTAGTACAAACATCTGGCCACCCTGATGCTTCCTGTTTTATAATATATTATATATAAGAAACTTGTTCATCATCGCTGTAAATAAGCCTTCCTCTCCTGCGTCTTTACTGAACCTTTGAATCTTATACACATCTCAAAATTTCTAATATCTGATATTCTTAAAATTCTTCTCAACTGCTTTCAAGACTTCGTCTATCACCCAAGTACCTTCTAAGGACCTTTCTTTATCGGTATGGGTACAAGAAGTATTTTGGTTCATTTCTTGTCCACATGTTTGACACAATACAAACATAAGTTTATTGTTTATTTTTAGAGGCAATACGGGAATGGTAAAGGTCCTTAGGTGGAAGTATATAGCATTTAATTAGTCCATCAGTAGAATTCAAATCCAAACGATTACAATCTGCACCCACAAAAACTTCAGGGTGACCAATGGGGAATTTGCCATATTTACAGACGTAAGGGTACAAGCTGCAAACATCAGCGTATTTTATCTTTTCTCCTTCTGTTATTTCATAATATTCCCTAACATTACCAGTTCGGCCTCAAAAAAAGGCGTCTCTAGGGTTTAAAGGGATCGTAAGTAGAAGCGGATGTGTCTGAGTAAACTGTCTAATCTCAGGCTTTGATTCTAACTGCTGTCGAAATTCGCACTCCCACATTTCAGTTACTAAATAGCCATATTCCTTTAATACCTATTTTAATTTTTATCTGTGTTGTCTCATAGCGTAAACTTAAAGTTGTTGTTGGATCGTCGTAAAGGGATTCATCTCTGCCAAATTTGTAACACCTAGGACAGCCATGATAATATCATCCTTGAAACTCAAATATTTCATTAAGGTCGGAACAATATCCGTCAACCTTTATACCTCGTAGAACGGCTTCTTGACCTTTGACTGCATGCATAATATTTATTTTTCTTTGGTTCTCCAACCACAATAACCAATCAATTGCAATACGACTCTGATTATCTTTCCAGCGATAGCCGTTTTTAGGAATAATTCCAATGGTGTTGGGCTTAAGAAAATTCCTTCTAAATAATTTATTACAGCAAGAAGCAATTGTAGTAGCCTCTGTAAAGGGGCAAACGCTGGTGGTGTTAAGCATTTGATCTCTAAATTTCAGACATGCCTCAGTTAAAATCTCTACATCGGAAACACAGTAGTTAACAATATCTTTTTGCATCTCAAGTACAGTATCTTTGTGCTCTTCATACCATTTTAGAAATTTAGCTCGTTCGTCCTCTTTCATTGTATCAGGAGAGTAATATTCGATTGGGGGAAGTGTTCCAACATAGTTTTCGTTAGCCTTGGTATTAAACAGGTTAGGAAAATATCCTTTTTTAAAGGTGTCTGGAAGACCGAAAGCTTTGGGCAGTTTTGCTAAAGCCATGGGAAAATAATTGAGCGAGTCTATAAATTTGACATTCCCCACCAACATCATAATGATTTTGGTTCCTCTCATAATAAGTTCAGGTGTTAGATCGGTTTCAGTCAGGATGTAATTTAATATGAATTGGTGATCAAATGCTTGACCAATGTGCGCAATAGCAATTACTTCTTTAAAGTCCTTCATGATCTGTCGCACGTATTGTGGAAAGGCCTCAACCGCGTGTGAACTTTTAAGCTTTCGCAATCTGATGCCACACCTCGTACAAATATTAATCGTCCGTGATTTTATGCACACGTCGCAACACTGTTGAAATACACAAAGATTGACGCTATGACGGATCACACCGGGTTCCATCTCCTCTTCTTGCTGCGTCTCCAAATCATAAAATATAAATATTGTATCTTTAGTTTTGGGGTTTCCTGTATCAGGTTGAATGTGACAGAGATGATTGTCGGTAACGTGAGTACGACAGATTTTGCAAAATATCTCCCCACATATATGGTTTCTGGTACTTCGAATTATTTTAAAACATTAATTATAACTTCGAAGTTCCGCACAAACAGTAGTTTTTCCCATGAACCAACTTTTAGATGATTTTCGTAACAGTCATTTCCTTTAAAATACCGATGACAAGAATCACATTTAACTTTAATTTGATCATTAGGACAGAGGGAAGCTTGGAGACAAGATCGACATGTTTTACTACATCTATGTTTATGTTTATGATCATAAGGAATGAAACATTGCTCACAATAATAGTTACACACAAAGGCAGCTGTCAAAGAAGTTATCACGTTGTAATGATTATTATGGTGCAATAGATTAAGTCTCTTGTTTCTTTCTGACGACCCCTCAAATAAAATGTCTCTTCCCTTCGATCCATAACTGTAGACAACAATTTTATAGTCCTTAAGATGTTCTTGAAACTTGTCCAGTTCAGAAATTCCAGCTCCTTCCGGAATGGTAACAAGGGCTACCTCCAATAAAGTTTTAGTCATCTCTGTTTGAATTTTTCCAACATCTCTTCTAATTTTAGCTAATTTAGGATCCTTGTCAACACTCGCCATTGCAACAACTAATGCCCTTGGCAAACACATATTTTCCGTGTTCTTGATGGTGATAATTCCTTTTCTCATGCCACATTCCTCTTCAAAACTGTTGTAGTTATTTCCTGTGCCTTGACCAGACGGCAATCGTACTCTTGATACTTTAAGACAATCGGATTCCGTATTCAGACCCCACGAATTCGACTGATAAATGTTGCTTATCACATTCCAAACATCCTCATAATTTATTTCTTCGGCTGGTTTAAAGCGAAGCCATCCTTCACCACGACTAAAGTCCTTGGAGCAAAAACGAAATCCAACATAATCCGACGGTTGTAGGTCCTCCGTAGATCTCTGAATAACTTGGTGAATCGCTTCTCGCACCCAGCCAACCGTTTCAACTCCTTCGGGCACAGGTTTCAGCCTAAAGTCCAATGCACGACCAGTAACATTGTATCTTCCAACTTTCTGAACGGTATCCTTAATAACAACAAACTTTTCCATTTTAACTAGACACGTCCGTAAACTTCAGGAGACTAATGCGAAATGCTGTTTGCCACCTCTATTTATAACTTCGGTTTGGCAGAAAAGAAGGGTGTTCAGAAAACCAACTGAAGCCCTGCAAAAGAGTTTAAGGTTTAGTATGCAGTATATTTAAATTATCGAGTACTTATTAGCAATATTAATAAATACGAAAACAAGACCCAGCGTTCGAGAAGAATGTTCTCTGTAATAAATGTTTACGGTTTTACTATGCAGCAGAATATATTGAAATGTAATGATGTCGGTTCTCACACCTTCAAATATTTTAGTTGCCAAGAAAAAGGCTTAATTACAGCAATGCATGTCTGTAACAATTAAACAATTTACCCCACCCCTTTAAGAAAAAGAAAGAGAATTTTACCCCCACTACTTCGAAATTTGATATTTTACTTATCAGTTGAATATTCTAAGCATCTGCGACAAAAACAGTTATCACAGTTATCAAAACCTACTACCACTTTTCTGTACATTTTAGGAGGTTAGATAGAAATATTTTTATACTTACCAAACCAAAATAAATTTCAAAATTTCTAGTGCTTGAGCCTCATGCACATATTAAAATAGTAGGAACGGGACGGCGATATCTGTAACAAATAACACAACTTTTACATCTTAGATGTTAATATTTCGTCTAATGTTACATACTGACAAGCTATAAAAGTGTAAATAGCTTCAAAATGTATCTGAAAAATGCTAGATTTCAACAGTCTGTTTTGTCTTACCGTAAAAATCGAAAAAAACTAAAACCCTTCTTTGTTATCGTTTATTATCTTTGTCTCTCTTTTCTCAATAAAACTAAACACTTGGCGTGGCTGTTGGCTTTTAAAACACTCGAACCGCAAGTGGTCTTTGGGTGATACGGCAAAGCTGCTTGGCACTTTGGCTGTCTCGGTCAACGGTCGCGAAACAACTGTAAAAGAAAATAGGAAATAAGAAACACAATATAACGTAACGACTTTAACACCCCCAGCGAGCATAACAGCTGGTTCTCCTGCTCTGGTATGGCCAATACGTACAAAAGCAACAGTCATTTAAGCTTGTATTAAACGAATGTGCATCTCCAAAGCAGCACCCTTTATCAAAATAAATGAAAAAATACCCCTTTCCTAACTCTATCCTTCTAGAACACTCTCTAAGCTTCATTTTAAACCCTCTACCTCCACCCCCTTTAACTCCAAGTGAGTGCGCTATATCTTAGCAAATTCAAAAGTGTTTTATTCAACTAGACACCGGGCACTACACCACACCCTACATTACTACCTACTTATGAACTGAAAAATCAAAATCACTCCTAGCACCCGCTTCCAATATCAAAAATATTCCTCTGTACATATCGAATCTCAAAAATATGACTGTCCTTACTTATTTTGACAGATTTATCTTTTAGCCAAAAAATTTTAAGCCCGAGTTTATCAAAATAAATAAAAAAATTACCTTTCCTCAGCTGTTGTTCTAGACCGCTTTTCTAAGTGTCAGCTATATAAACCCTTTGTCCGCACTGCCTCCAACCCCAAATGAACGCACTAAATCTGAGCATAATCATTCATTACCAGAATAACCCGAAGTGTTGTATAAGACTAGATACCAAGCATCACTAACCACGTAGGTACTAAAAAACTCGCTCCTAGCACCTTTTTTTTGTTATTGCAAATAACGCATGCGCTTTCATCAAAAAGGTGCTTTTTTACCAAAAAAACATAGCAAGAATTACCTACTCCCCTTTATCTTATCGTTACAGCTGGCCCTCTAACCCGATAATAGAAGTTTGAGCCCTTCCCTTCTCCCCTCCAACCCTCACAGAGACGTGCTAAAGTATGTTCAGTTCCTTGCATGCTCTCATCACAAACCTTATACTAAAAAAGTCCGCTCCTAGAAGTCTTTATATCGTGTAACAACAATCTCATTATGTCCACAATATTTTTTTAAAAAATTCCTTTAATTCTCAAAACTACAAAAAATATTTTTCTAGCACAGGTTTAGCAAAAAAAAATCAAGTCAGAAAAGAAGTAAAAATTAACATAATAATATTTACATTATCTTCAATTATGGAATAATTAATGATAATGTAAGTACTCGATAGTTTAATTATACTGCATACTAAACCTTAAACTCTTTTGCAGGGCTTCAGTTGGTTTTCTGAACACCCTTCTTTTCTGCCAAACCGAAGTTATAAATAGAGGTGGCAAACAGCATTTCGCATTAGTCTCCTGAAGTTTACGGACGTGTCTAGTTAAAATGGAAAAGTTTCTTGTTATTAAGGATACCGTTCAGAAAGTTGGAAGATACAATATTACTGGTCGTGCATTGGAGTTTAGGCTGAAACCTGTGCCCGAAGGAGTTGAACCGGTTGGCTGGGTGCGAGAAGCTATTCACCAAGTTATTCAGAGAGGACCTACAACCGTCGGATTATGGTGGATTTCGTTTTTGCTCCAAGGACTTTAGTCGTGGTGAAGGAAGGCTTCGCTTTAAACCAGCCGAAGAAATAAATTATGAGGATGTTTGGAATGTGATAAGCAACATTTATCAGTCGAATTCGTCGGGTCTGAATACGGAATCCGTTTGTCTTAAAATAACAAGTGTACGATTGCCGTCTGGTCAAGGCACAGGAAATAACTACAACAATTTTGAAGAGGAATGTGGCATGAGAAAAGGAATTATCACCATCAAGAACACGGAAAATATGTGTTTGCCAAGGGCATTAGTTGTTGCAATGGCGAGTGTTGACAAGGATCCTAAATTAGCTAAAATTAGAAGAGATGTTGGAAAAATTCAAACAGAGATGACTAAAACTTTATTGGAGGTAGCCCGTGTTAGCATTCCGGAAGAAGGAACTGGAATTTCTGAACTGGACAAGTTTCAAGAACATCTTAAGGACTATAAAATTGTTGTCTACAGTTATGGATCGAAGGGAAGAGACATTTTATTTGAGGGGTCTTCAGAAAGTAACAAGAGACTTAATCTATTGCACCATAATAATCATTACAACGTGATAACTTCTTTGATAGCTGCCTTTGTGTGTAACTATTATTGTGAGCAATGTTTCATTCCTTATGATCATAAACATAAACATAGATGTAGTAAAACATGTCGATCTTGTCTCCAAGCTTCCCTCTGTTCTAATGATCAAATTAAAGTTAAATGTGATCGGTATTTTAAAGGAAATGACTGTTACGAAAATCATCTAAAAGTTGGCTCATGGGAAAAACTACTGTTTGTGCGGAACTTCGAAGTTATAATCAATGTTTTAAAATAATTCGAAGTACCAGAAACCATATATGTGGGGAGATATTTTGCAAAATCTGTCGTACTCACGTTACCGACAATCATCTCTGTCACATTCAACCTGATACAGGAAAACCCAAAACTAAAGATACAATATTTATATTTTATGATTTGGAGACGCAGCAAGAAGAGGAGATGGAACCCGGTGTGGTCCGTCATAGCGTCAATCTTTGTGTATTTCAACAGTGTTGCGACGTGTGCATAAAATGATGGACGATTAATATTTGTACGAGGTGTGGCATCAGATTGCGAAAGCTTAAAAGTTCACACGCGGTTGAGGCCTTTCCACAATACGTGCGACAGATCATGAAGGACTTTAAAGAAGTAATTGCTATTGCGCACATTGGTCAAGCATTTGATCACCAATTCATATTAAATTACATCCTAACTGAAACCGATCTAACACCTGAACTTATTATGAGAGGAACCAAAATCATTATGATGTTGGTGGGGAATGTCAAATTTATAGACTCGCTCAATTATTTTCCCATGGCTTTAGCAAAACTGCCCAAAGCTGTCGGTCTTCCAGACACCTTTAAAAAAGGATATTTTCCTCACCTGTTTAATACCAAGGCTAACGAAAACTATGTTGGAACACTTCCTCCAATCGAATATTACTCTCCAGATACAATGAAAGAGGACGAACGAGCTAAATTTCTAAAATGGTCTGAAGAGCACAAAGATACTGTATTTGAGATGCAAAAAGATATTGTAAACTACTGTGTTTCCGATGTAGAGATTTTAACTAAGGCATGTCTGAAATTTAGCGATCAAATGCTTAACACCACCAGCCTTTGCCCCTTTACAGAGGCTACTGCAATGGCTTCTTGCCGTAATAAGGTATTTAGAAGGAATTTTCTTAAACCCAACACCATTGGAATTATTCCTAAAAACGGCTATCGCTGGAAAGATAATCAGAGTCGTATTGCAATGGACTGGTTATTGTGGTTGGAGAACCAAAGAAAAATAAATATTATGCATGCAGCCAAAGGTCAAGAAGCCGTTCTACGAAGTATAAAGGTTGACGGGTATTGTTCCGACCTTAATAAAATATTTGAGTTTCAAGGATGTTATTATCATGGTTGTCCTAGGTGTTACAAATTTGGAAGAGATGAATCCCTTTACTACGACCCAACAACAACTTTAAGTTTACGCTATGAGACAACACAGATAAAAATTAATGGATTAAAGGAATTTGGCTATTTAGTAACTGTAATGTGGGAGTGCGAATTTCGACAGCAGTTAGAATCAAAGCCTGAGATTAGACAGTTTACTCAGACACATCCGCTTCTACTTACGATCCCTTTAAACCCTAGAGACGCCTTTTTTGGAGGTCGAACTGGTAATGTTAGGGAATATTATGAAATAACAAAAGGAGAAAAGATAAAATACTCTGATGTTTGCAGCTTGTATCCGTACGTCTGTAAATATGGCAAATTCCCCATTGGGCACCCTGAAGTTTTTGTGGGTGCAGATTCTAATCGTTTGGATTTGAATTCTACTGATGGACTAATTAAATGCTGTATACTTCCACCTAAGGACCTTTACCATTCCCGTATTGCCTCTAAAAATAAACAATAAACTTATGTTTGTATTGTGTCAAACATGTGGACAAGAAATGAACCAAAATACTTCTTGTACCCATACCGATAATGAAAGGTCCTTAGAAGGTACTTGGGTGATAGACGAAGTCTTGAAAGCAGTTGAGAAGAATTTTAAGAATTTCAGATATTAGAAATTTTTGAAATTTTGAGATGTGTATAAGATTCAAAGGTTCAGTAAAGACGCAGGAGAGGAAGGCTTATTTACAGCGATGATGAACAAGTTTCTTATATATAATATATTATAAAACAGGAAGCATCAGGGTGGCCAGATGTTTGTACTGCAGAAAAAGAAAAAAACCGATATATTGAAGAATTTTTCGAAAGAGAAGATGTTAAACTTGAGTATTCCAAAATACTCGAGAATCCTGGTCTAAGGTCTTTGGCTAAGTTAATACTTAACTCCTTTTGGGGAAAATTTGGTCAGAGGGAAAATCTACCTAAAACAAAAATTATAAACACACCATCAGATTTTTTTTACCTTGTTTACTAATTCCGGAATTTATGTTAATGGCGTTTTCACTGATAATGAAAAAACATTGATGGTTAGTTATGAGCACACAGAAGAATCATCTGATACACTATCTACTGTTAATGTGTCTATTGCTGCTTTCGTAACGGCACAGGCTAGATTGAAGATTGAAGTTCTACAGCTATCTTGAACAACTCGAAGACAGGGTCCTTTATTACGACACGGACTCTGTAATTTATGTGTCCCGACCGGGTCAAATTGATTTACCAACAGGTGAATTTATCGGAGATCTGACTAATGAATTAGAGTGGTTAGGTGGTTCCGGTAGTTATATCACCAAGTTCGTTTCTGGAGGTCCTAAGAATTACGCATTTAAAGTTCACTCAACAAAATGCAACACCGAAGAAGTAATTTGCAAGTTAAAAGGTATCTCTTTAAATGATGCTACATCAAAATTAATAAATTTTGAAACAATACAAAATATGGTTCTCCACAAGACAGACCCAGTACCTATTATATCAAAGAACATTCGACGAACGAAAGGCCATACTGTAACAATAAATACGGAAACCAAGCTGTATAGACCGAATTCAGTAAAGAGAAAGTTTCTTCCTGATGGTAACTCTGAGCCCTATGGATATAAGAAGCCAAAAACAGACTGTAATTAAATAATATACTCAGATATAACAAATATATACAATTGTAAAGTAAGTGTAATCAATAAAGAAACTTAAAATATATAATTAATTTGTTTAAGTAAACATGGTTTTTGCTTTGAAAGAATCGTTTTTATCCATAAAAAATCGAGCTGGAGCGCGCTTGAGGGATCAGTTCACGTCTGGCAGCTCTGTTAATGTGTTATTTTATAATTGTTATATACATGGGATTAACAAATATTATAAATGTTAAATTAAATATTATACCTGTGTAATGTTTAATTTATGGTTTGTAATAATTGCCAGACCTTTATAATTAACGTTCATAAAATAAGACTGACCAGAAGCCGTCAACTAAATACATTCCAACATAGGAATCACCTCGTTAATAAGCATATATGCAAACAAAGGCACTGACAGACGAGCATTCTTACAAGCTAATGACTAAAAAGATGTCAACATACAATTATTATTGTCCTCTACATGTTGTTCAAATCTCGTTTCGGCAGTCCTAGTCATTAAACATTCAAATACAATAACTAACCACGAGTTATGGCGTCATCCTCAACACGTGATCTAAATGAAATCTTGATTTTGACGTTTAACATGTGCCAAATGACAGGTGATGTACCTATAATGATCAGTGACAAGTAACATTCGCAACCTTTTCTTTCGTTGATACTAGTTTACTATTTTATGTATCATCTTATCAGTCACTGAGGAACTATACATTTTAAATCGCTGAAATAACGATTAAGTGTTGTAATAAACTGTATGCTAATATTTTGACTGTCTCAAGGCAGTTAAAGTAAGAGAGGGAAAAGTGCAGTTTGTATTGCACAAAAATATTAGGGTACGCAAATGTAAAATAGTTTATTGAAAATAGTCTGTTCTTACAAATCCTTATTAGTACTTCTTAAAACTTCTTTTATTCGCAAATAAATACATATTACGAACCCTCTTTGTTACTTTTAACACCTTCACCGTTTTGTCGGAAATCCCAACCTATTTTAAAGTTCCTAACCCCGAGCCTATTTTAATATCTTCTCCATTCTACCCTCAACACACAAACACATATACTTAGTCATTTTGTCCTGAACACTTAGCGATCGCTGTTTCTTTAAATGTTCTACTACGTTACACGCAATTCTATGCCCTAAGTGTGAGCTCGTTTAAATCTTTCCATAGCTTTCGAACCCATACCCATGAATTTATTGTACTCAGTTTCTTTTCTACCACCTTCGATTTCACAGAGTAGCGTATATATTAATTCACTCACATACAATATTATCATTATTTTCAGTTCTTAAAAGTTCGTTAGGGGAAAGCAAAACTTGAATGTAGTAGTACTTTTGAGGATGCTGCCTATAATATTTGTAGTTTGAGTTGTGTCTGTATGTGTATGTTAGTATTTAAAGCACTATACAATATTACCAAAATCTTTAGCTTACATATTACCAAACTAGGACGGTGGATATTTTTCGAATAATAGTTGTTATTCTACATTTTTGCTGTAATAAGTATTCATAATATATTTTACAGATCGAACCATCTAAACAGGATGTATGTATGTGTTTGTAGTATGTTGATCCAGGTGTGATTGTAGTAGTTTTCCTTGCAGATTCAATAAAAACATATGGGTAAGATATTTTATTTTATTCTAAACTGTTTGCAAAACAGTAATAATGATCGGTATATTTTTTGGTCTTACTCTGTACAATATTATTCGCATCATCATACATAGATCAACCCAGTCCTTTTTATAATTATCCCTAACAATGCTGCAATTAAAACCGCACACTTTAATCATTATTATCTACTTAATCTTAAATGCGTTGTAATAAAATTTTTAATTTATAGATTTTAATAGTACGGTCAAGTAAGTCATATACCTACGTGGAGATTCATAATTTCTAAAACTAGTAATTATGTCATTTTACCCTATCCTTAAAATCATTATTGAATTATTAAAATTGTTTTTAGTTTAAAATGTAAAAGTTTATTTTCTCTAGATCCTGGGGATGCCAAAAAACCTAAGCTCCACATCTACACATCCTGCTGGCACCCACTGTTAAGACTAACCATTATTTTGTAATTTTTACATTACTACCTTTGAGCTTTAAACCTCAAACAGGTTGCGCACTCTGCCATGGAAAAAGTTTGTTACGTCAGCATAACGAATGACTTGGATTTGAAAGGCTGAACTATTAATATACTTCGGTGGCTCAATGGATACGGCGTTGGAGTTCTAATCGGAAGGTTAGCGGAGTCTCTCTTCGACCTTCGTTGCGGTCAGTTGATCTGACGAAGAGTTCCGAAGTGATAGTGTTGAGTGCGGGAGTTAGAGAAGCACTGGCACATAAACGAGCCTGCACAGGGCTTACAAGTATTTATAGGGGGCGTGATTTACAACAAGCCCGCCCCCTTTACCCCTTCAGATTTTTGATTGAAATCGTAATTTTGATAAAGGAAGAAAGCATAGTTTTACCCGTAGCTAATCATGGCTGCTGTCAGCGTACCAATAGATGACTTACACGATGATGATAGAGCAAGCAACATCAGTGAAACCAGCATCGCTAGTCGAAATGGCAAAATGACAAGAACAAATGCCAAAGACCTTCTCCACCACTTAAAAACGCACAAGGCGTATTGCGAAACGTGCAACAAATATTTTAAGAAATGCCAAAGTAAAGTAGAAAGACAAAAACTGAAAAATGAAGTAACTGAACATCTAAAGAATAAACACGCATTGAAGACGAACATAGCCAAAACACCACCAGTATCGACGCCCCCAGAACCTGATTTCAAAAGTGGTTATGAAAATATATCTTTCTCTGCAATGAAAGGTGCAGAGAAAACGCCGGTGAAACCGACAAGTAATGAAGTAGAAGTATAAAAACCAACTGAAAAAAGAGAAAGTTAAGTCCGGGGAGTGCTGAGGGGGCAGTGTCCTTGCACACTTCTAAATATTCTAGAATCTTGGAAACAGACAGTTTTTGCCGCTGAAGAACAGATTTGCAGCTCTAAGTGACGAAGAGGAGGTGGAAGACGCCATGGAGGAAGAGCAAGTAAGTTTACCACCAAAAACCAGTCAACAAGTAAGGAAGAAAGCACGCGACTCAATTTCATCGACACAGCCCATTCCTGCTGCAAGGGCACATAATGTAAATAGAAACAATGTAAATAATGTAAATATAGAGCCAAAGAAGGAGTTGAAGCCGCCTCCAGTAATCATGAAGGGAGTTATCTTGAACAATAATAATTATAAAGAATTTAAAAGCGATTTAGACCAAAAGTTCACTAAAGGATATTCGCTAAAATTTACCAAAAATAATACCATCATATTCGCCGAAGACTTATTAGGATATCGTAACTATGCAAAAGAGTTACAAGCTGATACAAACGTTGAGTGGCACATGTATGCGACCCAGGATGAAAGGACACACGGTTTCGTCGTAAAAGGCCTTGACCACATGCCTGACATCCTTGACATTAAAAATGAACTTGAAGATGAACATGGATTAAGGATCAAAAACATCAGGCGCGGCCCGTCCATAAGGTCATTTGGTCATTGACCCACCTAAAATTTTCAGTGATCTACCTAATGATTTATTTTTTAATTTTTTAAAACCAAAAAATAATCTTTTGTTTGAAAGTTCCATGCGAAAACTCCCCAAGAAAGAATCAAGCCAAGCCATCGTCAAAGGATATCCAATCTTGCTCCGGGCTGGGTCATATTTTAAATTGATCTTATAGGTTTATATGGAGGATATAAATTCATTAAAAGTAAGAGAGAAACAGACATACGCGCTTTAGGAAGTTAAAAAGAGACACAATTGGTCGACGGCCCACCAATAATGTCAGGCCACTCCCACTATGAAAATACACTCAAACCGCCCCGTAAAATATACTCTTTCAAAACATTTGGTTCGGAAAAAGAAAAACTAATTAGGTAGCTAATGTGCGCATTGTATTTGCATTGTATTAATAAAATTAATTAGCGGCTAAACATAAAAAATTATAAATACGATTTCTGTCAGGCCAGCGCTAGGCATAAATTTAACGGGCATCGGACGGGTTTTCTTACATTTCCAGCGGTATAGTCTTGGCGAATTGACCAGAAGGTCGAGGGTTCGAATCTGTGTTGGGGTAAACATTTTTTTTTTAATTTTTGGTATTTAAAAAATTAGATCGGCTCTAAAAGGTGTATTGGTAACAAGTTGTTCCTCGATAAAATATTTTTAAAATTGTTGGCAATCTCATATTTACTACAGCTTGCAGCCTGCAAGTGCGTAGACAAACATCGTATTACTGTGCCTAGTCGCCAGTATTGTATTTATTAAAGAAAACGGAGTTTCGGCAGCGTTCCTAATTTTATTTTACGAATAATCATACTTTTAGCTCAGAACTTTGTTGTTTATTCTCGACTTTTAGTACAAGGCGCGACCTCTATTGAGGAGATGCTAAACGTATCAAAACGGAAAGCCGCTAGAAATCAACTAATCTAGAGTATTAAAACACATAGAAAAAGCCATAAAGATCTAGAGTAGTAATGTTCAATATACTGCAGTACCTATTTTATGATTTTGCGGTGTTTATTTGTAATTTCTTGGCACATTATTAAAAAACCTTCCTTAATTAAAAAAGTGTATTTTGCTTGTTGCGTTGATATCACTAGTTTCCCACAAAATTTTGACCCACCTGTAAAAAAACTCACGGGCCGCGCCTGGAAAACATATATATCATGAAAACTAGGTTCACACCGTTATACCTAGTGATTACCGCTGCAGAACACAAGCTAACAAATTTACAGAAAATAAAGTTCTTAGACCACTGTCGTGTCACGTGGGAGCGTCGGAAATCAATGACGGAAATCATACAATGTAAGCGATGCTGCCAATGGTGGCACGCCACCACCCATGACACCCACTACACAAGAACATGCCCTGGCGGTGCCCCCACAAAGTGCTCAAACTGTGGCAAAGAACATCGAGCCACATCTACATCTTGTTCTATTTACAAATCCAGAGTCGAACAAATTGGCCAAAATAAAGCACAATCACCCAGATTTGCACCAGCGCGAGCGCCTGCTCCAACACAAAATGCATGGGCAAGCAATAACAGAAGAAGAAGGGTGGAACGCCAATGGGCTACTAAATAAATTGGGAGAGGTAATACACTTCCTCCAAACAAACAAAATAGATATAATGTTCATAACGGAAACAAAACTTACGGTAAACAACAAGTTGAAAGTTAGGAACTACGCGGTTTACCGTAATGATCGTAATAATGGGGGGGGGGGGGGGTAGCCATCCTAATAAAACACAATATTCCGCACATATAGGTAATATAAACACTAATATAGAAACTGTTTCGATTAAACTACGAAACAATATTATATTATATGGAGAATATGCTCGCCCTATCCTTCATATACAGGAAAATGACTTGGACGCTATCTTTAATCAAGGACATAAAGTGGTTCTGCTGGCAGACTTAAACGCGCGCCACAGATTGTGGAGTAATAGGTTGAATAATAATAGGAACGGTACGCTAGTCCGTGATTACGTCCAGGGCAACGACCCCTTCGTTTGTTGACCTGGTTTTGAATAAAAATGTTTTAAATCTCTCCATGCCACCGGTGCTCAATGAGCTTTCGTCGGATCACCTCCCTTTTATGATGGATTGGGGTACTAATCTGGAGGAGGAGGAAGGCCCGACGACATGGCTTTACCAAAATGCTGGAGGTTTTTCCGTCGAACATTGAATGAAAACATTACAGTAAATAATGATATAAATTCCATAGAACTACTAGAACAAGAAGTAAATGTTTAGACGGAGAGCATTCAGTGCGCAAGAAATAAAGTTGCGAAAAAGGTGGTCATTAAGCCTGTTGAGGATCGGTTGCCTGGAGAGATTGTTGAGCTAATCAAGTTTAAAAAGAAAACTTAGAAGAAGATGGCAAAGGTACAGAAGGAGACTGGATGGCGAAAGGGTACGCCAGATTCAGTTGAATATTAGGGAAAAGATCAACGAATATAAAAATAGAGCCTGGGCCAAGGTGCTAGAGGGAGTCCCGTCCTTGACAATTCTCTTTGGAGGCTCAGCAGGAGACTTAGAAGGAAATATTCTAAAATCCCAGCTTTCAACAACGCACTCCAAACAAATTATGAAAAAGCCAATACTCTTGCTGAGCATATGGCAGAGATTTGTCGGGGACGGCCAAACACTATACCTGAACAGAACGTGATCACGAAGGTCGTGAACGAGACCGTGCATCAAAAACATCCAATTGCTCCTGGCATGCTCTACAAACTATTCACCACTCCAAGTGAACTTCGCAAAATTATAAGGACTCTCCCCAGTAATAAAGCACCGGGAAGAGATGAAATTGCCGAGGAAATGCATTATACAAATTGTATATATAATAAACAGTATCATTCTCTTGCAGCATTTTCCTATCAGTTGGAAACAAGCAATTGTCATCCCAATTCTAAAACCGGGCAAAGATCCTTCTGACCCGGGATCATCTAGACCTGTTGCCCTTCTCAGCAGTTCATCCAAAATTGCTGAAAAGGTCATTCTCAATAGAATAGTGGACTTGGAGCTAGATAGGAAAATCCCAGAGGCCCAGTTTGGTTTCCGGGGCAAGCACTGTAACACGCTCCTGGTTGCCAAGGTAATCCAGGACGCGTTAAACAAAATCAACATGCAACAAAGTACAGTTCTGCTTGCCCTGGACATCAGATGGGCATTTGATTCAGTATGGTTAAATGGGCTTCTATATAAACTAATTACTTTACATAGTTTTCCACGTTATCTAGTCACTTTGATCCACTCCTATATAATGGGCCGCACCTTCACTGTCAGGGTTGAAGGATCTTTGTCTGATCCTAAAAGAGTACATGCGGGGGTACCACAAGGGACGGTTTTATCCCCCAAACTGTTTAACTTATTTACCACAGATATCCCAACACATCCCAGTACAAACTTGGCCATGTTCGCCGACGATGTTCTTGTATACGCAAGCTCATTTTACGCGAACGTGGCCAAGACACATATAAGAAACCATATGTTAAACTTAACACCATGGTATGATCCATGTGCGAGTGATTGGTTATTACCAAAAAGCACACAAATATTCGCATACACATCCCCCTAAAGATCGGTGACACCTCTATACTTCCAGCCAACAAGCTGAAGTATTTGGGAGTTGTCATCGATCAAAGACTCTTCTTTGGTCCCCATATTTCCCTGGTTATGCAGAGGTTCTTCCTGGCTATGCAGAGCCTATATCCCCTCCTCGCCCCACAATCCCCACTTTCCCCTCGTAATAAGTTGGTGATCTACAAACAGATCATTAGACCCACAGTAACATACGCGGCGCCCGTCTGGTGCGGGGCATCCGACTCGCAGATGGCTCGCTTACAGCGTATGCAAAATCGCGCGCTCCGTTTAGTGACTTCTTCAAGGAGAAGGGGCGCAACGGTGAACACTTACACAACATGACGGACTTAGCACGAATAAATGAATATAATTATCTATGACATTTCTGAGAAGTTCTACAGAACTAAAATACACGGATCCAACCTAACCAGGAATCTAACTCAAACTAGACATGTCCATGACGTAAGACACAAGCCCCTATATAAACGATTACCCATTTATTACGAATATCCTTAAAACTGACATCTTCCATTTCGATAAATTCGAAAGCCCTGAACAAGCCATGCGTACTTTTGGATCTGCCGAGGGTGCAGTTCATTGGCTATTAAAAATTTGTATATATTTGTAGAAACGACAAATAAGCATTAGTATAAATCGTGGATCCTAGCAGTAAATATAGTGTGAAAAGATTGTAAATAGGTATGAATGGACAATGAGAGAGTGAGTGAATGAATAAACAATAGATTAAATTATTGTACATAACCTGTACATATTAATATTACGAAACCATGTAGTGTAAATAGCTAGTCATTAAATCAAGCTGGTTTTTTCGGTCGCTTTTTCCAGTTTACCTCTACTTTTGCAACTGTGATATACGAACTATCAAATAAGATCTCTTTTCAAGCTGTCGCATAACAAAGCCCCAAATAACCTTATAAAGTTCACACGAAGAAGGTTTGCATCACTCTAACTATAAATCTTATTAATATCTACCCTGGGTTAAGATCAGCCTGGTCGCGTTTTGCGGAGTGGATATTTATTCATAAATATAGTACTTTGTCTTGTCATACATATATTACGTTAAATGTTAATATATTAAGTAGATAATAAGATGTATTGTAAAATATGTGAGAAATAAATGCCGTTTTAAAACTGAAACTAATCGGAAGGTTGGCGGTTCAAGACTCATTCGGTCCTAAAACTTTTTTTTCAAACGTATGAATGAAAGTCTACTTGTCAGGGGTACATATAAATATGCAAAAATTGAGAATAAATTCTCTGACCACCTGAAAATTCCTTATACAATAAGGATTTCAACAAATAATGGCAAAACAGCTATTCTCCGGGCTATATGCCCCTCCGAGCGCTGAATTACATGCCAAAATTTGCCGTATTTTCTTCTAACACAGTTAGATAAGAAAATACTAATGTTTCGAATGCAAGAAACTACCAGGAAGAAGGAAGCTTTTTCTTTAGTTAGAATGTCGTCACCTGCAGACCGGTTTCGAACTCGTTGGTTCTCATCAGTACAGGATAGACGAACATACCAACCTTCCGAAAAAGTAATCCCTTAAAGCTACAACTGTCGTACTGCATAAGCAGTGAGACACAGGCAGCGCCATCCATTAGCAGTTTCAAGCATTCAGAGTAGAGTTTACCGTAAGGTAAAATTTTCAAACGTATGAATGAAAGTCTACTTGTCAGGGGTACATATAAATATGCAAAAATTGAGAATAAATTCTCTAACCACCTGAAAATTCCTTATACAATAAGGATTTCAACAAATAATGGCAAAACGGCTATTCTCCGGGCTATATGCCCCTCCGAGCGCTGAATTACATGCCAAAATTTGCCGTATTTTCTTCTAACACAGTTAGATAAGAAAATACTAATGTTTCGAATGCAAGAAACTACCAGGAAGAAGGAAGCTTTTTCTTTAGTTAGAATGTCGTCACCTGCAGACCGGTTTCGAACTCGTTGGTTCTCATCAGTACAGGATAGACGAACATACCAACCTTCCGAAAAAGTAATCCCTTAAAGCTACAACTGTCGTACTGCATAAGCAGTGAGACACAGGCAGCGGCATATAGCCCGGAGAATAGCTGTTTTGCCATTATTTGTTGAAATCCTTATTGTATAAGGAATTTTCAGGTGGTTAGAGAATTTATTCTCAATTTTTGCATATTTATATGTACCCCTGACAAGTAGACTTTCATTCATACGTTTGAAAATTTTACCTTACGGTAAACTCTACTCTGAATGCTTGAAACTGCTAATGGATGGCGCTGCCTGTGTCTCACTGCTTATGCAGTACGACAGTTGTAGCTTTAAGGGATTACTTTTTCGGAAGGTTGGTATGTTCGTCTATCCTGTACTGATGAGAACCAACGAGTTCGAAACCGGTCTGCAGGTGACGACATTCTAACTAAAGAAAAAGCTTCCTTCTTCCTGGTAGTTTCTTGCATTATCTAACTGTGTTAGAAGAAAATACGGCAAATTTTGGCATGTAATTCAGCGCTCGGAGGGGCATATAGCCCGGAGAATAGCTGTTTTGCCATTATTTGTTGAAATCCTTATTGTATAAGGAATTTTCAGGTGGTTAGAGAATTTATTCTCAATTTTTGCTTTTTTTTCAATTTAATAAAAGATTAAATCGAATGACCACAACAGTGCGTCATCTATATCCCTGTAAGCGAAGTTCAATGATCTCATACGAAGATTCCCGAAGCGGCGGCTCGTCCTAAAAATGGGGCTATCGCCCAAGAGTGTGACATTTGACAGTGAACGTGAGGTTATGTACACATTCTTCTGTACGACTGTTGCGACTGAGTCTAAGTAATAGTCTCTGGGATCGTGTGGAGGGAATGAAGTTAAAACAGGTTATAAAAAATATAACATTTAAATTAATCAACAATAATAGCAATAAAATAAAGTTTGGCATTAAATAAATGAAATGAGGCACTTACTTATAAACTTCCCCTACATCTTCTCTATAAGGGCGGCTCTTCTCCCGACCAACGGGCACATGTCTCATCTCGACATCTTAAGAACGACTGCCTATCACTCTATTATGCAGTTATCGACGATCGGTGCATTGCTAAGTCAGCATACCTTGACTTACTCAATAAAGTTAAACAAAACCAAGCTGACCTTCAATGTCGTCACCAAGTCCACCGAATAACAGAGTGTCTATTCATCGTTATTGACAAAATAATCTTTATATAAATAAAGTGTGATTTTAGAAATAATTAATAAAATAATCCATAATAACATAACTATGACATATGCCCCTCGTTCGCGAAAGCTGGACCCACAGCTTTACAAAATTTCCATCTTACTATGCAACACAAATATGTTGGTCAAGCCGCCAGAAATTAATTAAATTTACAAAAACAAAATACGATTTTCAATAAAACTTATAAGTTGATGAGAAGTTGTAAAAATTTGTACCTAGTATTGATCAAAAAAACGACGTATAGCATAATTATTAAAATTCGCGTAAAAGATTAATTTAATACTTATTAAAAGCTTAGAAACAAGATATTTCTTTTTATTTTACTTTATTTACTGACTTAAGTAAACTTTCTAACCATTAAACTTTTGTAAAATATTGAATTGATAGCCACATTTAATGCCATATAGAAGGCTCAATCTTATCAACTTATAAAATATTACTTTTTATACTAAAGAGACAATTGTAAAAGCGAAAAATATAAAATAAAATAAAACTTGTTGATACTCATAAACTCATAACATTTCTTTTAAATATTTACATAACAAAACCTCAAAAAGTAGCACTCTTTGAAAAATGAGATCGTGACACGGGCATTTATGGCAACATATAAGGAGTCTTTACTGAAGATTTGCGTAATTTTAATAACGCCGAACAATGGTAAACTATGCACAACTATGAGCCAGAAGTAGTTTAGTTATATTAAGGATAATATAAATTTCCTACGAACTTAACATTCACCACTTTTGGATGGATTTTCCCTATCCCCCATTCTTCATCGCCACAATTCTACAAGATGATGCAAGATGGATGCAGCTGGAAGCGGCTTGCTTTGATAAGGTCATCTCTACTGAGCCCTGGTACCTCGGGCATTTTCGAGACTTTACTGTTAGGTGTTAGGTTACCTAACGTGATGGTGTAACTGCCTTTTCTTTGCTTGCGTGTGTTGTGTATATACTGGCTCCCCTTTGTTGTAGGAAGTTGTTGTGCATGTTATTTGGCTCATCCCCAATCTCCACTGCCATTGTGCTATTGTGTCCAGGTACATGAAACATAAAGAGAGTGCGTATCAATACTTATATATATATATAGTCCTAATTTTACATGCTTTAATTATTTACAAAGTTAAAATGAGAAAATACATTTCTCTTTACACGTACGTATATCTAATATTAAAAATCCCTAATATTTAAGCTAGTCTATAAACTAAACTCAATTCGCATATCAATACAAATTACAATTTCCTGGAAATTCAAATAATGCATGCATGTTTAAAATAATAACATAACACTCGTATAACAGAAAAACTATCCCTGTTTACTTTCAGTTTGCTCTTTTTCTACCTCCAAGTATACTGAGTTATAACGTTCGTCTAATTTTTAAAATGAATCTTTAGTGTACGGCTTAGAGTGCACTTTAATATTTAACTTCTAGTATACCTAGGATTTTTAATACTAGAATAAATAAAAAAGCAACTCTTTAGTACAAAGTTGAAAGTCTAGGTTAGTACTTGCTAATAAAATTTAAAATGTTTTAGGATTATTTGAAAAGCTTAAATTATATCAATTCACTGAGAGGTAGTAGGCAGTTTCGACACAAAAAAATTACTTTGTGCTATTGTTTTTTCAAAAATATGTCTGGCGATATTTTACATGCTGTCAATAATAAGTAATAACCGTACGAACATTTGAGCAGTTTTAGCTCACGCAATATTAACAAATACCAGAAACTCTTAAAAAATCTGTAAAACTTCCCTAAGGGAAATAGATAACTTCAGGCTTATCTCACCTGGTAACATCCTGTACCACTAAACATCATCGATTTGTTTAAACATTGTGCTCAAACACTAGCGTCACCTTTTATGAAGACAAGATGCGTAAATTCTTAAAACAACTACTCCCCTAGCTACGTGCCACGCAGGGTATTGAATAACATAAGACATTCACTTGTCTCTTCTTCATAAAATTTGTTACACTTGAAAACCATTTCAAAATACCTTACTTGTCAGTAAAGTTTAACCTGCAAATGACTTTTTTGCAGTAGGGCTATAGCATTATGTTGCTGATTGCTAATTCTCTAGCTACCCTTTTCGTAACACTTTTTGTGTGTGCCTTATTATTTCATAAAATATGTACCTATAACTTCTTTGAGAAAAATGAATCGTTCTGTACTCTAGAATAATAAATACATACTCGTGTATTTAACTTAAGAACTTAGGCACGATGCTTTAATACTGCATCGAATTAAAAAAAAAATCTCTATATATTTTCATTCGGAACACTCTTACTTTCTTACGTAAGTTTATTATAAGTTTCAATCATCTCATTCCTATAAAAATTGTTTTATGCCTCGATTAACTAGATAATAATTCTGGATAAAAAGTACTCTGGTTTTGCACGCATAAACCCTTTTTCTTTTTCCATTTAGTTTTTCATAATTCCTTTGATTATGCATAAAAATAAAACATAATAAATAATATGAATGAGTACTTGCAGCATGCGAAAATGAGGCGCGTGCTTGATCGGTAACCTTATGCCATTATTGTATAATAATATAAAATTCTTGGTACCTGCCATCTCTGGGTCAGCAGTGTTTATTATAATTTATTATGAACTTGAAATAAAGCCAAATTATGTAAGCTTTTGATAACAAAAAATATTTTTTATACCTTGGATGTATAACAATTACGTCTAATAATATTTAGTATTTCTATAAACGTAAGCAATAATAATAAAATGTTGATATGTTTACTAGTTAGTTATTTAAGAAACATTTAATTTTAAAACAAACTTCTGAAATTGAAAAGAAAATTGTCGCTGACTATTATATTAAAAATACAACACATTAATGCCCTTATTTACCAGTGGTCTTCGTTAATTGCGTAAAACTTGATTTAGTCTTTTTTCGCATGACAAAACATATTTTAAAACTTGTAACTAGTACTAAAATGAAATTAGTACCTACTAAATTAAAAATCAAAATCTAATCAAATTTTTCTGTTATTTTTCTTGCATATCGCCTATGTGCATAATGTTTAATTGCAAATAAATTACACATCAGAAATAGATTTTTTTTACGGCACAAAAATTGAAAGTATAAACAAGCAATAAAATTTGGATTTTGTCTTCCACCGTAAAAAAACATAGAAAATGTATCAAGAGAAGACTGACGAATTGTACTGTGGACATTAAAAAATTTACAATTTCTGCGTAAAAATATTGACTTGGAACTAAAATAGTATGCAATGTTAGATAAATAAAAAAAATCAATTTTACACTAAATTTTGAACCAAAGAAAAATCAGTGCAAATTAAAACGAGCAATATCTCAGGTGTTAGATAGGTACTTGTACTCATAATACTTTGATACTCATACTTGCTAAAATCTTACATTCAACTGGAAAAATTATAAAAGAAGCAGTTTCCGGTATAACTAAGCACCTTTTTTGCTAACGTATTTTATATTCTGAAATAAAAGTTTAGTAGAGAAACAAATGTGAAGAAACGTAGATATATACATACGTACGTACATATGTATATGTATATGCACACTTTAACAAACGCTTTGACTTAGTTCTTTGTTACTGTAATACAAAAAAAATATTTTTACTTCTTGTAAACGTCAGGATACAATAAATAGCATTTACTTAAAACAAAATTTTCTGAAAAAAAAAACTTTGTGGATATTATTTTATGTAAACGTAAAGATATGTAAAATAATAATTAATAGGTTTTTCTTTATTTATTTTTCCCTTTGACCTATTTCTTTTTAAACAAATAGACTTTGCGCCGTTAAAGTGTTTGGCGGTAATAAAAAGCGTCCTAGAGTTCTGTTTTTAAATATAGTAACTGGTTGGTTCGAGTTTGTTGTGAGGTCAATTTTGATTTTATTTCTGTCAATATAAGGCCATTTATATAGTATAATATCCAATTTATTAAAAAGATTTGTATTTACCGCAAAATTATCTCGTAATTGCTCCAAATATCTAATATCGTGTTCTTTAGTTTTCAAAACAATTGATTTAATTTTGTTGTTAGTTAGTTGATGTTCTTTAGTAGTTTTAGCCGATTTTAAGAATGCTGATTTAGAAGTTGTCTCTTGTTTTAAGCAGTGGTGTAAATTTTCATTTGTTTGGTCCATTATAGTTTCTTTTTCATTTGTATTGTAAGGCTGAGTAGGGTGTAAAAATATAACGTTTTGATTAGATTGTACATTGGTGCTGGTTGGGTATTGTAAATTACATTTTTCATTGATAATAACCCGGCGGTTAACCGTTAGTTCCCATATGTTGTGCAGTTTGAGAATAAGCTGATTAAAATCATTTTTTGAAAGATCTGGGTCGTACAAAAATTTATAATTTGCTTTAAAGGAAGGGTGTAGACCTCTTTCAAAGTATCCTATAATTTTATCTAACGGCATTTTAGGATCAATAATGTCGCATAACATGATTGTATCGTAATAATAATCTTTAATACTTTCATTTTGCTGCTGTTGCCTATTCATCAGTTTGATTTCAAATTTTGAAACTTCGTATTTCCCTCCAAATTCAAATAAAAAATCTCGGGAAACTTCCTCCCAATTTTTTTTTAAGTTTTCCGATTGTTTAATATAATTACTATACCAAATGTAGGCAACACCCTCTAATGATGATAAAAAATAGTAAATTTTGTCTTTGCCAGACCAGCGGTTTCTTTCAGAAATTTTATTAAATTCTCTGAGAAATAAAACACAATTATTACTCTTAGGACAAAAAATAGGTGCCTGAAAATATGGAGGTAGCACTGGTGTAATACGGGTATTTAAAGCTTCTTCCAAACTCATTTTTTACTTCTCTTTAAGGGACAAACTTGTATATTATATTTAAAATAAACACTCAACGTGAAAAAATGTATCGTAATATAGTTTTATTTTGAATAAAACCAAAAATTGTACCTATATAAATTACCATTAAAGTTTCAGAATACTTTTTGAAGAGGCCGAAAAAAATAAAATTAACTTGCACCACTTATTCTATTACAGAGGTAAAGTAAAAAATTGCCAACTCTTATTTTTTACAATTTAATTAAAATATACTTCATTCCCTCAGATTCTAATCAAATGTTTATCTATACTTAAAGAAAATTTATGCCTACTCTCACACAATGGACAGAATTTATTAAAGAATATTTAATTTTTGCACCAAAAAAGTTATAATTTATTGTGTATGGAGAGTAAAAACGGCGCCTCCACCAAATGTCACATATGCCCGGCGCCTCCACCAAATGTCACAACGGGGGTTGTTGCGACTGAGACTAAGTAATAGTCTCTGGGATCGTGTGGAGGGAATGAAGTTAAAACAGGTTATAAAAAATATAACATTTAATAATTAATCAACAATAATAGCAATAAAATAAAGTTTGGCATTAAATAAATGAAATGAGGCACTTACTTATAAACTTCCCCTACATCTTCTCTATAAGGGCGGCTCTTCTCCCGACCAACGGGCACATGTCTCATCTCGACATCTTAAGAACGACTGCCTATCACTCTATTATGCAGTTATCGACGATCGGTGCATTGCTAGGTCAGCATACCTTGACTTACTCAATAAAGTTAAACAAAACCAAGCTGACCTTCAATGTCGTCACCAAGTCCACCGAATAACAGAGTGTCTATTCATCGTTATTGACAAAATAATCTTTATATAAATAAAGTGTGATTTTAGAAATAATTAATAAAATAATCCATAATAACATAACTATGACAATAGCTTCATCGGATGTTTGTTACAGACAGTCTGTAACAAACATCCGATGAAGCTATAGTGTTAGCGAAACGCGCCATGTTATAAAGTATTTAATAAAAGTAGAAATTTGGCTAAAATTGTCTATTATTATGTGTATAATGGATTTCCATCAAGTAAAGGCCGACACCATTCAAAGTTCAAAATATTAGTTTTTTAGCTATGTTTGAAACACCCTGTGGAGTCATTTGATAGAGTGGGGAACTGAACAAGTAATTTGCCGCCAAGGAACATCCTGTATCAAAAATTTCTTTTTTAATTTATCTTGATAGCTTTAGTTTTATTGAAGATGCAAAATCCGCCTAAATGAAAAAGTTATAGCATCAAGCAGTTTCTTGTTAAATAATTTGCCATATACACCGTTTTCATTCTTCCTAATAAATTCACTACGCAGCATTTTAAATATAACGGATCAGTGAATATTTTTATTAGATTAAAAAGAAGTTAGTAGAATTACCAAGAATAGGTAAGCGAGTCGGCGAAAGACTGGAATAGAGTTTATCGCCCAATATCTGAAGACTGATTGTGTACAGCATGTCTCCAAAAAAAGTTCCAAGTCTCTCCAATCCAATTTTAGGCTTATCTCTGTTTTCTGAAAAGTTATGAAGAAAGTCTTCAACTAGCAAATTATAAAATGTGTAGAAAAACGCAAGCTTATCTGAGACAGACAGTATGGATTTCGTTATCAAAGGTCCACAGTATCATCTTCCCACTTTTATCACTCGCAACTTAAAATCCTCGAATTTCATGGCGGATCTCACATTGTTGTCCTTGCCATACCCAAGGCCTCTAACCAAATATCGCATGTTCCACTCCTCAACAAACTTCTCTTTCTCTCAAACTATGTTCCTGGATTGGTAGCTTTCTGTCCAATGGACGCTCGTCACTCATATAACTTATATCAGTGCTAGGTTCAGTTTTTGCACCAATCATATTTTTCCTTTACATTAATGACCTACTCTGTTCTACTACCAATCATATTTGCAGCTATGCTAACTAACGATAGTAGTAACTCTTATTCCATCCACACATGCATCATTTCGGTAGTAGTTTAGAAGTACGCGTTCAGTTCGATCCTGACAAAATATGATTTGCTTGCGGATATAATCAAGTGTTAATTTTGAAACTTATTTTGGCGGACAGCCCAGAACGCATATTACATCGTGCTTTACAAGGTATGGTTTGCGGCCTCGATAAAACCGTAAAACAGTGCTAAATTGACTATTGTGTTAATATAAACAAAATAAAATCTTTAAGTACGCAAAAAGTAAGAAGTGGAATACGAACGGATAAAAAATTCCTGTTTTCATTTCTTGTGCTGATAACTACTGATTGATAGATAAGTTTTGTGTAAGCAACTATTGACTCTCCTTGTTTGGCTAAATTTATTTAGCAACGTTGACAAACTGAGAATATGTCGAAAACAAAAAAGAAGCAAGTACTGGTCAAGTGCAAGAGTTGCGATAGAAATGTAACTAAATCACAAAATAGTTTACTGTGCACCGGGGATTGCCGGGGCTGGTTCCATGAGGAATGTACCAAGTTGGATAAAGAACTGTATGAAGCATATAAGAATGAGAAATCAAAGAACACCTGGATTTGTGAAAGTTGTTCTTTGAGCGACTCGGATAGCGACTCGGAGTCCAGTTAAAATGAGTCAGATGTGGAAGTTACGGAGACACCAATAAGGAATAAAACTCGTGAGAAAAAGAAAACTCAAGTAACAAAGGATAGTGACATTCAGTCAATTCTGAACAAAGCAAATCCTTCAAATAGGGAACTGTTACAAATTATAACTAAAATGTTTGAAGACTTGGAAGAATCGGTTAATTTCACCAGTGGCATTTTGGATGAGTTGCAAACGACTCTAAAAAGCATTAAAAAGGAAAATTCTAAATTAAAGAAAGAACAACAGCTTCTGAAAAACAGAGTAGGCGGTTTGGAAAAGCAGCTTGCGTCTGTTAAAATACGAGTTGCTAATGAGGAAGTTGAACACAAAAGTAATAATGTTATAGTAATTGGTCTGAATGGGGGAGATAGTGTTCAAAGTGACATTAAGAAAGTTTTTCATAAATTAGATCTGGATCTGCCAGAAGATGAATACAGTGTTCGCACCCTACCAGGTGAATCCATAAATAAGCCGGTCTTGATTCAGTTTAGGAGGGTTGAGCATAGCAAGAGGATAATTGAATTCAGGAAGGCTAAAGGGAAGTTGGATACAACTGAACGCAACATTCAAGGAGAAAGGAAGGCGATTTATGTAAATGAAGATTTGCCGAAACCCATTCGTGAATTGTTTAAAAAGGTTAGAGAACTTAGGAATCATGATTTTCTGTTTGTTTGGTGTAAAAACGGCAATATATTTGCTAGAAAGGGAGAAGGAGAAAAGCTTATACAAATTTATGATAGAGAGCAAATTGATAATTTAAAAAAATAGTTAAATGTTGTTTATTGTGTAAGTAATGAATGACGGCTAATGAGGGAAATATAATATGGCTAATCTAACACATATAAAAATAGGGCACATAAACATTCGATCCTTGATACTTGTCTTGCATCAGGTAAGATTTTTATTGGAACATACTAAATTTGATATTCTGGCGGTAACCGAGACGTGGCTTAACGGAGAAATTGATAATCAAATAGTGGATGTGCCAAATTATGTTTTTTCAGAGTCGATAGGAGCGATGGAAGAAGGGGTGGTGGTGTTGGTTTCTATGTCAGGTGCTGTTTGCATGGGGGTCTTGTACCAGAATTTTCTGAGGCGACGCGACGTCTGCACTTGAACAATTGTGGCTCCAGGTAAAAATAGGAACGGTTACTTATGCGCTTGCTGCTCTTTACAGGCCACCAGGGCAAAATGTCCGGGAGGCTTTAAATGTTTTAGAAAATTCTTTTGCTGACATGTTGCCAAGATCGGTTGAAATGATATTGCTGGGGGATATGAATATAAATTTTTTGTCAACTCTTCCTGCAGCGAGTACATTTTCTGGTAGGTAGCTCATTTTCATTGTTAGATGGCATTGCAGTAACAGTAAGTAATGTAAATGTAATCGCTGGGGAGGCCCAGCATCGGGACATGCATGAGGTAACCGGTCATCAGTTAGTTTTTGTTATCTTAAAGCTATGGTGCCTAAGGTAGGAGTGAAATACAAAACATTTAGAGATTTTAGCAGTTTTGATCAAGAAGCTTTCGAGCTTGATATGCATCGTGTTCCTTGGCAGCATATATTTTTTATTGCAGACATTCAAGGAAAGGTCAATTTTTTAACAAATAATATTCTTAACTTATTTAATGCATGCACCATGCAAAACGGTACTAATAACCAAACCAAAGGCACCATGGTTTACCGAAGTCTTGTGTAGAATGAAAAAGGAGCGCAACAAGTTACTTAGCAAGTATAAAAAATCGAGAAATGTAAATGACTGGGTAGAATATAAACAAATGAGAAACTTTGTTACTACCTCAATGAGAAATGCTAAACGTACATATTTGGACTATGTTCATAGAACTTATAATGCTAGGGAAACTTGGAATGCCCTGAGAAGTTTAAACATTTATTCTCATAAATCCACTACCATCCCAGGTGCCTTGAGCGATCCAGAGGAAATTAATGACCATTTTTTAAATTCCGTTGAGGCTTTGGGTAGTGAGACTGATCCTGAGACAGTTCAGTTCTACCAGCAAAATAGAGTGGCAGATGTTGACTTGTGTACATTGGAGATTATACTTGAGAGTGATGTGGCAGAGGTTATTGCTCGTATTAAGTCAAATGCAGCGGGCTCAGATGGAGTGAGCTTACAGATGTTGAAAATTTGTTGCCCTTACATTATTCCTTATACCACCCATGTATTTAATTCTTGTATACATATAGGACCATTTCCCACTGGCTGGAACACTGCCATGGTGGTTCCACTACCCAAAGTGTCTAACCCGGAACAACTGAAGGATTTGCGCCCCGTGAGTCTGCTGCCGGTGTTGTCTAAGATATTTGAAAGAATTATTTATTCGCGTGTGGTCTCTGTTATGATGGAATATGTCAATCAGGTTTTCGTAGCGCGCATAGCACGACTACTGCATTATCAAAGGTTTTGGATGATATTCTACTTGCGGCAGATCGGGGGGAAGCAACAACACTTGTACTACTTTAAGGCATTTGACACTATAGGGCACGAGATGCTTTGTTCTAAGCTACATTACTGTGGCTGTTCAGGGGAATTGGTTAAACTGTTTCGCAGTTACCTTAGTGATTGATACCAGTATGTCACTTTGTACCAGAGTAGGTCTAGACCAAGACTGGTAAGGAGAGGAGTTCCACAAGGGTCAATATTGGGACCTTTGCTTTTTGTGTTGTACACTATAGATCTGCACAGGCTTGCTCGATCCATCAGTATGGACCTTGTTTGGACTATCGGTCAGCTGCACGTATACACATGATTCAAAATTCTTGTATAGATTGATATTTTCGTTAAGACGGAGAGATCATGTTTCGTGCAGATTAGCTGAGTTGGGGTGGCTCAGCATGTGCAACAGGAGAAAACTGCATTTGGCTTCTTTTGTAAATGGTGTTCTTACAACGGGGCTCTCCCGTATATAAGAGAAAAAATTCAATTTCGTTCTACGGTTCATGATGTAGAGACCAGGAACACCCACCTTCTTCAGATACCCAAGCATAAGACCGCTCTGTTTCAACGTTGGTTCTCATATGTAGCAGTTAATGTATATAACTCTATACCTAGACATATTCAGGCAAAGTCAATATATACATTTAAAAGAGTATATAAAAAGTTTCTTTTCCTTCAACAATGTAATTAGCTACATATATTTATCAAGAACATGAGTCTACATTGATATCACTGTTGTGTCTTTTGTGAATTCAAGTTATTGTTTCTGTACGGCTATTATGAATTGTTCTTAATTTTAATTATGAAATGTTTTTTTTTGCTATATGTATTTCTATGTATATTTGTTTGTTAACAATTTATTTTTTTGTATGCTCTGTTGAGTGGAGCAGTATAATTCTGGATTTCGCCGAGTATAAAATAAAAACATTATTTATTTTATTTATTATATTTATAAATGACCTAGCTCTATTAAATAAAAAAAACTTTTGATCTTTTAGCCATCGCTCTCGAATATGATCTCAGCTAGCACAGACACAAATTACTTCAATAGCCACATTAGCTACTAGAAAGCTTAGTTTTCTCTTCTGAGCCAACAAATCTTCCAACAATGTTGCTCAAATAAGGCCTAACCTAGAATATTGTTCCAACCTTCGACACTTATGATCCTAGATTTTATCCAAAAAAGATACTTTTGTTTTCTCAGTTACCCAGATCTTACATGAGAAATTCCTTCTCTCGCTCATCGCTGCGATGGGGGTGATCTGTCACTTCTATATTTATTAAACGGACTCCACTCGGAAGAACTAGCCTCTGTTACTCCCCATTTAACTGATCCTAACGAAACAACACGAAGCCCGCCACATATTCATACTTTTACATCCCACTTCTCCCGATCATTCATACCTAGGTTCACCAAATTTCGAAACAAATTGTCTGCAGAGATTTTCCCCTCTCCCAACCTTCAATTGTTTTAATCCCATGTCAATGTATTGCATTTTCCTTCTCTTTAGACTCATACTGTACGTTAGTACTTAAGTTTGAAGTCTACGTGGGCTGTCCCAGATAAAAAAATATTTTTAATGTCTGTATAGATTACTTAAAAATGGTAAAGGAAATCCTTAAAACAGGGGTCAAAATATATCAGTAATTAATGATGACAGAAAAAATAATTGAACTAGAATTCACCCTATTGATCAGTTCCATGGACAGTTTACACTAAATCATATTTTAGCGATCACAATATTTATCTCTTCTTTCATAATATAACATAATCACGGAGGAATCAGGTTTCTTTCTATCCGTGTTGGCGAAAGTGCATTAGAAAAAGACAAATAAAAAAAGAATATGTTCAAATTGTTATCGTACCTTCTTTGCTTGTGGAAGTATTGCTGGTTATATACTTCGAAAGATTAGTCACAGCAAAATTCTTTTCTTTCCTGATAAAATTACCAACGGAATCCCATTTCTTTCTATCCTTGTTAGCAAAAGGGGCATTAGTAAAAGACAAATAAAAACGATGTTGTTGCCAATAAAAAAGAATAATTAAACATTTTATCACAGTCGCCTTTGTTTGTGCAAGTATTTCTGGTTGTCTACTGTGAAAGTTTATTCGGAATTGTCATAAAAAATAAATTTCTAATCTGACAAAATACTTATGTAAGTTTTATGATTTTATAGCAAAAGACCTTGGTTTTTACTAAACACAAACAGCATTTGCAACAATTTCGTATTTATTAAGCAAAAATAGTGTCGCATAGCCACATTAACCTTATTTTATACTACTTAAAATTATTGTTTCCTACCCCTCTAAATATCAATACTCCTTCTAACCATTAATTTGCAATAAAAGGAAAAGGATCGGAGAAAAAGTTTTTAAATAAATGAAAAAATAGCAAAAATAAGTAAATATTTTTATTAAGTTAAACAATTTATAATAAGGTTAAAAAATATTCCCTATTCTCCGATATATAATGAAAATGGATCTACCTGCGAACAGTGACGTTTATGTGAGTTAAAGACGCGGTAAAAATTGTTTAACCGAATATAGATACCAAGTAGTTTCACAATTTCAACTGTAAATGTTATCTTAGTTGTTATGTTGTCTTAGTTCCAGAAGGCTAGATACACTTTGCAATGGCACTGTAACTTCAGCTTTAAACTGAAACCAAACGTTTCTAGGGCGCAATTGTCACTCCTTTCCCAATAACTAAAGAAATCGGTAATTGTTTACTATACCCATTTCTGCTATTTTTGCGTTTTTTGAAAAAATTCTTTTATGGTATGGGGTAAAAACAAAAAACACAACATCGTAAAAGGCTTAACAACACTTTTCCCAACGTAATGAAGTGTGAAATCGAAGAAAAACGGTTAATAGCTAAGAAAATTTCTTTTTTCTATACAAAATTCCATTTTAAGCCGCTATTAGCCGCCATTATTTTCCCACCTGTCAACATTGTCAACAATATTGCTGTGTCCGGTGTTGCCACGTTTACCTATTTTTTATCCCAAATGAAATTAATCTTGGCGAACTTTGTACCGCTTCTAGAACACAGCCGAAAATGACCCCAAGCAACACCCTGGCGCACCGATCCCTCTTCGCCTGCGAGGAAAGAGACTGGTCAGGGCCCCTAACCAGGTGCTAACCCTGTTCCGACCTTAGGGTGCCCTCCGATCCACCGTTCGCATAAAAAACTTTTCTAAGTCGGTCAATTAGGTGACAGATCTAATATTTTCGATCTAACGGTGGGATAACGGCGGATCGGAGGGCACCCTAAGGTCGGAACAGGGTTAGCACCTGGTTAGGGGCCCTGACCAGTCTTTTTCCTCGCAGGCGAAGAGGGATCGGGGCGTCAGGGTGTTGGTTGGGGGCATCTTTTTGCCCTTTTGGTTAAATTTGTTTCATTTTCGCATTTTCCCGCTAACTTTATGTAAAGCTAGCAGTATTTGCGGGAAAAACGATTTGAAAATTTGGCATCCGAAATTTCGAGCATGTGTACCACGGGTTTCATTGAAAAAGCTAACCTAAAAGTTAAAAAATTTTAAAATTAATAAAAAAACAATATAATTTTTTATATGCGCACGTATATAGGCAACCAGGAAAGACAGTAGAATGTGACCATAAAAGAATTTTTCCAAAAAACGCTAAAATAGCAGAAATGGGTATAGTAAACAAGTACCAAGAAATCTTCTGAGATGCCCTCTGCTCTTAACTTTATATCGGGTCGGCGTTCCTGTTACTTATTCCCATAACGCCCGGCCCAAGTAATGTAAAGTCCTGTTACTTATTCCCATAACGCCCGGCCCAAGTAATGTAAAGAAGAACAAATATATACCTTGCGTAATATTTCAATAGTTGTTAGTCAGTCCCAGATTCATAGAACACAGGAATTTAAGATGCTAATACTTTGTATAAACTTTTTAAGAATATTTTTACACTGCAAAAACAACTTATATTAAGGGACAGGCTTCAAATAATATGTCATGTTTATTTTTCTCATAACCTAACTTTCTACCAGCTGTAAAATTTTACGAGTATGAGAGAGAAAGAAGACGAGAGAGAAAAAATGAGAGAGAAAGAACATGAGAGAGATGCATAACTGATCTCTCCGTTGTAAAATGGATTTCTGTCATCGTTCTCAAATTAAATTTCTCAAAATCTCAAAACGATATAGCCGTACTAGCAGAAAATCAACAGAATGCCCAAAGATACAATCGGCAGGTGATGAAAATAATAACCAGAAACTAGGCCAATGGCGTCTAAAAACAGACAACAGCAGAAGAATGAATATAGCCAAAGACTATAAAGAATCTAGACATATTCTCGTGTGCACCGATTTCGGGCCTACGAGGGAAACCGTCTCGGGTGAGCCGGTCTCCCTTGAGATATTTGGGTGGGTTTAGTGGTTTATGGTTGTGGAGTTTGTGAAAACAATAATAAAGATCTTTGGAAACGTATTACAGAATTATGTAATAAATATCAAAAACAAAAAAGATATAAATGAGATTAGGATTGAAAACAAATCACTGACCTATAAGGAAGTCATAGCTAATAGTTTTATATTTTTCTGAAGTGGGAGAAACATTAGCGAACAAGATAAAGAACGGAAATAACAGTAATTCATTTCGAGATAAAAATATCAACATTATAGGTGCAGTTAATTTAGAAAAAACTAATTGTCAAGAAGTTGAAGATATGATTGATAGTTTAAAAATAAAAAAAAAATCACCTGGTGCTGACGGTATAACTTCGGAAATTTTAAAATGTATTAAAACTAGTATTTCTAGACCACTTACTGTTCTTATAATAATATTTTTAAAACAAGTGTATATCCAGAGTTTTTCAAAATTGGTGTAATAAAACCTACCTTTAAAAGTGGAGATTCATGGAAAATTACTAATTATAGATGGATAACATTAATATCTTCATTAGCTAAAGTTTTTGAAAAAATTTTAAAAATAAGAATTGTTAATTATTTTTAAAAAATAAATTTTATTTCTGAAAAACAATTTGGTTTTCAAAAAAATAAGTCAACGCATTTGCTATTTAACACAAAAAATATATGATACATTAGATAATATTTTGTATTTCTATTTTTCTGGATTTAGCAAAAGCTTTTGATACAGTTAGCCATAATTTACTTATTACAAAATTACAAAATATTGGATTTAGAGGAATACAATTGAGGAGCCCCATTCAATAAGGGGACATGCGCTCGGCCCGGCCCGGCCGGACCCTACCCAACCCTGAATGTATGCAATCCAACCTTTGTGCGTAGCGTTTTAGAAACAATTAAAAAACAATACCTTAACGTTGATTCTCAGCAAACTTCCAGTGGAAAAGTTGTTCCTTATAGTCTAAAGAACAATCGTGCGAAGGCACGAGATATTTTGACAAAAAATAAACAAATTAGAGCAGGTTTAATCCAGCGTTGCGCGCCGCGCGTATATTTCGATGCGTGCGTAGTAGTAGTTTGAACATTACAGAAGATAATTTGACGTTGAAAATATGACATAATAATTGTAAAAAAGTGTTACAAGAATAAAAATTGTTTTATTAAAATTATATTATCGAATATAAATTTTTGTTAACACAAAGCATTTTAATACACAGGATTTTTTAATATGAAACATTATAGCATTAATTTTTACAACGTAGGAAAAGCATGCATCATAATCATTTCACTTTTTTTGGCTTACTGCCTGTAACAGCTGTGTTTTGAAAAAGGTTTTCATAAAATTTTCAACCTTCAGGACTAAGATATTTAACCAAAAGTTTTCAAATCATTCAGTTTTTCGCGAGAAATTCCGACATCTTTACCAAGCGACGATTTTTCTAAATTTTCAAAAGTGGCTTGGCTTTTCATTATAACTGTAAAAGACGTCAATGTGGCCATGTGCAAAGTAATTAATTTTCACCACTTTTTACAATTTAGAAAAATCGTCGCTTGCTAAAGATGTCGGAATTTCTCGCGAAAAACTGAATGATTTGAAAACTTTGGTTAAATATCTTAGTCCTGAAGGTTGCAAATTTTATGAAAATCTTTTTCAAAACACAGCTGTTAAAGGCAGTAAGCCCAAAAAAGTGAAATGATTATGATGCATGCTTTTCCTACGTTTTAAAAATTAATGCTATAATGTTTCATATTAAAAAATCCTTTGTATTAAAAGCCTTGTGTTAACAAAAATTTATATTTGATAATATAATTTTAATAAAACAATTTTTATTCTTGTAACACTTTTTTACAATTATTGTGTCATATTTTAAACGTCAAATTATCTTCTGTAATGTTCAAACATTACTACGCACGCATCGAAATGTAAACGCGGCGCGCAACGCTGGATTGAACCTACTCTAATTTGTTTATTTTTTGTCAAAATATCTCGTGCCTTCGCACTATTGTTCTTTGACTATAAGGAACAACTTTCCCACTGGAAGTTTGATGAGAATCAACGTTAAGGTATTGTTTTTTAATTGTTTCTAAAACGGTACGCACAAAGGTTGGATTACATACATTCATGGTTGGGCCGGGCCGGGCCGAGCGCATGTCCCCTTATTGAATGGGGCTCCTCAATTAGAGTTGATAAAAAACTATCTAAAAGATAGGAAAAATCATGATATGATAGATAAAGAAGAAAGTTATACAAAACAATTTTAGGACCTCTATTTTTACATTAATTACAAAATTAGTGCCAATTACATTACATTACATTAATATTTACATTAATGATTTATTTAGTTTAAATTGTGATGGGAAAATTCATGGTTTTGCAGACGATACTGTTATTTTTTATAGCGATACAAATTGGAACAACTTACATAACAAAATTACAAAAGATTATTGGTTTGATAATAACTTATTAACAATTAATTTTGGCAAAACAAATTATCTTACTTTTAGTCTAAATCAAAATAATAACAGCTCAAATGTGGATAGTATTAAAATAGACGATGATATTCAGATTTTAAAAGCTAACACTGTTAAATACGTAGGAATAATTTTTGACAGTAAATTAAATTGGGATTTACATGTAGATTACTTAATTAAAAAATTCAAAAATGTTAAAACCTTTTTGGATATAAAACACTTAGAAACATTGTATTATGCATTAGTTAAAACTCATTTGAATTTTAGGTTGGGGAGGAATAAGCAGAATTTTAGTGAAAAAAATAGAAGTATTACAAAAAAGGTTTCTAAAAATTATATTTAATAAAGACTATTTTTATCCTTCAATGGAATTATATTCAGAAACAACAAAACTGGACGTTAGGGAAATATATTAATATTTTTATATATGTTTTTAAAAATAAAAACCTAATACAATTTCAAGAACATAACCATGACACGCGTCATAAAAATGAAATTTCCAATAAACCAAAAATACATAAGTTTATAGCACAAAAGAATTATAAATATTTGATTTAATTTAAACGATTATTTACCAGTAAATATTAAAACAATTACTGTATCATTAAAAAAATATTTAATTTTGAAATAAAATCTTGGTTATTAACAACAAACAATTTACAGAAATTTTTGGAATTACTTTGATATTTGATTGATTTGAAAAAAAAAATTGCAGCCCTGGAAAAAAATTTAAAAAATAATCTAAAAACATTTTTTTGACCACGGCATTGTGTGAGATTTATACCAAGGGGGCTAGAAATACCATGAATTAAATAGTTTTACCTATTTTATACAGGGTGTTCACGATAAGGTTTCAAAAATGACACATTTTAAACTAATTTTTCTCAAGTTTTTTAAATGGAACACCCTGTATATCCTTTTACTATTTGATGAAGTAATTCGAAACAAATAATTTTTGTAATTGCAATTTATTTAAAATTGCAAACCGTTTTCAAAATATTTATCAAAAACCATAAATGTCGCTATTCATAATAAAGTTTTATAAACGAAATAGCTAGGCGGCCATGGAAAACAAGCATGTTTAGCAATTAAATACATTTTGACATTATTTATCAGAAATAAGTGTACTTAAACGCATAATATTTTAATATATTTAAAAATGACAACAAAATTGTTTCAATCTTCACTAAATTTTTATTTATAAACATAACAATTGTTTCGACAACACAGTGTCTTCGTCAGATGGTTGGTGTAAACTAACTGTTCTTATTATATGTATTAAATACTCACAAAATTTGTACCTAGATTTTTACAAGCTGGTGATTATGTTTACAATACATTAGGAGTAGGTAATGTCCTTATTTTACAATTTTAAGTAGTTTTTAAGTTATATACCACAATAAGTACCGTTTTATTGCTGGAGGAATTTCCAACAAATTATAAATTTAACAATGGGGAACTATTCAAGTCCAGTTGGTCATTTAATAATATGTTTAATTTTTTACATTTATTTATTTCCATGCTTTCTAATAAATTAAGTTTTACCGATTTGTTTTCTAACTGTAAAATTTCAAAATTATCATCAAACCTATGTTGCTCGTTATTCAAATGTAGAGCATAATGTGAATTATTAATTTTTTTGTTATAACTGGTTTTATGTTCTTTAAGTCTTATTTCAAAGCTTCTGCCTGTTTGTCCAATGTAAATTTTTGGGCAGCTGCCACATTTAAGTTTGTAAACACCACTTTTATGTTCTTTTTTAATTTTACTTTTGTTGTTTTTTATTAATTTTCCTAATTTGTTATTCGTTTTGAAAGCAATGTGCAAATCTAGTTTGTTTAAATGTGTTTTGATTTTTTGTGTAAGTTTACCGGTATATGTGAGTGTTTTGTACCTAAGTGTAGCTTTTGATTTTATAGTAGGATATGCTAAATTGATAGCTTTTTTGTTTTTTATTAATAATTTGGTCAATCATCTTAGCATTATAGCCATTATTTACTGCCAGTTGTTTAATAATATTTAATTCCTTGTTATAATTTTCCTCTGACATTGGTATGTTAATAAATCTATGGACAAAAGAGTTGTAAGCAGAGATTTTATGAGTATATGGATGACTAGATTTATTGTGTATGGTGATATCAGTGTGTGAAGGTTTGTGGTATATTGAAAAATCATGCTTATTATTTTTCTTTGATATTGTTAGGTCTAAAAAGTTTATTGAATTATTTTGTTCTATTTCTAAAGTGAAATTTATATTATGGTGTAGATTATTAATAAAATTTAAGAAACTTTGGAGTTGGCGTTCTGTACCGACAAAGCAAGCTAGAATATCATCCACATATCTATACCAATAAAGAAAATTACTGTGTAAGCTGTTTTTATGAATTTTATTCTCTAAATCGTTCATGAAAATCTCAGCTAACAGTGGACTTAAAGGATTTCCCATTATTAAACCTTCGGTAGACAAATATGTGGCATTGTTAAATTCAAAATAATTTTGATCCAGACACACTGCCAACGTTTCTTAAATATCTTGTTTTATGACCGGGTTGGTATTGTTTTGAATTAATAAATTTTCTACTAAATTAATAACATCATTAGTTGGTATACTAGGAAAAAGATTTTGTACATCAAAAGAAATAAGTTTAGCGTTGCTGGGTATATCAATCTTATTAATTTTGGTAACCAAATCATACGAGTTTCGAATACTAAATTTTGGTTTAAAATTACAGTGTGTCTTAATGACTTCAATAAGTTTATTAGATAATTTCACTGAAGGTGCTGTAATATAAGAAACTACTGGTCTGATAGGCATATTATTTTTATGCAATTTGATTAAGGAGTATAATTTTGGAGTGTGTGGGTTCATTACTGTGAGTTTTTTCTGTTCAAATTCATTAAATAAGCTAATATCTTTTAAAACCTCTTTAATTAATTTTTGGAACATCGGTGTTGGATCAGAATTCATGATTTGGAATTTAGTGGGGTCTAGAAATGCAAGAGTTTTTGACACATAGTCGTCTTTATTTAAATTTATTTAGATATTTTAGAAACGTTGGCAGTGTGTCTGGATCAAAATTATTTTGAATTTAACAATGCCACATATTTGTCTACCGAAGGTTTAATAATGGGAAATCCTTTAAGTCCACTGTTAGCTGAGATGTTCATGAACGATTTAGAGAATAAAATTCATAAAAGCAGCTTACACAGAAAAATAATAAGCATGATTTTTCAATATACCATAAACCTTCACACACTGATATCACCATACACAATAATTCTAGTCATCCATATACTCATAAAATCTCTGCTTACAACTCTTTTGTCCATAGACTTATTAACATACCAATGTCAGAGGAAAATTATAACAAGGAATTAAATATTATTAAACAACTGGCAGTAAATAATGACTATAATGCTAAGATGATTGACCAAATTATTAATAAAAAACAATACAAAAAAGCTATCAATTTAGCATATCCTACTATAAAATCAAAAGCTACACTTAGGTACAAAACACTCACATATACCGGTAAACTTACACAAAAAATCAAAACACATTTAAACAAACTAGATTTGCACATTGCTTTCAAAACGAATAACAAATTAGGAAAATTAATAAAAAACAACAAAAGTAAAATTAAAAAAGAACATAAATGTGGTGTTTACAAACTTAAATGTGGCAGCTGCCCAAAAATTTACATTGGACAAACAGGCAGAAGCTTTGAAATAAGATTTAAAGAACATAAAACCAGTTATAACAAAAAAATTAACAATTCACATTATGCTCTACATTTGAATAACGAGCAACATAGGTTTGATGATAATTTTGAAATTTTACAGTTAGAAAACAAATCGGTAAAACTTAATTTATTAGAAAGCATGGAAATAAATAAATGTAAAAAATTAAACATATTATTAAATGACCAACTGGACTTGAATAGTTCCCCATTGTTAAATTTATAATTTGTTGGAAATTCCTCCAGCAATAAAACGGTATTGTGGTATATAACTTAAAAACTACTTAAAATTGTAAAATAAGGACATTACCTACTCCTAATGTATTGTAAACATAATCACCAGCTTGTAAAAATCTAGGTACAAATTTTGTGAGTATTTAATACATATAATAAGAACAGTTAGTTTACACCAACCATCTGACGAAGACACTGTGTTATGTTTATAAATAAAAATTTAGTGAAGATTGAAACAATTTTGTTGTAATTTTTAAATATTTTAATAATGGATCTTCATCAAGTAACGGCTACATCAATTCAATGCATAATATTTTGTTCAAAAAATGAACTTTTCACAGGAAGAGCTCATTGATATGGTTTTGTATTGGGTGAGAGTGAGAAAAACTGTTTTCGCGCAAGTAGAATTTAGACTCGGTTTCCGGAAAGGCGACATCCAGAAGCGTTGAGTTTTACCAGATTTCTGGAGAGCTTTGTTGAAACAGGAAGCGTAGATTACAAAAAAAAAGAAAGAACAAAGACGGAACTAAATGAGGAAAATCAGTTAGCATTTTTATTGGCAGTTATTGAAAAGCCAAATTTTAATCAAGCATGTGTGGGACAAGAAGTTGGAATAAGTAAGAGGTCAGTCCAAAGGATTTTGAAAAAAACATCATTTTCATGCGTATCACATTCAATTGCACCAGGCTCTGGGTGAAAATGACTCAGCCAATGGCAGAGTTTTGTGCGTGGGCCCAATTGCGCCTCCAAGAATTTTTTTTTCTTGATGAACGTCCTTTTTCCGACGAAGCAACTTTCCACAACACTGGATGTGTCAACAGACATAATTTTCATTATTATTCTATCGAAAATCCAAGAATATTTCGGCAAATAGATCGCCAACAACGTTGGTCAATCAACGTTTGGGGAGGTATTGTTGGAGAACATGTAGTGGGTAGTGGGCCCACATGGTCACCTTAACGGCCAAATATATTTGGAATTTTTAGAAAAAGACTTGCCAGGATTGTTTCAGAATTTACCTCCAAACATCCAGGCACAAAATATGTTGATACAACAGCATGGATCCCCAGCCCACTTTTCGCAACAAGTCGGAGCCCTGTTAAATAACTAGTGCGAAAATCGCTGGATTGGAAGAGGAGAACCAGTTGGATGACCTATGAGGTCGTCCGACTTAATCTCTATGTATGTATAAAGAAGAAACTGACTGACTGACTGACATATCAATGCACAGCCCACACCGCTGGGTCTAGAAACTTGAAATTTTTTCACAGAAGTTTCTTATACATATAACGTAGGCGGGCCAATTTAAAATAAGTTCCCTTTTTCTGTCCCTGGCACCTTACTGCTTCACCTATTAGTTTTTAGTTTATTTTTTCTGATATTATTAGACATAAGGAACTGTTCTGTAGATCTAACAAATATTAGGGCTCGTTGCAAAACCATTTTGACCAAAAATTATACAATGAGTAGCCCAAATCTCAGGTCCGTCCCCTGTACCGATTGTCAAATGTTAACTTTGACACCAATTTTTTGTTGTTAAATTATTTTTAATAATTTAAACCCTTATTTATTTAAATAGGCTGGTAATTCTAATACCCAAAATTGTATATAAAATTATTTTAAAACGTACCACAAAACTCCCATGACCTTAAATGTAGTTGTCCCTAAGAACTGTATCTCATGTCCGTCCCCCTACGTTTTAGCCAAATAAGCATGTCGCGCTTCTATATACATTGTAAAATAGGCTTTATTGTCAGTTGGTATGTGAGTTTAGTGGACTCGTAACGTGTTGTTGAATTAAAAAGTGATTAAATCCTAAATAGTTCGATTTTATTGGAGGTAAGTGTTCTGATGGTATTTTTGCAGTCTCACGGGCGTCTACTCAAATTTTTCGCGGGCATTTTCTCCGTCTTTTTGTATACAAACATAATTATATAAATTCCAGAAAGCTGAGGTTAAATTTGGGTTTTTAAACGATTTTTATTGGTAGTAAGGTTACACGACCAAAAATTAACCGGGTTTCTCAAGTCTGTCCCTCTCAGATCCGTCCCCTTATAAGAATTTCTTAAGGGGGACGAACCTGAAAATTTTAGGGACAGACATGAGAATTTTTATAAATAAAAATTATATAAGATATTTAAAGATTTTTAACATTCTTTTCCGTTTTCAGTATGAAGCCCAGAGCTAAGGTAAAGTTACTTATTCCAAAAATATTAGGACTAGAAGTACCATTATTCGCTAGAAAGAAATAATTTTTCGGACAGTAGCGATTTTATGAAAAATCATAAACCCAAGAAAAAGAAGAAACGGGAACTTAATGAAGCAGAAAAATGGAGAGAAAAAGAAAAAGAGCAAGAAAAGAAGCGAAGGTATAGAGAACGGCTAAAGAATAATCCAGAAAAATTGGAAAAACTACCAAAGGACAGGGAAAGAAAAAAGAAACAAAGAAGAAAATCGACCAACTGCCAGAAAAAGCAAAAAGAATACAAAGAAAAAATGGAGAAAATATTCTAGCGAATACTAACAACGAAATATAGATCAAAAAAAGAGTTTGAGACGCAATCTACATCTGAACAAACACCCGAAAGAGAGACAGTTCCAAATAAACACGAAGATCGACGCGCCGTTTTGGCAAGCTGTTCAGAATCTCAAATAACGCCTAAAGAAAGAAATATAATCAGAAGAATCAGAAGCGACTTAAAGAGTTAGAAGAAAGACTAAAAGCAGAGCAAGAAGATACTTGTTCTTTACTTTATCTGCGATAGGATATTTTTTAATTTCTAGTAATAAATAAACATTGTTAATAAAGTTATGAGTTTTCTCATTTCCGTCCCTTCTTTCTCATATTCGTCCACCTACCAAATTTCTTAAGTATCAGTTCAGAGACTTATCAAAAATTGGTACTTTGAAGTTTTATATACATGTTGTAATGGCCTTTATCATTTAAAGTTAATTTTATTCTGTCCTTTTGCCAAAATTCTTGACAGAATGAAAGTTTTTGTATCTTATTTTAAATTTGTAGATTGTGTCCCATTATTTCTCACATTACGTATTTATGAACAATGTTGATATTATTTTTGTTATGTATTTTTAAACATTCTAGTCCTGCTTGTTACATACTGTACTAACAAAACGATTTAAAGAAGTTTGATGGCAAATCCCTACAAAGTTGTATCGATGGACGGACATGAGAAATTATCCGACATTTCTTTCAAAAAAAATGTCTTTTATTTGAAAATGTTGTTTCTTTAACGTGGGCTTTCTATTTTTTATAAAATATACGCCATACATCATTAAAATAAGGCAAAACTATGCATTATTTCTAGATTTTACAATTTTGCATTTTTGAGAACGAAAAAGGGAAATTATTTTAAATTGACCCAGGCATCTACTACGGAATGGTTTTTTAAAATTGAACCCCTAAGGGGGTGAAATAGGGGTTCACCCTTTGTATGGAGAAAAAATATTAGATGATCAATGATCATATTAAGTCGAAACTTCATAAAAGTACTCTAAAAGATAACGGCCAGATTCTCCAACGCTAGGCTGGTCTAATTTGACCGCCAAAAGTTTTAAACTGACAAGTGTAAGAATAAGACAACTAAGTTTTATACTATGAATTTGCTTCTGAGTTTTTTTTTCCAAATTTATAAAGAAGGTCAACTTTAGTACGTTCTTTCGACAATGATAGAACTAAATTCATTCTAGCAACCCGTTCCAAGATGAAAATTATTTGGAACCAAGCAAATCGCTGAAATATCAGTATAATTCATACGTTTTTAATGACGACTTATTAACAATGATAGGACAAAAACTTGTCAAAACATAACTGATCAACTAGAAGATCCTAAATTAAACCAGTACTAAATCTTAAACCTTCTTAATGAATCTGAATGTAAATGTTTAAACACGTGTTTTACAGTTTTAAGAAATCAAAGAGGGCGAAATGGGGGTCAGAGTTTGTAATGGTGTAAAATTGTTATACGGTTGGTTCTATTACCTTGAAACTACGTGCAAGTATACCAACTATATCACGTGGACGAAGTCGCGGGCGGAAGCTTGTAGTTTACTATATTAAATCTGTCTTAATTTTGGTCACAAACTGACCAATGACATATGATTACCAGTCGCCAGAGATCAGAGATCTCTTAATTTTTTTCTATGGGGCATGTAAAATACCTCATTTATAGGGAACCTCCAACAACCGAACAAAACATGCGACATAGAATTATTGACGCGTTTGTGGAAAGGGTCTTTCAAGCGAGAATTGGTAAATGCCTTGAACAGGATGGAAGACATTTCGAACATCTTTTAAGCTATTTTGTTTATAACTTTATTCTGAATAGCGATATTCATGGTTTTTGATAAATATTTTGAAAACTGTTTGAAACTTTAAATAATTTGCAATTACAAAAATTATTTGTTTTGAAATTCTTTATCAAACAGTAAAAGATATACAGGGTGTTCCATTTAAAAAACTTGAGAAAAATTAGTTTAAAATGTGTCATTTTAGAAACCTTATTGCGAATACCCTATATAAAATAGGTAAAAACTATTTAATTCATGGTATTTCTAGCCCCCTTGTTAGAAATCTCACACAATGCCGTGGTCAAAAAAATGTTTTTAGATTGTTTTTTTTTATTTTTTTTCCATGGCTGCGAAACTTTTTTTTGTTTTTAATTTATTGCCCTTAAATTATCGAAGCAAATTACATAAAATTTTAGGCAATTATGAAGGACACTAATACAAACCTAAATATGCAAAAAAATACGGGGTGTCTCATTTAAAAAAAGACTACTTTATGTTAGTACAATTTCTTGGACATATGCGAAAATATTTTCCTGAAATACAGCCTGTAATACTAATAATAATTAAGTCAGCATATTCGTATAGGAGCTATGGAAGCCTGACGCACTATTGCAGGACCCTGTATGTATGTATGTGTACAATTAAATATTATGCAAGAGAAAATTTATATAATTTCTATTAGTAAGTAAATAATTACTTAACCACAAGAAACGAAATTTGCATATATTGGGCTTTACCCTGGCTCGAAACCGACTGAACCGATGATATATATATATATATATATATATATATATATATATATATATATATATATATATATATATATATATATATATATATATATATATATATATATATATATATACAGGGTGTCCCTGGATGGGGTTACCTATACCACAAATGGACCTAATTTTTAATTTTTCGACAAAAAGTTATTCTTAATAAAAAATTTTGCTTGTGAAAAAATACGATAAATTTAGTTATTATATACAGGGAGGTCAAAAACTTCAAAAATATAAATTTTACCTTAGGGTAGACTACTGTTATTTTTCATTGTAAAGAAAAATGTCATTTGAAAAAGTTGCTTAGAATTACATTTTTAGTGATAATCCATAACTTCAGAAAAAACTTTTTATTTTTGTAAAACAAATTTTTTTATTGAAATGGTAATTAAACTAAACGTTTTATTTACAAAGTTATTATTCAACGTGAAAGCCGCCAACTTCTACACACTTTTGTAGTCGTCTTTTAAACTCGTTATAAGTAGAATTAATCATCTGTTGATTTATTTCGGCGATAGCTTCACGTATTCTGTATTTCAAAATTTCAACATCATGATTTAAATTTATTTATAAACCTTTTCTTTTAAAAATCTCCAAAGAAAATAATCGCATGCCGTTAGACCAGGGGATCGAGCCGGCCAGCGTATGGGACCATATCTACCCAACCATTTTTGTGGAAAATGTCCATTAAGCGAATTTTGAATTTGCAGTGTCGAATGCGCTGGACATCCGTCTTGCTGAAAATAGGCTTTGCGTCTGTATTCTAAATTTTCTTCTTCAAACTCTGTCCAAAAATAAGTATTCAACATCTCTAAGTATGAATTTTGATTAAGATTTACCTCAAAGAAGTAAGGCTCAATAATTGTATTTATTGTAATAGCGCACCATACATTTACTTTTTTGGCTTTTTGACTGCCTGTAGTGAGTGTCAACATCGGATTGTCTTGCGCCCAAAAGCGACAATTTTGGGATGATACTATGCCATTTGTGTTAAATGTACACTCGTCTGAAAAGATAATACTTTTGTAAAAGTGTCTGTCTTCCACAATTATTTCCCCAATATCTAAACAAAAGTCTAAACGGTGCGCATCATCGCCTTCTTCTAGAGTATGAATTTGTTTAGGTTTGAAAGCTTTAAACATATTTTCTTTTAAAACTCTTTGGATTTCAGATTTGCTTATGTTAATTTGCAAGGATCTGTTTCTTAACGACGTTTTCGGATTTTCGGCTACTGAGTCCAAAACTAGCATGGTGGCTACATCATCTCTATTGTATGGTTTCTTAGGCTTCTTAAGGTTTTTTACATCTCCTATATGATCAAACTTTCTGATTATTTTTTTTAAACTCTGTCTGGGATATTTTTCATTGAACAATTCAATTGCGTGTCGGTAGGAAATGTTTCCTATACCATAGCATTTAACTAAAATACGTTGCAGTAAAGTAAGCATTATTGAAATTTCAGAATTAACAGACAGTAATATTTATTGCAAATGACACTGATATGACACTTTATTTTAAGTACCAGACATGTATTTTGGTTATAGTATTCCTTACGATATTCGAAAAAAACTGGGGCTTAAAAAATTGATTTAAACAATACTTTTTTTAAATCTTGAATCATGACTAGAAAGCAATTCTACACAACATTTTCTAATGAAATTTTCCTTAAAAACGAAAAATAACGATAGTTTACTCTTAAGTAAAATTCATATTTTTAAGTTTTTGACATCCCTGTAAACAAAAACTAATTTTTTTTTACAACAAATCGTATTTTTTTTACAAGCAAATTTTTTTATCAAGAATAACTTTTTGTCGAAATATTAAAAATTAGGTCCATTTGTGGTATAGGTAACCCCATCCAGGGACACCCTGTATATTAAGGTTGGTTTGTTTTTCTTGGACTTTTCTAATGTATTTTATTTTTTTATATTTATTCTTGGGTTTTATAGTCCTGGATACAAATTAAAAATTATGTGTTGGTTTTTACATAGTTTTTATTTGTCGTCAATTTAACGTTTCGGTCTTTTTTTTCCACTTCCGACCTTCTTCAGAAATATTTACTGCTAAAAGAGATAGCTTATGTCAAAAAATAATTTTTCCTTTTTTCATTCCTTTTTAACCTCATTTGTCATTATATAAATATAAAACGAGAAATACATGAAAAAACAGACATACCTTGAAGGAAAATCCTTGGCAGGTTTCTTTGTAAGGGATTTTCCTTCAAGGTATGTCTGTTTCTTCATGTATTTCTCGTTTTATATTTATATAATGACAAATGAGGTTAAAAAGGAATGAAAAAAGGAAAAATTATTTTTTGACGTAAGCTATCTCTTTTAGCAGTAAATATTTCTGAAGAAGGTCGAAAGTGGAAAAAAAGACCGAAACGTTAAATTGACGACAAATAAAAAGTATGTAAAAACCAACACATAATTTTTAATTTTTATCCAGGACTATAAAACCCAAGAATAAATATAAAAAAATAATATATGTATATATATATATATATATATATATATATATATATATATATATATATATATATATATATATATATATATATATATATATATATATATATATATATATATATATATATATATATATATATATAAAACACAACAGCCTAACTGCATAAATAAAAAAAACAGATATCAATCATTTAAGTACAATCTAGTCTTATCTTTTTTTCCTAGATAATAAACCACCCCCTAATATAAATAGTACCAATTTTTCGTTGGTTTAACTTTGCTATTGCTCAGATGATCAAGATACTGCACACTAAAACTTTATTTCGTGTAACCACTGTACACATTTCGTTCCATTACCCTACAATTTTAAAAATTATTTTCTCCTGTCATTGACAGTATTCAAAATGAAACCTAAAATTAAACATAAAACAAGATTTTATATAACTAATATCCCTTTTTTCTAATAATTAAGCAATTTTATCAGTGTTTGTTTGTTCTATAAAAATTAATTTTAACTTGTTCTAATGTTTTTGACCCAAATTTCGGCTTTTTGTCTTGACAATGTTCGGCTCTATAATTAATATCTTGATGACCAACCTCAATAAAGTTGTAAGTTACTTTAAACTCTTTTAATGTAACACACTCCCATTTAACTATTAATTGTAGATTAACTGTAGATTTCTGATGATGGAAATAAAAATTTCCGAAAGCTCGGACTAAACTTTAAAGAGTACACTTTCATTTGCTGCATACCCCAATATTTACTAGTTTACTCCTTAACTAGTCAGCAACGACTACCCTTCTCTCTCTCTCTCTCTCTCTCTCTCTCTCTATATATATATATATATATATATATATATATATATATATATATATATATATATATATATATATATATATATATATATATATATATCCGACGGTAAAAATGGCAGCCGCCCAAAAATAATAGAAGTTAGCGTCCACCCTATATACACGAATATACTCCCTGTATATTAGGGTTTCGTGCAAAGTTCTGGTTAGCCTCCGTACAATAGACGGTAAGGTTGGCATCCATCTCTATACTCTACATGATTATTCATAATTTGGCATACTTTGGCTTCTGTATATACCGTTTTTTGGTAAAATGGGATCCTTACAGTGTTGTCAGACTGTAAAAAGCAAAGCACAGCATTTATTTTAGATTAATGTAACTTTGTTATATCTGAAGACCGACAGAACTGGTTATTATTAATGAAATTTGGTATGCAGGTACGAGTAATATCGAAAATCAAAAAATTAAGGACATAGATTTTTTAACTACTAATATTTGTTATTCAAGAAGAAGAAATTGCCCTTGAATTTTCGCAATAAATCACATTTCTAGTTATATTTCACAAACAAGAGTTGTAAGCATACGTGAGTCCAGGGGCCATGGGCGCCCGCAGGGGAGGGCCAGGGGGACCGTGGCCGCCCCTGAGATTGTGGGATTGTCATACTTCGTACTTTTTGTTGGACGAATTGCCAGATATCTATTATTTTTATAATAAATATCTCTTTTTATGATAAATGTTGTCTAATTTTCTAATGTTTGAACACCTTTATAAAGCCACGTACAAAAAATTCAATTAGAATTAGCAATATTATTTAAACCCAGTCTTAACTCAATGCAGCTGGCAGCCAAATTACTATGAATTTTCTGCAGGCTGCATGTTTATTTTATGAAGGAGTTTTTAACATGTTTTTTAGTATTCCGTGCTAAAATTAGCAAAATGAAATCACTTAGGTGTCCGCCTGTCACAGGCGATTTTCTCTGAAATTATTCGCCGTAAAAATTTGAAATTTAGCACAGAGATAGAGTGTGGTGGCCCAATCATAGATGGGAAGTATAAAAGGTTGAATTTTGATTCTAGGGGAGATTGGGAAATAAACAAAAAAATTCAAGGTCATCGCGTGGAGTGTCAAATGAAAGCTTATTGAAGCACGAATTCAACAATATATATCATGTCTTTTTTTTGCATTTTTTTAAACAATTTTCGGGAGAAACGCTTAAAAATTGCTGTCCCCCAACCTCATGACCAAAAGGATCGCTCAGAAAAATCTGAAAAAATCACGAACATTAAGAATCAGGTGTAAATTGAGCTAAAATTATCAGGTTTGAAAAATTCTAGCGCGAACAATTATAAACAATTAAATTGTTCATTTTCTTATAACAGCTGAACCATTGGTTCTAGAGAAAAAGTTTTTCGACAAAAAATATTTCTCACGATGTAAGGAACAACTTTTGGTGTTACACGTTGTTTAAAATTTTTAATTTGGCACACTCAACACGCTCTCCCACTTAGCTCCGTGCATACGCGATGTGATACGTTGTTGGTGCCGTCGACAGCGGGTAGCGCGGCAGATGGGCGGAGATCGGGCGGCCAAGATTTGCTCAGGTTAAGTGGGGGGCTGATGGCACGGAATACTAATTGTGCAAGTATAGCTTGCACTTGACCGAATTTTTTCTGTTTTTAATTATTAGTGTATTTGTATAAATCACTACAAATAAAATCTTTAAAAATATATAGGTATTATTTTTTTTATTTTGCCCCCCCCCCTCCTGAGAAAAAAGTCTGCGGGCGCCCATGCCAGGGGTGTCTCTACACTATTTATAAATAAAATTTGGATCCGATTTGAAACTAAAATACAAATATTTATTTACCTACATTGTGTAATTTGAAATTGGGAAAGACGAAAACCTTAGGTTAAAGTAATATAATATACAGGGTGTCTAAGAGGTCTTAGAATGGACAAATATCTTTTCTATTAGTAAATATAGAGGGATCAAATTTTGGGTGTATCTTACTGGTTAATAAATGTACTTTTTAGTGTTTCGTGAAACGGAACACTTATGGAGTCATTTCGGTGTCCGTCCGTCTGTCACAGGCGATTTTCTCTAAAACTATTCAACGTAAGAATTTGAAATTTAGCACAGAGATAAAGCGTGGTGGCCAACGTGAAGTATAAAAAGTTAAATTTTGATTCTGGGGGTTAATTTCAGGTTGTAAAGTGGGGCATGGGAAAACATTTTTTTAAGGGCGTCATGTACGGTATCAAATGAAAGTTTATTAAAGCACGAATTCAACAATATATACGATGCATTTTTTATGCATTTTTTTAAAGATTTTTTTGATAAAAACACTTAAAAATCGCTGTCCCTGTCCCATATTACCAGAACGATCACACTGAAAAATCTGAAAAAAAAATCATGAACATTAAGAATTAGGTGTAGATTGAACGCAAGTTATCCGCATTGAAAAATTGTAGCGCGATCAATAAAATTGTTATAATCAATTTAATTGTTTATTTTCTTATAACTCTGCTAAACCATTGGTTTTAGAGAGGTTCTAGAGGAATTTCAATATAACATGACGCAAAATCGGGGTCGGACACAGGGAACTGATAGAAAAGGTAGGTAAATGCAGTGGCGGCACCTGAAATTTTAGATGTCAGTTCCTACGCATGGGACTTACACTAAATTATAGGATGTTACTATTGAGTACTCTAGAAAATATTTAGTTTTGAAATTTGCGAAAAATGTTAATTTTTTGGCCCGCTTCACCTGAGATCTGAAAAAGTTCTGAAGAAAACTTTACTTACCAGATTTTTTCATAAAGTAGGTATATCAAATTTTATCGACAAATTACAAATTTGGTGAAAATATTCTAATTTTCCTTAAAGAAATGACATTTTAAATTATTTCTTAGACAAAATATTTTAGGTAAAAATTTTAAAACCTAATTAATCAGGATATTAGAGGTAATTCAATGAAATTTGAATTCTACCGATAAAATCTGATTAAATTTATGCAAAAAACATGAGAGTAAAATTTTCTTCAGAACTTTCTCAGATCTCAGGTGAAGCGGCCCAACAAACTAACTCTTTTTCGCAAATTTTAAAATTAAATATTTTTTCACGAAAATGATTGTAGAGTACCCAACAGTAACATATTATAATTTGGTGTGGGTCCCATGCGTAGGAACTGAGATACGACAATCTGAAATTCCAGGAGCCGCCACTGGACCGTAAATGAAATGAAATTAATATTAGATTTTGCCACGTTGTATTTATGAATTATTGCTCCTAAAAATATTTCTATTTTCTCACAAAATGAATCAACTTCCCAAAAGGAAAAACACTGAAAAGTGTGAAATAAATAATATTCTTACGTATTTATACTTCGGTTAATGGTCAACTTAATTTTGTTCATTTTTATAAAATATTTTTTTTCTTTTTAGTGCACCCATTCTTCCCCTCTCCCTTCATCTTATCTCCCTCTCTTTGAATATAGTCATGTTATATTAGCTTTTTTGACCTCAATAACCCCAAAAATGACATATCAGTTAACATTTTTGACGAAATTCCAAACCCCCGCCCCCGCAGTTAATTTTTATAAGATCTGTTACACAAAATTAGCTTTTCTGCTAATAACCCCGAAAATGTTACACTGGTTAACATTGTTGGACAAATTGCCGATACCACCCCCCCCCCCCCCCCGCATTAATTTTTCTCAACATCTATTATACAAAATTATATTTTGTGACCTTAATCTCCCCAAAAATTACAACATTTTTGGAAAAAATGTTAATCAGCCCCCCCCATAATTTGTTTTACCATCTGTTAATCTGTTAGATAAAATTAGATTTTATGACCCCAATAATCCCAAAAATGACACGTTTAACATTTTTTAAAAAATTTCCAGCTGCTCCATTTTATCTCCCCCCCCCCCCCCCCCCCGTTAATTTTTTTAACATACACTAAGCAAAATTACATTTTATGACCTCAATAATCCCGAAATTGATATTTATCATTTTTGGAGGAATCTTCAGTCGTTTCCTTTTATCCCCCCTCCCCGATAACTTTTTTAACATCTGTTAGACAAAATTGGATTTTTGACATCTATAACACCAAAAATTACACATTATTACCCCCCCACGTTAACTTTCTTAACATCTATTACACAAAATTAGATTTTCTGACCTTAATAACACCGAATATGGCATATTTTTGGAAGAAATTGTCAATCGCTTTCTTTTTATCCCCCGCTTTCCGTTATTTTTTTTACCATCTGTTGGACAAAATTAGATTTTCGGACCTTAATACCCCCAAAAATGATACATCTAACATTTTTGGCGAAATTCCTAGTAGCGCCTTTTTATACCCCCCCCCCCCCCCCGTTATATTTTTTAACAACCGTTAGACAAGCTCAATAACCCCGAAAATCACATTATTATCTTGGAAAAATTTCCAGCTTCTTTTTATTTATACTCCCCCCAACCCCAACTTAATTTTCTTAACATTTATTACACAAAATTAGATTTTCTAAAATTTTATTAAAGATGTGTTTATTTTTTAGAGTATTTTACGTAGTTTTAAGGTAATAGAACCGTATAACAATTTTACTCCCTTACAAACTTTGAATCCCCATTTTATGCCCCTAGGGGTTGGTTGATTAAAAACTGTGAAACACGTGTTTAAACATTTACGTCCAGATTCACTAAGAAAGTTTAAGATTTAGTACTGGTTTAAATTAAGACCTTATAGTTGATCAGTTATGTTTTGACAGGTTTTTGTCCTGTCCTTGTCATTAAAAACTTATGAATTATTGTGATATTTCAGCGATTTACTTGATTTCCAAATGATTTTCATCTTGGAACGAGTTGCTGTAATGAATCTAGTTCTATTATTGTTGAAAGTACGTACTAAAATTGTCCTTTTCCTGATAAATTTGCGAAAAAGCTCAGAAATAAGTTCATAGAATACACTTGTCAGTTTAAAACTTTTGATTGTCAAATTAGACCGGACTAGCGTTGGAGAATCTGGCTGTTATTTTTTAGAGTACTTCTATAAAGTTTCAAATTAATAGGACCATATAATATTTTTTTCCATACAAAGTTGCCACGATTCTTGGAGGCCAGGTTAGCCGCTATCTAGATTGCTCATTAATGTTGGTGACCGACGACAGAGCCACCAAACTGTAGACACACCGGACTACGATGTATAGTTTTATACAGATTTGGCCTAAATTGGACTCCGGCCAATTCCACCATTTTCTTGTTACTTGAAATATTTTATAGGCAATTATGAGTTTTCAGGTCAATTTCAAATGGGCCTCCGTATACCGGAGGCCAATGTGCCGCGGAGGCCAGTCTTACCGCGATTTTTACATGGAAAGCGTCACCTTGCTCGCTATATATATATATATATATATATATATATATATATATATATATATATATATATATATACAGCGTCTGCCCAGGTTTGGTTACCAAATGGGACACTTTTTTATTTTTGATTTTATGAGAAAAAGTTATTCTTGATAAAAAGTTTTGCTTGTTGTAAAAGTAAGACTCGCATTGAAAAAAAAAACGATATGTCATACAGGGCGTAACGAAAATCAAGAAAACTATTTAGAAAACTATTTATTTTAACTTACCAATCCTAAAAACAAATTTTAGGCCACAACAGAACCACCGTTATTTTTAGTGCACGTAATAAGATTTTTCTTTTATCCTGCAAATTACATGATCGGCTGGGATTTCTTCGCATGCTTCTCGTATCTTGTTTTTTAAATGAATAAGATTTGCATGTCTGTATTTGTAAACAATTTCCTTAATTCGTCCCCAAAAGAAGAAATCAAGAGGTGTAAAGTTGGGGGACCGAGGCGGCTAATCCGTAAAATTATCATCTTGATTCGAAGTTCGCCCAATTTTGAAATTGAAGTTAAGCCAGCCTCTTACTTCTGCTGAGAAATGACAAGGGGCACCATCTAACTAAATATCAAATCTTGCCTTACATTCAGGGGCAACTCGTCAATAATGTCAGAAAAGTTATTTTGCAAAAAAGTTAGAAATATTTGTCCGTTAATGTTATTATCGAAAAAAATTGGTCCTCAAATTTTGTTTTTCAAAACACCCCGAATTTTGTTATTAAAACATTCCGTTGGTGGTAAACGTCGCGTCGACGGAAAACAAAATTTGAAACTCGAAGTTTGGATGATCTTCATAATACCCCATTATCTAGTGACAATCGTATATCCATGTCTCCAGGAAATGCGTGAATAAATTTTGGTTTAAAGTGTTTCTATTTGTTTTTCTTTAAAACAGTTTGGATAAATTTAATTAAGTAACCCAATTCATGGGATCTTTGTTCAAGGCTTTTTTTGGGTTCCTCTGTAACATGAAGCAATATATCGACCTCATCATCGGCAATGTCACTCTCACCTATTACCTATTATGAAAGCAGCACCACATACAGGTATGATAATAAAAATAAGTTATTAGATTTTTCAGAAAAAAAAGGCTGTTAAGTCATAAAAGAAGTATTAAGAAAGAAGTTTAATGAAACGTTTCCTTAAAAGAGTATTTATTTGCATTTACAAATGACATTACTAGCGAAAATTCGATGCTATTTACCTTAACTACTCGATTTTCTTTATTTTCTTTACGCCCTGTATAACATATCTTTTTTTTTTTCAATGCCAGTCTTACTTTTGCGACAAGCAAAACTTTTTATCAAGAATAACTTTTTTTCGTAAAATCAAAAATAAAAAAGTTTCCCATTTGGTAACCAAATCTGGGCAGACGCTGTATATATATATATATATATATATATATATATATATATATATATATATATATATATATATATATATATATATATATATATACAGGGTGTCCCACGACGAACTGCCGCGATCGATTATGGAAAAAGTATAAATAGCAAAGATCTGAAAATTTGGTAACATACTAATGTCAATGGGGGCAATTCGGCTAAAATATTTTCAAAATGGTGGCACTTCCGGTTGTACCGGAAGTAGATATGAACTTGCTTATTTTAAATGGAGCACCCTATATATTATTTCATTTTCGGATTTTACGTAAAATTCTAATCGCATTTCATGTATAATCTCCTATACCTAACTCTAACCGTTTTTGACATATTTCAAATTTTATGCCAAAAATGACGTTTGCAGGCCGAAAAATAATTATCGATTTTTCCTACATGAATGCCTTTATGATTTAATTGGGGTTGGTTTCCTTGTGGAAGGAGATCTACTTTAGTAGACTGTGTTGATAATTTGTAATAAATAAATACAGGGTGATCAAAAACTAACATTAAAAATGAAATTGAAAAAATCGTTAAAAGTCATTTTTTTCAAATGGAAGCCCCCTATTTTTATAATTTTACCCTACTCAGCATTAAAAATAAGGGTAACTTTGTATAAGGTTGCCTATTCCGAAAATCGATAGTTTTAGAAAAAATGGCAGTTTAACATTTTTCTATTGTAAAAATCATATACGGTTTTCAAGTTTTGTTATTAGTTGGCCATGACCGCGAGGCGCGGACAAAAAAAAACACTCGAGCACTACAGAAATGTCATTATTTCTTGCCATTTGACAATTATTGATAATAATCATGCCAGGGCGATTAAATTATACAAACGAAGATTATTTAAATTTGTTTATTATCTATGGGGAATGTAACAAAGTTTTATCAAGAACATGCGAGACATTTGCTGACAGATATCCAGATAAACAGAAACCGTCACGGAACAGTGTTAAACGAATAATGGAAAATTTCAAAAATGTTGGCACTGTTAAGGCAAAAATGCATAAAAGAAAACCCATTCTCAATGATGAAAATATCGAAATTGCAATTTTGGGATATTTTGCGGCATATCCTAAGACAGCATTAAGACAAGTGGCTCTACCAACAGGAATCTCAAAGAGCTCAATCCATAGAATTCTGTTGAAAGCTCATGGTGGAAATTTTGAACATTTATTAAAATAAGTTGTTTCCCTGAATTTTTGAAATTTTCCATTATTCGTTTAACACTGTTCCGTGACGGTTTCTGTTTATCTGGATATCTGTCAGCAAATGTCTCGCATGTTCCTGATAAAACTTTGTTACATTCCCCATAGATAATAAACAAATTTAAATAATCTTCGTTTGTATAATTCAATCGCCCTGGCATGATTATTATCAATAATTGTCAAATGGCACGAAATAATGACATTTCTGTAGTGCTCGAGTGTTTTTTTTTGGCCGCGCCTCGCGGTCATGGCCAACTAATAACAAAACTTGAAAACCGTATATGATTTTTACAATAGAAAAATGTTAAACTGCCATTTTTTCTAAAACTATCGATTTTCGGAATAGACAACCTTATACAAAGTTACCCTTATTTTTAATGCTGAGTAGGGTAAAATTATAAAAATAGGGGGCTTCCATTTGAAAAAAATGACTTTTAACGATTTTTTCAATTTCATTTTTAATGTTAGTTTTTGATCACCCTGTATTTATTTATTACCAAATTATCAACACAGTCTACTAAAGTAGATCCCCTTCCACAAGGAAACCAACCCCAATTAAATCATAAAGGCATTCATGTAGGAAAAATCGATAATTATTTTTCGGCCTGCAAACGTCATTTTTGGCATAAAATTTGAAATATGTCAAAAACGGTTAGAGTTAGGTATAGGAGATTATACATGAAATGCGATTAGAATTTTACGTAAAATCCGAAAATGAAATAATATATAGGGTGCTCCATTTAAAATAAGCAAGTTCATATCTACTTCCGGTACAACCGGAAGTGCCACCATTTTGAAAATATTTTAGCCGAATTGCCCCCATTGACATTAGTATGTTACCAAATTTTCAGATCTTTGCTATTTATACTTTTTCCATAATCGATCGAGGCAGTTCGTCGTGGGACACCCTGTATATATAGTAGAAAAATGGAAGATTTCTTGGCCTATAGGTAATATAATAAATGTAAATGCGAAGATTTACTTCTTCGCTAGTGCAGCGAAAAGGCCGTGAATGAAAAATAAAAATAATGAGGACTATCTTTGATTCTGGTCTGGGTGACCTCCTGCTATCGATTTCTGGGCCCTTACCCATCAGCGGGCAGGCTTACACCCAGGGTGGCTGAAGAACAGACCACGATTTGACCAGAATCAAAGAGAGTCCTTATATCCAAAATGTTCGGAAAGGATGGGTAAGATGTAGTGGCTCGCGCCAACTAGTTCACCCAGTGTTGCTCCAAAAATGTTTGGCTGCTAACACAATAATACTCGAAAGTATGTCGAATGTCGATTTTCTCGACGTCGACGGTACAAATGCACCATTGTACAACAATAGTAGAAAAATGGAAGATTTCTTGGCCTATAGGTAATATAATAAATGTAAATGCGAAGATTTACTTCTTCGCTAGTGCACCGAAAAGGCCGTGAATGAAAAATAAAAATAATGAGGACTATCTTTGATTCTGGTCTGGGTGACCTCCTGCTATCGATTTCTGGGCCCTTACCCATCAGCGGGCAGGCTTACACCCAGGGTGGCTGAAGAACAGACCACGATTTGACCAGAATCAAAGAGAGTCCTTATATCCAAAATGTTCGGAAAGGATGGGTAAGATGTATATATATATATATATATATATATATATATATATATATATATATATATATATATATATATATATATATATATATATATATATATATATATATATATATATATATATATATATATATATATATATATATACAGTGACCGGCAAAAAGTTCGCAACATATGGGAAAAATTTTTATTAGGTGAGTATTGGAAAAACTTTTCCGGGGGATCGGTTCTGCATGTCCGATAACCTAAAAATCGATTTTGACATACGTCACGTGACCACTGGTATAGCGTCAAATTAAAGAAAAAATTGTTAATTTACAAAAAGTGAGGTTAGTTGACGAGATATCAAAAAAAGTTATTTGAAAAAATTGCTTAGAATTAAATTCTAGGTCCTTGTGCAAAATTTTAAGATTTTATTTAAAAAAATTGGAAAACTCAATTTTTTTTAAATATTTTTTTATCGATTTACAAATTTCCAGTTTTTTTCGTTTAGATAGCTTGGCTAATGTAAAGCCCATGTATCTGAATGAAAATAAACGAATGTAGTAGTTTTTTCTACAATTGACAGGACAAAATTAAAAAAAACAGGGTTTCGCCGGACGCTAGCTGTTGCAATGATTTGTATCTAGCAGCAGTGTCAAAATTTTAGAGACATTTCAATAAGATTACATTGAGAAAACCTTAATCGTCTTAAATATATCTGAAGTTCGACTTTTTGTAAAGTTAAGGGGAGTAAAATAGATAATAAACAAAAAATTACCTGTTTATTTAATCGAAATTTCATAAACGAAAACCAATGTAAGAAAAACTTAAAAGTAGTCAAATTCTGTACTAACAACATAAAAAATCATTGTTTTTCCTTGGGTGCACAAAATTTAAAACTCAGTATGACCACCATTTCTCTCCATACATACTATTGTTCTCGAGCGCAACTCTCGATTAACATTTCGGAGCATTTTACGATTTATTTGCAATACACAATTTCTAATGACATTCTCTAAATTTTGTATATTCCTAAAGGGTCGATGTTTGTACACAGAGTTCTTTAGGTATCCCCACATAAAGAAATCTAACGGAGTCAGATCTGGTGATGTCGCAGGCCACGGATTTTCAGAAAACCGTCCTATCCACTGGTTTCCAAATTCTTGATCCAGCCATCTCTTCACCTCATTTGTGGAATGAATGCTAGCTCCGTCTTGTTGAAAGTATAAATTTCTTCTTTCGGCTAATGACAAATTGTCTAAAAAGTCAGATATCTCAGTTTGTAGAAATTCTAAATATCGTTCTGAATTTAAATTGTCTCTAAAGAAAAAAGGTCCCACTATTCTGAGGTTGAAAATTCCGCACCACACATTAACCTTAAAACTATATTGGTCTTTACTCTGAATTACAAAGTCTGGGTTTTCGGTGGCCCACCATCTACAGTTTTGTGAACTGACGGTTCCGTTAGAGGTAAATGTAGCTTCATCCGAGAAAAGAACGTTCTTTGGGAAATTAAAATCTTCCTCAATCATACCCTGGAACCAGGCACAAAAATCGAAGCGGGCGTCATAATCCCTATCTTTTAATACTTGTACAAATTTAGGTTTGTACGGATGAAATTTGTTTCTTTTTAATATCCTCCGCACAGATCTTTCGTGAATGTTAGTGATCTCCGATATTTGACTAACTGCTAATTGGGGTGTTTCTGTGATCGACAAAAACACATCCAGAGAACCTTCGTCACCTGTTACCGGTTTTTCATGGGAAACTTTATACTGATTTTCTACCGATCCCGTTTCTTTAAATTTATTGACTAGACGAGATACTGTGGAATAATGGAGGGATTTATCGGGGTGCCTCTCATTAAAAATTGCTGCTGTTTCTCTATGGCTTTTGTAATTATCTCCAGAAA